>CM069161.1:12147374-12402374 GCA_035221665.1 Okamejei kenojei
CAAGGTGTGTCCCGTAGAGTCAGAGGGTGATGAATCTGTGGAATTCATTGCCACGGAAGGCTGTGGAGGCCAACTCAATGGATATTTTTAATGCAGAGAAAGATAGATTCTGGATTAGCACGACGTGTCAGGGGTTCTGGGGAGAAGGCAGGAGAATGGGGATAGAAGGGAGAGATAGGTCAGCGGGGGGATAAAATGGCGGGGTAGGCTTGATGGGCCGAAGGGACAGTTCAGTTTCGTTTATTGTCACGTGTACCGAGGTAAAGTGAAAAGCTTTTGTTGCGTGCTGACCAGTCAGCAGAGGGACAGACAATACATGATTACCATCGATCCATTTACAGCGTACGGATACATGTTAAGGGAATAACGTTTATTATTACCCATATCACACATCTGAGGTATGCTGTTACAAAATTGTATTCCCTTCGTTTTTACTGCCAGCAGGGGTAACAGGGGAATATTTTCTTATATTCCCCTTTCTTGCGAACGCCTATGGACTTTACCTGTTAAAACAGCGGGGAATATAGTCTTATATTCCCCTGGTCTCACATCCGGGAACTTGGCAACGTGACGGCAACGTGACGCTGCGTGGGAAATTTAGAATATTCAAACGGCAGACAGGAAGACTGCCGCGTCCATTTTGGTTAAATTTTACGTGGAAGTCCGCCGAGCTGAGATGTTCAAATTTTCCTCTAGATGTCTGATAATGGGTAATAATAACAATATTGACTGTCCTCTTTCGGAGATACGACATATATTGCCCTCACTAGATGCATATTGCCCTCGTCTTCGACTCGGGCAATATGAATCTACTTCAGGCAATATATGTCGTATCCCCCTCAAGGCCAGTCAATATTCTATTAATGCAAGTTAAAGCCAGCAAGGTCCGATCAAGGATAGTCTGAGGGTCACCAAAGAGGTAGAGAGTACCACTATCACTTATGACCTAATGATCACTGGAATAGGCCCTTCGGTCCACAATGTCTGAGCTGACACGATGCCAAAACCAACCCTTTGCTGCCCCACACATGATCCATGTCCCTCCATTCCCTACACATCCATGTGCCTATCTAAAAGTCTCTCAAGCACCACTTTTGTGTTGCCACCACCCCTGGTAGTGCATTCCAGGCACTCACCACCCTCCGTGTAAAATAACTGCTCTGCACATCTCCTTTAAACTTTGCCCCCCTCCCCTTAAAGTTTTGCTCTCTAGTCTTTGATATGTCCATCCTGGGAAAAAAACCTCTGACTATCTGACCTATCAATGCTTCTCATAGAATTATACAGAGTGGAAACAGGCCTTGCGACCCAACTTGCCCACACCAACCAACATGCCCCATCGACACTAGTCCCACCAGGCTGCGTTTGGGACATTTCCTTCCATCCTATCCCTGTACCTGTCTCAATGTTTTTTTTAAACATTGTGACAGCACCTGCCTCAACTACCTCCTCCAACTTGGTGTAAAAAAGTTGCCCATCAGGTTCCTATTAAATCTTGCTCCCCTCACCTTAAACCAATGTCCTCTCGTTCTTGAATCCCCTACTCTGACTAAAAGACTGTGCATTTACCCGATCCATTCCCCAATAAGATCAGCCCTCATCATAAAAGTGAAATCATGACACAAAAACCTCAAGAATCTACACATCTATTAAAATTCCCCTTTAAAAATGCAACAGAAACATGTAAGTATTTGGGTATTCAAATTACCAGAAAATACAAAGCATTATTTAATGCTAATTTTATGCCTTTATTAAATAAACTCAACGCATTGATTCAATTCTGGAAAACACTTCTGGTTTCAATTAATAGGCAGAATAAATGCTATAAAAATGATCTTTTTACCACAAATTTTATACATATTTCAATCTAAACCATTATATATACCAAAAAGCTTTTTTTTAAAAACTAGACTCTAATATTACCTATTTTATTTGGGACTATAGATCACACAGAATTCAAAGAAAACACTTGTGCAAACCAAAAGACGTTGGGGAACTTTAATTTCTGAACTTTTTGTATTATTATTAGGCAGTGCATATTAAGAATATAATTTATTGGTTGGACAGTTCTACCCAACAGACAGAATGGATAAGAATGGAGAAAGAGGACTGTTCTCCCTGTAATATAGGATCGATCCTCTTCTCCCCGATAAAACTGTACAACACAATATATAAGAATAACCCAATTATACATGATACAATAAGAATTTGGAAACAAATAAAATTATCTTTAAAATTAAGAAACCTATCATTGTTAATGCCAATAGTGAATAATCCTTCATTTAAACCATCTCTTATTGTTAAAACATATAATCAATTGGAAAGAATGGGAATTAAAAGGATTGGTGCTATGTATGAAATGGGAAATCTGTTATAATTCCAACAATTACCATTAAAATTTAAACTGAAAAATAACCAATATTTTAAATATCTTCAGATCTGCGACTTCATGAAGAAATACATACAAAGATATCAAAACATAACTTTAGATCCACTGGAAGAAGCAATGAATATTAAGGCTGACTCACAGAAATTAATATCATATTTATATAGTAGTATTTTAAATATAGACCTACCATTGACAGAGGCACTTAGAGAAGAGTGGGAACGAGAATTAATGATAAAAATCATGAAGGAAACATGGGAAAAGTATTTGATATATATACACAAATGTTCAATTAATATAAGACATAATTTAATTGAATTTAAAATTTTACATAGATTATATTATTCAAAAACTAGATTGAATAACTTCTATCCAAATACTTGCCCCATTTGTGATAAATGTTTGTCCCAAAATGCAACTTTAACACACTCTTTTGCTTCCTGCATAAAACTTGATAAATTCTGGAGTGATATTTTTGAAATATTTACAAAATTATTCAAGATAAAAATGGAACCTAATACTGAAATGATTATATTTGGAGTAATGGAAGATGGGAATAAATTGAACTCATCTCAAAATTTATTTTTTAATTATGGGTTAATAACGGCAAAAAAACATACTTAAATTTTGGAAAAATACACCCATACCAACGCTTAAATCGTGGATTTCAAACATGTTGGGCACCGCACGTCTTGAGGAAATGCGATTCCTCCTAATAGATAAATCAGACCAATTCTTAACCAAGACCAATGGTGCCACAAAATCGTAGAAACTAACTGTTTCAGGATTGGCTGAGGGATGGTCAAGAATATAGATAACGATCTCCTTAATCTCTTACTTTCTATTTTTCTTTTTTTTTTGTTTGTTTATTTTTGTTAGAAGTAAGTACATAGTCTGGTACTTAAGTACCTAATACATAATACATAAATACATATTTTCATTCTTGTACAACTTCATATTTTTTGGTGCAATAATAAAAGAACAGTGAGAGAAAAGAGAAATAAAGAGTGTCGGAATAGATAGACAAGCAAGTAGAAACAGAAAGTAAAAAAAAATAAAGGACAGAGGTGAGAAGTTAAAAGATTGAAAGAAAAGGAAAAAGTAATAAGAAATGAAAGATTAGGAGAGATCTACCTATCTCATATTTTTGCCCATTCGTCACCCAGTTCTGAACCATTTAATTTCTAAGGTTATGTTATGTTGCACCATATGCTTGTATAAAGTTGATAAACGGAGACCAAATCTTTAAGAATTGGTCTACTTTGCCTAGTAAGAGGAATCTCATTTCTTCAAGATGTAGCGTTTCAGACATATTTGAGATCCACATTTTGAATGTTGGCGTAGGTGCGTTTTTCCAAAATTTAAGTATAAGTTTTTTCGCTGTTATTAGACCATAATTAAGAAAGGCTTCTTGGGATATAGTTAGTTTACTTCCCTCTTCCATTGATCCAAAGATAATCAATTCAGTATTGGGGTTCAATTTTGTGTTAAATAGTTTTGTAAAAATTCCAAAAATTTCATTCCAAAATGTATACAGTTTTGTACAAGAGACAAAGGAATGTGCTATAGTGGCATTTTGAGTTAGACATTTGTCGCAGATGGGGGAAACATTTGAAAATATTTTATTCAGTCTTGTTTTCGAATAATATAATCTATGTAAAATTTTAAATTGAATTAGGTTTATGTCTTACATTCATTGAACATTTGTTTACATATAATAGATTTTTATCCCATCTATCGTTCGGAAATTTTATCAATAACTCTTGTTCCCAGTCTCTTCTAATTGCTTCTGTCGTTAATCTCTTACTTTCTAATCTTTTTCTTTCTTTTTTCAATTTTCTTCTTTCACACTTTTTTCCTTTTCACACACTATATTACACACGTTATCTTTTATTATCTATTCTCTCCTTTTCTTTTTCATTATTAAAAAAATAAGAAGCTGCACATAAAATGTAATATGTCAATATATATAAGGCACATTGGTGCCATATTCCTGTACTTACTTCTAATAAATAAAAATAAATTTAAAAATAAAAATAAAAATCATCCTCCTGCTCTCCAAGGAATTAAGTCCTAGCCAGCTCACCTCACATGTGTGCAGGTTTGTAGGTTAAGCAGCTTCTGTAAATAGTCCCTGGTCTGTAGGATGTGGGATAACGTAGAACTAGTGTGAATGGGTGATCGATGATTGGTGTGGACTCCGTGGGCCGAAGGGCCTATTTCCACACTGTATCTCTAAACTAAGAATCTGTGTATCAGATTCAGACACATGCTCAGGAACTTTGCAACATACAGAATGAGAGCTCTCCATAAATCTGTTGAATGTGTCTAAGCAACATTGCTAGATAAAACACAAGAACTCTGTGGGAAGCGTTATACACACAATTGCAGAACTTTGATCTCATTCACGAGTTCTATGTTATGCCACTTTTGCATCTTACACACCAGGGACAATTTCCTGGAGCTAATTCACCTATAAACCTCCACATCTTTGGGAGAAATCTGGAGCACCCGGAGAAACCCGTGCAAACTTTGTGCATAGGGGGAACGTACAAACTTCACAAAGACAGCACCCATAGTCAGGATCGACCCCAGGGCTCCGGCAGCAACTCTACCGCTGTGGCACTTGTAACAACTAACGTGCAATTCACCACAAACATCTCTGACCAATGCTTTACTGGAAAGCGTGTGTGCAAAAATACTGCCTGTGACACCGGAACTTTAATGGGACATAGAACCACACATAGTTTACAAGGAATAGGAATAGAATTAGGCCATTCAGCCCATCAAGTCTATCCCACCATTCAATCTTTCCCTCCTAACCCCATTCTCCTGCCTTCTCCCCACAGCCTCTGACACCTGTACTAATCAAGAATCTATTTATCTCTGCCTTAAAAATATCCATTGACTTCCATTGGCCTCTACAGCCTTCTGTGGCAAAGAATTCCACAGATTCACCACCCTCCGACTAAAGCAATTTCTTCTCATTGCCTACGTAAAGAGTCTAATAACAGAGGGGAAGAAGCTGTTCCTGAATCTGGTGGTGCGCATATTCAAGTCCCTGTACCTTGTGCCTGTCGGGAGCGGGTTAGGGGAAAGGAGGGAGCAGGATGGTGCTCATTCTGAAGGTTTCGCTCCCGAGGTTATGCCTTCAGTATTCAGCCAGGCCGCAGGGATTCTCTAGATAGTAGTGGAATTTTCTGCCACAGAAGGCAGTGGAGGCCAACTCACTGGATGTTTTCAAGAGAGTAAGATATAGCTCTTAGGGCTAATGGCATCAAGGGATATGGGGAGAAAGCAGGAATGCGGTGCTGATTTTGGATGATCAGCCATGATTATATTAAAGGGCGGTGCTGGCAGGAATGGCCAAATGGCCTCCTCCTGCACCTATTTTCTGCGTTTCTATGTTTCTAAGACATTGTGACTTGACGTATAAGTACACAAATTCTGCAAGATAAAATATTGTAACATTTCCTCAACAATGCATGGATGGATGTATCACCAAAGATGCCTTTGGAGATAGAGGTGAACCAGAAACCAGAGATATGGTGAAACATTTGGTGATTTATGTGGTTGTATTGAAGAACCTGTTACAACACCAATTTTGGCACTTTCCTGTACCGAGCAAGTGGGACAATTTGTTGAATCGTTTAGTTTCATTTTCAGTTCAGTTTCAGTTTTGTTTATTGTCATGTGTGTCGGGTACAGTGAAATGTTTTTGCTGCACGCTGACCTGTCAGCAGAAAGACAATACATGATGCCCATCAATGCATTTACAGTGTATAATTACATGATATGGGAATAAAGTTTAATGCAAGGTAAAGCCAGCAAAGTCCAATACAGGTAGGCAATACAAGTGCTGGAGAAACTCAGCGGGTGCAGCAGCATCTATGGAACGAAGGAAATAGGCAACGTTTCGGGCCGAAACCCTTCTTCAGACTGATGTAGGGTGGAGGGGCAGGGGGCGGGAAGAAGAAAGGAAGAGGAGGAGCCAGAGGGCTGAGGGAGAGCTGAGAAGGGGAGGAGACAGTGAGGGCTACCTGAAATTAGAGAAGTCAATGTTCATGCCGCCCATGCGAAATATGAGGTGCTGCTCCTCCAATTTACGGTGGTCCTCACTCTGGCCATGGAGAAGACCCAGGACAGAAAGGTCGGATTCGGAATGGGAGGGGGAGTTGAAGTGCTGAGCCACCGGGAGATCAGGTTGGTTATTGCGGACCGAGCGGAGGTGTTCGGCGAAGCGATCGCCAAGCCCACGCTTGGTCTCACCGATGTAGATCAGCTGACATCTAGAGCAGCGGATGTAATAGATGAGGTTGGAAGAAGTGCAGGTGAACCAGGGACAGAGAAGCTGGTCAGAGTTGATGGGAAGATGGATGGAGCCAAATACAGGGCAATCTTG
This sequence comes from Okamejei kenojei, assembly GCA_035221665.1. NCBI lineage: Eukaryota > Metazoa > Chordata > Chondrichthyes > Rajiformes > Rajidae > Okamejei > Okamejei kenojei. The sequence goes on from CM069161.1 coordinate 12,154,163, forward strand.
GAAGAAAACCTGTTAGAGTCTGCAAAAGACTTGAGACTGGGCAGAGGTTCACCTTCCAGCAGGACAACGACCCTAAACATACAGCCAGAGCTACAATGGAATGGTTTAGATCAAAGCATATTCATGTGTTAGAATGGCCCAGTCAAAGTCCAGACCTAAATCCAATTGAGAATCTCTGGCAAGACTTGAAAATTGCTGTTCACAGATGCTCTCCATCCAATCTGACTGAGCTTGAGCTATTTTGCAAAGAAGAATGGGCAAAAATTTCAGTCTCTAGATGTGCAAAGCTGGTAGAAATGTACCCCAAAAGGGTTGCAGCTGTAATTGCAGCAAAAGGTGGTTCTACAAAGTATTGACTCAGGGGGGCTGAATACTTTTGCATGCCACACTTTTCAGTTTTTTATTTGTAATAAAGTTTGGAAACCATGTATCATTTTCCTTCCACTTCACAATTATGCACCACTTTGTGTTGGTCTATCATATAAAATCCCAATAAAATACATTTACGTTTGTGGTTGGAACATGACAAAATGTGGAAAAGTTCAAGGGGTATGAAACCTTTTGCAAGCCACTGTATAATAGGGGAGGGGAACCCCCGTTCCCTGTAGAATTAGGACATCTCCGATGCCCTGGTGTGGAACACCTCATCCTGGGAGCAGATGCGGCGTAGAAGGAGGAATTTGGAGTAGGGGATGGAGTCCTTACAGGAAGCAGGGTGGGAAGAAGTGTAGTCCAGATAGCCGTGGGAGTCAGTGGGTTATAATGGATGTCGGTCTGAAGTCTATAACCTGCGATGGAGATAGTGAGATCAAGAAATGGTAGGGAAGTGTCAGAAATGGCCCAGGTGTATTTGAGTGGCGGATGGAAGTTGATGGTGAAATGGATGTAGTCAATGAGTTGTGTGTGGGTGCAGAAGGTAGCACCAATGCAGTTGTCGATGTAACAGAGGTAGAGGTCGGGGATGGGGTCCTGGTACATGTCGAACAAGGAGCTTCTTCCTTTCTTCTTCCCCCCCCCCCCCCCCCCCCCCCCACCCTTCAGACTAAGAAGGGTTTCGGCCCGAAACGTTGCCTATTTCCTTCGCTCCATAGATGCTGCCGCACCCGCTGAGTTCCTCCAGCACTTTTGTCTACCTTCGATTTTCCAGCATCTGCAGTTCCTTCTTACACACAAAGTCCAATACAGGATAGTCTGAGGGTCAACAACGAGGTAGGTAGATAGTAGTTCACCACCGCTCTCTGGTTGTGGTAGGATGATTCAGTTGCTTGATTTAAGAAGTAGTGTCGACCCAAATTATTTGGTACCCAAGATTTAACATTTGAAGGTGCATGTAAACTGATCACATTGATACCTTCTAAAGACTCTGGACTTTGGAGATACAGAGCGAAACAGGTCCTGCAGCCCACCGAGTCCGTTCCGACCAGCGATCACCCCATTCACTAACACTAGTGTCCTAACATACTAGGGACAATTTACAATTTTATCGAGGCCGATTAACCTACAAACCTGCACATCTTTGGAGTGTGGGAGGAAACCGGAGCGCCCAGAGAAAACCCACACGGTCACAGGGAGAACGTACAGACTCTGCACAGACTGCTCCCATAGTCAGGATCGAACCCGGGGCTCTGGCGCTGTAGGCAATGACTCTACAGCTGCGGCACCGTGCCACCTCTCAATACATATAACACATATGTACATGCAACATAGGTAAAAGATAAGAAATTGGAGTGAGTGAACTAGTTTATAGACCCTTGTGTGTTTTCTACCATTCAATAAGATCAAGGTTAATCTTATCTCGCGATCAACTCCATTATTCTTGAAAACCCTTGACTCCCCTGTTATCCAAAAAGAGCCAGTTTATCTGCACTCCAATGCTGCTACTTTAGGGTCTGTCCCACTTACGCGATATTTGCACTGCAATCTCCCTACATATAGCTTAAGAAGTCTGTCATGCCCAGCACAGTAACACAGCTCTATACAGTAGCTCAGCTAGATATAGATGCAGCAGTAGTCCGACACATAGTACCAAGTATTGTTAGATAAATCTCACCAATATTGCTACGTATTATATTAGAAATGAGATGATAGAAACAACAATACCGCTACCTACAATGTATGAATTTCTCCAGATATCCTCTCAATATAATTTAGCACACGTAGAAATAATAGTCACAAGTGTATTAAATAGCAACTTTAACATGACACAGAACTTTAAATATTTTCAACCAAATCTGATCTCACACCATTTATGCATAATTAGGACAGGTCACCAAAAGACAATAGACGATAGGTGCAGGAGCAGGCCATCCGGCCCTTTGAGCCAGCATCACCATTCACTGTGATAGATCACATATTTAAAATCACAAGATAGATTTTAAACAACATCCCAGAGAGCAGGGAATACCATAAATCAACGTTTTTACAATAATGCCCAATGGTGACTGTAAAATATTGTTAGACGGATGAAGGATCTAAAAATTAAAATGAATGGATGTAAAATCTTTAATTTGATTATTATGTCTTGCTGATGAGTCTAAATGAAGGCTACTTGCCTCAAGGTACAACATTAGCATACAGCACCATAAAACATTGTTGTACACTAGGTCTTCTGAAAACAGCATTGCCAGATAACAAAGCTATTAAAAAATATATATATATATATTACATATTCTATTTGGGCACAGTGCCATAGCGGTAGAGCTACTGCTTACAATGTCAGAGACCCAGGTTCGATCCTGGCTACAGGTGCTGTCTGTACGCATTTTGTACGTTCTCCCCGTGACCTGTGTGGGTTTTCGCCGAGATCTTCGGTTTCCTCCCACACTCAAAGACGTACAAATTTGTAGGTTCATTGGGCTTGGCGTAAATGTAAAATTGTCCTGAGTATGTGTAGGGTAGTGTTAGTGTGCGGGGATCGCTGGTCGGTGTGGAAACAGTGGGCCGAAGGGCCTATTTCCCGCTGTATCTCTAAACTAAACTAAACTGACATGTAGAACATCGTGACTGGATTAAATATAACAAACGCTAATGACACAATGCCACAATGCACTTTAAATAACATTGGGTGCAGTATATTAATACTGCAAGATACAGTAACACTCCAAATACCTGATACCAAAACTGCTATTTAGTTCGATACAATGATCTAACTCTTTAAATGCACTTAGCAAAACGTAAATCAAGACACAAGGGACTGCAGATGCTGGAAACATGAGCAAAAAAACCAAAGTGCTGGAGGAAGTCAGCAGATCATGCAGCATTTGTGGAGGGACTGGGGTGATGATGTTTTGGGGCAGGACCCTTCTTCAGACTGGGGAAAGGTCCCATCCTGAAATGTCATCGGTCCGTTCCATCCACAGATGCTGCCTGGCTCACTGAGTTCCTCCAGCAATGTGTATTTTGCTCAATGCATAAATCAGTGCATCCGAGTAAAAAAAATGGCAATCTGAAAATCTGAAGAAGGGTCTCGACCCGAAACGTCACCCATTCCTTCTCTCCAGAGATGATGCCTGACCCGCTGAGTTACGCCAGCATTTTGTGTCTACCTTCGATTTAAACTAGCATCTGCAGTTCTTTTCTACACAAAAAAATAGCAACAATGCAATATAAATGCACAGATATCTCTTTTTAAGAAGGGAGGGAGAGAGAAAACGGGGAATTACAGACCAGTTAGTCTAACATCGGTAGTGGGGAAACTGCTAGAGTCAGTTATTAAAGATGGGATAGCAGCACATTTGGAAAGTGGTGAAATCATTGGACAAAGTCAGCATGGATTTACAAAAGGTAAATCATGTCTGACGAATCTTGTGGAATTTTTCGAGGATGTAACTAGTAGCGTGGATAAGGGAGAACCAGTGGATGTGGTATATCTGGACTTCCAGAAGGCTTTCGACAAGGTCCCACATAAGAGATTAGTATACAAACTTAAAGCATACGGTATTAGGGGTTCAGTATTGATGTGGATAGAGAACTGGCTGGCAAACAGGAAGCAAAGAGTAGGAGTAAACGGGTCCTTTTCACAATGGCAGGCAGTAACTAGTGGGGTACCGCAGGGCTCAGTGCTGGGACCCCAGCTATTTACAATATATATTAATGATCTGGATGAGGGAATTGAAGGCAATATCTCCAAGTTTGCGGATGACACTAAGCTGGGGGGCAGTGTTCGCTGTGAGGAGGATGCTAGGAGACTGCAAGGTGACTTGGATAGGCTGGGTGAGTGGGCAAATGTTTGGCAGATACAGTATAATGTGGATAAATGTGAGGTTATCCACTTTGGTGGCAAAAACAGGAAAGCAGACTATTATTTAAATGGTGGCCGATTAGGAAAAGGGAGATGCAGCGAGACCTGGGTGTCATGGTACACCAGTCATTGAAAGTAGGCATGCAGGTGCAGCAGGCAGTGAAAAAAGCGAATGGTATGTTAGCTTTCATAGCAAAAGGATTTGAGTACAGGAGCAGGGAGGTTCTACTTCAGTTGTACAGGGTCTTGGTGAGACCACACCTGGAGTATTGCGTACAGTTTTGGTCTCCAAATCTGAGGAAGGACATTATTGCCATAGAGGGAGTGCAGAGAAGGTTCACCAGACTGATTCCTGGGATGTCAGGACTGTCTTATGAAGAAAGACTGGATAGACTCGGTTTATACTCTCTGGAATTTAGGAGATTGAGAGGGGATCTTATAGAAACTTACAAAATTCTTAAGGGGTTGGACAGGCTAGATGCAGGAAGATTGTTCCCGATGTTGGGGAAGTCCAGGACAAGGGGTCACAGCTTAAGGATAAGGGGGAAATCCTTTAAGACCGAGATGAGAAAGACTTTTTTCACACAGAGAGTGGTGAGTCTCTGGAACTCTCTGCCACAGAGGGTAGTTGAGGCCAGTTCATTGGCTATATTTAAGAGTGAGTTGGATGTGGCCCTTGTGGCTAGGGGGATCAGAGGGTATGGAGAGAAGGCAGGTACGGGATACTGAGTTGGATGATCAGCATGATCATATTGAATGGCGGTGCAGGCTCGAAGGGCTGAATGGCCTACTCCTGCACCTAATTTCTATGTTTCTATGTAAATTCTGCACAGATATATGAAGCACATATATGAAACCCGGCTATACGTAATTCAACAGCATTAAATGATGAACTGCAGATGAATACAAAGTGCTGGAAGAACTCAGCAGGTCAGGCAGCATCTGTGATGGATGATATTTTGGGCTGGGATCCTACTCCAGACTGATTATAATAGAGGGAAGAAAGCTGGAAAAGGGGTGAGGTGGGATAAAGCCTGGCGTGAAAGGTGGTTACATGTTTGTACTTTCATTAGTGATAGGAACAGAATTAGGCCATTCAGCCCATCAAGTCTACTCCGCCATTCAATCAGGGCTGATCTATCTTTCCCTCTCAACCCCATTCTCCTGCCTTCTTCCCATAACCCCTGACACCCGGACTAATCAAGCATCTATCTATCTCTGCCTTAAAAATATCCATTGACTTGATCTCCAAAGCCTTCTGTGGCAATGAATTGCACAGATTCACCACTCTCTGACTAAATAAATTCCTCCTCATTTCCTTCCTAAAGGAACATCCTTAAATCCTGAGGCTGTGCCCTCTGGTCCTCGGCTCTCCCACTGGTGATGGGGGTGGAATTGATAGACGGGCAGAGAAGGACATTGATATGTGGCAAAGGCTAGAGGTCAAACGAAAACAAAATGGAGTCAGATAGGGACAGAAGGAAAGTGAAATGTGGTCAGAGGTGGATGTGGGGTGGATGGGTGGTAATACGTAGTATAACATTGTGATACAGTGCTGGAGCAACAATAGAGAATAAAGACGAGGGAAATAGAAGAAAGATCAATGTGGACTAAACATGTATAAAGGGGGAGGAAACATTTACAACTGTGATACAGGTATGAGGCTTGTTAAAGATACAATTTAAAAAAGCCATTAAAATATGTTAAGTTAAGTCTTGCATGATGCACATGCATCCCAATTAAAACATTGGAGACGGAAACAATAGCCAAGAGGAAGTAGCAGTGTGTGTGAAGGAATGGATGAAACACATTTACATAAAGAATTGGTAACTAAATATATCAGGTCATGGTGTAATTAGTAAGGATAATGGGTGGAATAGCCGTGTTAATGAGACGTAACAAACAGGCAGCAAAAAGGGACATTGCTAACAGCAAACTACTGATTAAGAAAAGAAATGGGATCCGTCACAGAGTAATGGAGTGTATAACAGGCAACCTGTGGGTGAGGAGGCAGGGAGAGTGAAGTGAATTGGAACCTATGAAGTGAGTAAATGGCACAAAAAATAAACAGTGAGATTTTTAACTGGCATGTCAGTTAACTGAAATGTGTAGGAAGGAACTGCGGAAGTTGGTTTACACCGAAGATAGACACCAAACTCAGCTGGACTGGCAGCATCTCTGGAGAGAAGGACTGGGTGACGTTTCTGGTTAAGACCCTCCTTCAGAGATGCTGCCTGTCCCGCTGAGTCACTCCAGCATTTTGTGTCTATCTCAACTGAAATCCAGTTGAGTTTGAGTTTTGCTTATTGTCACGTGTACCGAGGTACAGTGAAAAGCTGTTGTTGCGCGCTTACCAGTCAATGGAAAGACAGTACATGATAACAATCGAGCCACTCACACACAGTGTACAGATGCATGATAAAGGGAATAACGTGAATAATGCTTAGTGCAAGAAAATGCCGGCAAAGTTCAATCAGGGTTTGCTGATGAGGTGGGTGGTAGTTCAGGACTATTCTCTAGTTATTGGTAGGATGTACTGGAAATGGAAGTTGCTATACATCCAATATCAAATATAAAGGAGAACAATTCTGTTTCGTTTAGTTTATTGGCATGTGAAAAGTTTTTTTCGTGGGCTAATCAGTTAGCGGAAAGACAATATATGATTGTAATCGAGTCATCCACAGCGTACAGGTAGAGGATAAAAGGAATAACATGAATAAAGTTTAGTGCAAGATTAAGCCAGTAAGTCTGATCAAAGATAGTCCGAGGGTCTTCAGTGAGAAAGGTAGCAGTTCAGGGGTGCTATCCAGTTGTTGGTGGAATGGTTCAGTTGCCGGATAACCGATATGTACCGGAAATGGAAGTCGTGATACATCCTATATCAAATATAAGGGAGAGCAATGGTAGATATGGTAACACAATATGATAGATATGTTAACAAGATATGGTAGATATGGTAAAAAGATATGGTAGATATGGTAACAAAAGATATGGTATATATGGTAATGAGATCAGTGGAAGGAAACTTCTCAACAATACATCTCCGAAAGCAAAATAATCTCAGTGGATACTGAGAAGGATATATTTATAACAAATTTCAGTGTAATGTATTGTATTATTAATGCTTATTAAACCAGATCTTAAGGGGAATTGAGCAAATCCCCTGGAAAATATATGGACAAAGAAATACAACAGTGGTGAGAAATGAAGATGCAAGGGGTGCAGATGCTGGGATCTGGAGTAGAAGTACAAAGTGCTGGAGGAACTCAGTGGGTCAGGCAGCATCGTGGGTTAGACAGTCTCTTCTCAGCTGTTACCGAGTAACTGAACCATCCTTTCACCAACTACAGAGCTACCATCTGCCTCATTGGAGACCTCCGTACTTTCTTTAATAGAACTTTACTGGACATTATCTTGCACTAAACATTATTCCCATTATTCTGTATCTTTACACTGTGGATGGCTTGATTGTAATCATGTATAGTCTTTCCACTGAAACCTAGCTTCATTAGAGTTACAGCAGAGAAACAGGCCATTCAGCCAACCATCTATGACAGTATTTATACTCCACTCAGCTCTTACTGCTTTACCGGACTTTATCTTGCACTGAACGTTACTCCCTTTATCATTTATCTGTATACTGTAGATTACTTGAGTGTCATCATATGCAGTCTTTCCGCTGACTGGATAGAATGCAACAAAAAAGCTTTTCAATGCACCTCGGTACACGTGGCAACAAACGTAACTAACTAATCAACATCTGTGGCGGGAATGGGCGGACAAAAAATTTGCGTTGGGACCTTTTTCAGACTGATGGGCTGCAGACTGAGCAGTGAGAAATATTTGAAATGCTACTCTACTCACCTGAATTGAAGGAAAATATATTCCACTAGAATGTAAGACAAACCAGCCAGTCATGGTACACGACGAAGGAATTTTAAAAAGGCTCAACTGAACGCTGAAATAATAGTGTGCAGGTTGTATAGAGATTTTATTTTAAAAGGAGAGAATCACTTAAACATCTTGGGAAGATAGAGAAACTAAAAACTGTGTGAAAAGTATTGTAACAACATCAACAGAGGTAAATTGCTGCAGTGTAATAAACACAATGAAGCCCCAGGTAATGACAACAGGCACGGAAATATTGTCCTTGTAGACACAAGGAACTGCAGATGCTGGTTTACACAAAAAAAAAGACACAGAGTGCTGGAGTAACTCAGCAGGTCAGGCAGCATCTCTGGAGAACATGGATAGGTGACGTTTCAGGTCTAGACCCATCTTCAGATGGGTGGAAGATGGGTCCCAACCTGAAAGGCCACCTTTCCATGTTCTCCAGAGATGCTGCCTGGAGAACATAAAGAGGAGGAGGGGGAATTCCGATGGGCAAATGGTGGAAAGAGGAATCATACAAGAGACAGTGCCGACCAAAGTCTTGCACTATTTACCAAGACTTGGACTCAGAATGTCACAGAATATCAGTCGTGGCATGTTTTTAGTGCAGAAATTGACTGATTAGTACGGGTGTCAGGGGTTATGGGGAGAAGGCAGGGGAATGGGGTTAGGAAGGAGAGATAGATCACCCATGAATTAATGGTGGAGTAGACTCGATGGGCTGAAGTGCTTATTTCTGCTCCTAGGACATGAACTTATAACTTCAGAATTTGTAAATGATGGGAGATTTAGTTACTGAAGAAGATTGCATGTTGCAAATAGTACTTAACTGCTATATTTAAGAGTGAGTTGGATGTGGCCCTTGTGGCTAAGGGGATCAGAGGGTATGGAGAGAAGGCAGGTACGGGATACTGAGTTGGATGATCAGCCATGATCATATTGAATGGCGGTGCAGGCTCGAAGGGCTGAATGGCCTACTCCTGCACCTAATTTCTATGTTTCTATGTAACTGGCACATAAGCCAATGTAGACAACTGCAAGGTGGCAGTTGAGGAGAAAGCATTATGGAAACAAAACCTTACGCCAGAATACATTAGGATAGTAACCATATGATCGAAAGACTATAGAATATGATTGAAAGGTTATAGAAGTTATTTGTAAGGGTTATCTTAAAGAGGAGTTGAGTTTGAGTTTAGTGTATTGTCATGTGTACCTAGGTACAGTGAAAAGCTTTTGTGCCCTAAATCTGCTCCTATCACTTGTGAATCTTATGAACAACGGCCAAATTCTACATCTTGAATCTCGTACCACCAAACATGCCCTTAAAAACCAAAACAGCAAACTCCACATATAAACACCACAGCACATACAGGCTCCGCAGATGGTGCTGCATGTAATATCGCCACATTCAACAGAGTATAGGCTCCAGACGGAATATAGGATACAATACAACCTCATTGTAGGAAACAATGCAGTAACATTCCTCGGTACATTATAAGCATGGGTGAGGCAATCCAGAACTGTATTGTTAGGTGCAATATTAAATGTTCTGAGATGAACAATGTAATAACATTGCAATAAACATTGCACCGTGCAATAAACATTGCAATCTTGCTAGTCTAGATGAAATAAAACACTATCAATAGAATAATTGTACTCTTTAACTGAACAATCTTAAAACCCTAAACTTCAACATCCAATGTGTCAAAGGAACTGATGCTCTACAATCAAAGAAGATTCATACATTATGGCAGAGTTAGTGAATGAAGAAAATGTTGTGATATAGGTTTATGTTTATTATTGACACGTGTACTGAGGTACAGTGAAATCCTTTGTTTTGCATGCTGTCCAAACAGATTAGATATACTATACATGAATACAATCAAGTCAATAGATAGAGTAAAAGGGAAGATACAGAGTGCAGAATATAGTTCTTAGCATTGTAGCGCATCAGTTCCAGATACAAAGTCCAATGTCCCCAAGGGGTAGGGGTGAAGCAGACAGTACCCTAGCTAATGGACCATTCAGAAACCTGATAAAAGAGGGGTAGAAGCTGTTCCTGAGTCTGGCGGTGTGTGCTTTCAAGCTTCTGTACCTTCTGCTGGATGGGAGTGGGGAGAGGAAGGAATGATCGGGGTGGGACAATTCTTTGATTAAGTCTTTGATTGGCGACTTTTTCAAGCTTATGGGCGTAGAACTGTCAAATATGTACAAGGATTCTTCTTTCGCTGAATTTGCCACAATGTGTGAAACTTATTTGGTACAAAGTAGCAACAATGTTACATGCAATGTAGCAAATAAAATACAACACAATACAAAAGTGCCACGGGATCTGGTCCAAAACAACATGCAACATTTCTTTATACATTGGCAACTACTGTAAGTCAGGCAGTATCCACGGAGAGAGAGAGAGAGAGAGAGAGAGACAGACAGAGAGAGAGAGAGAGACAGAGAGAGAGAGAGGGAAAGGGAAAGAGAAAGAGAGTGGTTAGTCCAGTCACTCTCCCCACAGATGCTGACTAACTCCTGGAAATCTGCTCATATATTTAGTGTTTTATAAAATGTACAACAAAGCTCTTTCGACAATTTATCAAGAATCCTTGGTGTAAAAGAAATGTTGACTATAGAGACCTGGTCACTAATTCAACCCCCAAATTAAAAATAACTATTTATGATGCTTGAATTAATACATCATTTATTTCTGACCAAATTCAGGGACAGTTTCTACCCAGCTGTTATCAGGCAACTGAACCATCCTATCACCAACTAGAGAGCAGTCCTGAACAACTATTGTTGTTCAGGACTGGGGGGTACAGAGAAGGTTCACCAGACTGATTCCTGGGATGTCAGGACTTTCATATGAGGAAAGGCTGGATAGACTCGGCTTGTACATGCTAGAATTTAGAAGGTTGAGGGGGGATCTTATAGAAACGTAAAAAATTCTTAAGGGTTTGGACAGGCTAGATGCAGGAAGATTGTCCCCGATGTTGGGGAGGTCCAGAAAAAGGGGTCACCATTAAAGGATAAGGGGGAATTCCTTTAGGACCGAGATGAGGAAAACATTTTTCACACAGAGAGTGGTGAGTCTCTGGAATTCTCTGCCACAGAAGGTAGTTGAGGCCAGTTCATTGGCTATATTTAAGAGGGAGTTAGATGTGGCCCTTGTGGCTAAAGGGATCAGGGGGTATGGAGAGAAGGCAGGGATACTGAGTTGGATGATCAGCCAAGATCATATTGAATGGCGGTGCAGGCTCGAAGGGCCGAATGGCCTACCCCTGCACCTATTTTCTATGTTTCTATGTTTAACTACTATCTACATCATTGGAGACCCTCAGACTATCTTTGATTGGACTTTACGGGCACTAAATGTTATTCAATTTTTCATGTATCAGTACACTGTGGATGGCTCGATTATAATCATGTCTTTCCACTGCCTATTTGGCACGCAACAAAAGCTTTTCCCTGTACCTCGGTACACATCATAATAAACTGAACTAATCTAAACTAAAGATAGACACGAAATACTGGAGTCACTCAGTGGGACAGGCAGCATCTCTGGAGAGAAGGAATGGGTGATGTTTCAGGTTGAGACCTTTCTTCAGACTCCATTAATCTAAACTAAAGTGTCCACTAATAAAGCGGTCTTTTCCCACGACTTTTTGTCTCACACATCACATTGAAAAAGGCATCAAGATAATGATTCTTGCTGTATTGTGTATGTAAAAGCTGCAGCCACTATGACTGGAGGCCAGTCACCCACAGATATCCAGAAGAAGCTTCCTAAATTACACAGATCCACCATACACTGTCATATGAGGAAAGATTGAAAAGACTAGGCTTGTATTCACTGGAGTTTTGAAGGATGAGGGGGAAATCTTATAGAAACATATACAATTATAAAAGGACTGGACAGGCTAGATGCAGGAAAAATGTTCCCAATGTTGGGTGAGTCCACAACCAGGGGCCACAGCCTTAGAATAAATGGGAGGTAATTTAGGACTGAGGAGAGAAAATTTTTTTTCACCCAGAGAGTTGTGAATTTGTGGAATTCCCTGCCACAGAGGGCAGTGGAGGCCAAATCACTGGATGGTGTTTAAGAGAGAGTTAGATAGAGCTCTAGGGGCTAGTGGAATCAAGGGATATGGGGAGAAGGCAGGCACAGGTTATTGATTGGGGATGATCAGCCATTCAAAATGAATGGCGGTGCTGGCTCAAAGGGCCTGAATGGCCTCCTCCTGCATCTATTTTCTATGTTGTCTATGTTTTCTATGTTTCTATCATGTAGCCTGTTTTACTTGTGAATTTAATGGAATAAAGTTGCGGTCTTTGCACGGTTACTTTTCAATTAAAACCCACCACAAATAGTTACACATCAATTTCAAACTAATAACTATTCTATTAACTTGCTAAGTGTTAACAATGCTAGTTAGCCCCTCCAGTACTGAAAACTAACAAAGCACGAGTAAAATGACACACCACTTTCGCAGATTTTTTGGAGATTTTACCTAATCTTAAAGTGTTTAATTATGTCAACTTTTTTTTCCCACTCTCACACTTCATCAAATACTTCTTACCTTTTCTCTACATCCATTGTGCGTTGGATTCTTCCCTGCCAATTGCTGCTGCCTTTCCCATTCCTACGTTGTTAATTTCACAATCGTTCAAATTGATTAGTTGAGGAAATACTAAGTTGCTTGTCCCCCCCATCCATCCAGTTCCCAAAGCTTACAACACTAACAACCCAAGATTTCAGCAGGTTTCCTACATTAAAAAAATATCCTCCTACTGCATGGGGAAGATAGACTAACTCCGGTTACTGCTAGATAATAACATGTTTTTGTGCAAATTCTAGTCCATTGCAGCAACAATGCTGGATAAAGTATTGCAACAAAGTCAGAGGCAAAAAGGCAGCAGAGATAGGTAGAGAGTTTTTACACAGAATATCTACAAAATATTGAAGATAGACACAAAAAGCTGGAGTAACTCAGTGGGCCAGAGCATCTCTGGAGAAAAGGAATATGTGACGTTTTGAGTTGAGACCCTTTTTAAGAAGTTACTCCAGCTTTTTATGTGTATCTTCAGCCCAAACCAGTATCTTCAGTTCTTTCCTGCACATACAAACAATCTTTGCCAAACAATTACATATCTAGATATGTTAGTAAACTGCTAATAATATTTCAACACAGATAATAAAGCAACAGTTACAAACTAATTCAGCGCAGATTTATTAAACACAATTTAGTGAAATCATTATAAAAGTCCCATCATTAGATAAAATATAGCAACATTATTTGCTACTTTATAACATAGTTAGCTATGATAAAGAATGTTGATACAATATATTAAGTGATTAAAACAAACAGCAATGCTCAGGGATAAAAAGCAACATAGATGAAATATTGCAACATCTTTGGGTAGAAAACTGCATCAACTTAACAATTATGTTTCAAAATTGAAACTATTGTCTACTTTGATCATTTAAAGCATAGTATATATATAATACTGCACCTCTCACAGGAAAATTAAAGCAAGATTGTAGGGCAAAATATGGCAATATTGCACCCACATTTGGCTATATAGGAGACCTACTTCATGCAGCATTAGTAATAATAGCATGCACAATATGGCAACACGATTAAATCCACTATTCAAACAAGGATTGATATAATTGAGCAATATTTTCAGGTGCAATGAAACACAAACAGAAAATGCTGTAAATACTCAGCAAGTCAGGCAGCATCTATGGGAAGAGAAACAGCTCTAATGTTTTAGGTTGAAGATTCTCAGAAATTACATTATTTCAGATTTCCACGTATGTTTTTTAATTTTTAACTATTAGCATTAATATTTCAAGTGTTGGGTTAAAGATAGCAATGATGACATACATAACTCCAATGTTCAAAAATACAATAGCATTAATTGTTACTATATATAGCAAGTCTGTTAAATATAATGTAACAAGACTATGAAGTAAATATAGCAAAGAAAGAATAGCAAATCTACTAGACACAATTTCACACTGTTGAATATATCAATATTATATATGATGCCATAAGCATTCGTTGTTCACAACATTGCAAAACTATAATTTTGCAAAAATGAACAGCAATTTGGAAAATATGCGTGTTACAATAAATTTAATAAATCAATAAAGTGTCCTTAGATGCAAACTAGCAACAATGTTAAATATAAGGCAAGTGTTAGTTATGATGTGACTGTATTCGATGCAACAATGTTAGATAAAATAAGCAACTCCACAAATTGTAACATAGCAACCTTATAATATAAAATACAGCAATGTTTCCCCAACAATATATTGTGATCATTAGAAGATGGAATACTGTTAGAGATAATAAAGCAACACTGTCATGGATAACATAAACAACATTGTTGCTTACAAAATGGCAACACTATTAAATGGCAACATTGTTAGATACAATACATCTTTCTGATGCAATATTCCAACAGTAATTGATACAAAATTGCAAAGCAAAGCCAGATTACATGATAAAAAATATTTTGCAAACAAACCGGTTGCATGATTAAGATGTTATAGAATTATAGAATTACAAACTTTGTAACAATTGCAATACAATTATATACAATATAGTAACATTGTCAGAGAGAATATATCAACTATGTTAGATTCACTTACTAGGAATGCAAGAATACAACTAACAATATCACAAACGTTTTGCATTTGATAATGCAACATAGATACTTGCATATTTTAAACAATGAATAATGTAAAATTGTATTATAGTAGGGTAGCATAATTAGATAGAATGTAATCATCTTGTTTGACACAATGATAAAGCAACAACTTTGTAACCCAGTTAGCTACAATATGACAAAACTGAGAGTTCCAATTTTGCAACACTAATGATTAATAATTAACAAGGCTAGGCAGCAGACAATAACAGAAACATTAACACAATTTATTAAAAGTTGATGCACTGTTGAATAGAAATTATCAAACTATTTGAGACAAATTACAACACTAGATAACCTATTGGAATATTATCAGGAACAGTGTAATTGCAGATTTAGAAATAACCTGGTAGAATAAGCAATGTTTTCAAATTTGAAATAGCAACATTTTAGTTAGTTTGCCATACGTTTTTTTTAGAAAGTTGTAACATTCTCTTATTGTAATATTGTTCAAATATGCAGGACAATTATAACAAAATCTGCAATATTATTTGAAATAAGATCAAACAAACAGATGACTGCATTGTTAACTTTTTTTTAACAACAACATTCGTTTTTGCAAAATAAAGCCTGCTACATAAGAAAAACCCAACACTCATGAGTGCAAGTTGACCCTGGACACATAATACTAGACAACTAGACTGCTAAAGTACTAGACAACAGTACCACAAGACACTCTGTATCAGAGACTCAACAAACTCACATGTTACACATTTCAAATTTGAAACAATCAAGATGAAAACCAAGACATAACAGCACAACTGTACAGCTGTCACACCCATTGTAAATTGATGGATAGATACTAGTCTAAAATTATAATCTGTTCGATGTTATACATTTGTTATAGAGTATAATTTAGATTATAATTTTACCCTTCTGCTCTACAACAAATTCAATCCTCAATTTTGATTATTTCCTTAAAATCATTCCAGTGTTGTTGTCGCACTGTGGGTTAAGCGTATAATCAAGATGCTGTGGTGATGCTTAAGAATGGAACCTTTGCTACTAACTTAGTTTTTTTTCCCTTCAAAAGAAAGAGCAAAGCTCCCTCCCACCTCCTTCCCACCAATATCCAGAATCTCAGCTTCAGGAAGCAATTCTCCACAGATTACTAGTATCTAAAGGTCTTTCTAATTACACTTCATCCCCACTGAAAAACCGTGTTAAGACTCTAACTTGAGTAACATTCTTTGTAATCCAAATGTTTTTTAAGCCAATAAAACCAAGCTAGATTCAAATCGGGATCCTGCAGATGACTGGGGGAACCTATAGATATATTGTGGCATTTGTCTGCTCTTTGTGAGTATTCATGAGGGACTTCATGAGGATAATTAAGGCATTTTAATAAATGAAACAAGAGAAAATGAGAGAATTGTACAGTTGATATATGTATACTTCCAGCCACAGAAACTAGAAATAACCAACTCATTTTATACAATAAAATTGAACAATTCTTTCTATAGTTGGGTTACTGAGATCTGACTTAGAAAATAAAATCTAACAGCTTTAAAATGAACAAAATATGTAGAATACAGCTCATTCTATACAATAAAATAAAACAATTCTTTCTGCAGTTGGGTTTCTGAGACCTGATTTAGAAAATCAAGCCTAGCAGCTTTAACATGAACAACGTAAGTAGTCATCCACTTTCATTCTATTTATGGCATTTTCTTTATTGATACACAATATTCTTGTGTATATTAGATCGAAAAAACACTTACATTAAGAACATTTTTACAGTCCCAAAAATGTTTCAATGAAGAGCCAATTACATGATTTGAATGCATTGAATTTATTTTTAAATAATTTTATTATTTTAACTATTAGAAACATTGTTTGGTTTTAAAAATGCTTCAGTAATGTCACCAGAACATCAGTATAACACACTGATGGACAATGGGTGTTTTAAGCTGTGTCTATATCTAATTAAACTGTGACAAAAGCCCCTCACTGGAACATGAGAATTTGTACATTTTTGAATGTGGGTTGTGACTTGCTCGACTCCATTAAGCAAGTTGGTACTGGGGTAAAATAATACTCGGTTCAGGGACATTTCTGAGACTGGTTTAGATGAGATCAACTTGTGGTAATAACCTAGCAGGATGAATGTTGGGTAGGTTGATGCAGTGCATTGGTAGTAATTAATTGCTTTAAAATGTCATTCAAATTATAGCTTTAAATACACAGCATCGGCTTCTAAGTCAAGAAAATGCCAACCTGGGTGGAAAATTGATAGAATTTCAGAACATGATTCCTCAAATAACATGTAGGATCCCATGCATTCATTTAAAAGTAATTGCCTTTGTTACACTCTATAAACCAGTGATTAGTGAACGGAACCCTACCTATTATATTAACTTAACCATGTCTGAAGGAGGGTCCCAAACTAAAATCTTACATATTCCTATTCACTAAAGATGCTGCCTGACCTGCTGAGTTACACCAGCACTTTGTGTGTTTTTATATATTAATTTAAGTATTGTATTGGGACAGTCAGACATTCTCTCCTGCATATTCATTTCAGTGATGCAAAAAAAAAAGACCTCAGAGCCATACATCCACCTCTACAGTGTTCTTGTGGTCTCAAGTCTTAAAGGGATTGCTGGCTGACTGAAACCAATCCCTTTAACTAGAACGAATTCAGCCTAGGAAGAAACACAGGCATGTATTTGAAGAGTTAGTGAGCGGCAAGGAATGTCCATCCCATTGGTAAACACCCAAACATCTGTGAGGATCATGAAGCCACAAGATGAACAAACCATTCAGCTCACCTCCACTCTATCTGTGCCGCGGATTATCTTAGCATTTTCTCTCCCCAATTAGGTCTGTGATATTTCAAAAGAGCCTCCAGCAAGTTCTATGTGAATGAAGGAGGGTTACTTTGCATTTGCTGAGACTGGTTTGTTAAATAAACCCTGCCATTAATTTTGGCAAATTTAGGCTAGAGGTGCCCTTAAAAGTGAGGAATTGTGTCAAGACCGAACTGGGTCTGTAGCAACCCTACCCCTT
Source organism: Okamejei kenojei (assembly GCA_035221665.1). NCBI lineage: Eukaryota > Metazoa > Chordata > Chondrichthyes > Rajiformes > Rajidae > Okamejei > Okamejei kenojei. The sequence continues at coordinate 12,172,014 of CM069161.1, forward strand.
CCCTCAGCAAGCAAGCTACCTGGCCCTCTTCAATTATCAATGCATTTTCAACATTGCTATAAAACCTCTCCTGCTTTCTCTCCTTCCTCTGCTTCGCCCAACCCCCCACCAAAGTAGCAGAACACTCAAATGACTTGACAAAATGTCTTCCGCTGCCCAACCCCCTATCCCCTCACCTCCTTTTACAACAGTTCAAAGGGTATTCTTTATGAACAGTCAGCACACTGACCTCTGCTAATGTTTTTTTGGCTCTGTAATAAGGATGAAACAAAACTTGCATCTTTCTCGTGGCAATTGCGCGGCCTGGAGAATTTAACCAAACCCACCGGCTTTCCCCCCCTCCCAAGAACCCCCACCTGAATGATTCACTGCCTCAATTAGACTTTATGACATTCCTGACACCACCTCTTGACCCCGCTTGCACCATGAGCATATAGATTAGGAATGCTCTACTTATTCAACTTAAAAGGGCTTGAGGGTGAGGGGGTTGCATTTGGAGAGAAACTCCAAATTACAATGTGAATGGGGGGCGGGGGAGGCAGGGTGGTAAAAGACACACACATGCAGAAAAAAAGAGGAAAACTGCAAAATCTCCAGATTCGAACCGTTCTTTTTTTCATTACGTTTCACTCTTTCGGGGATGCGTAACATTATTAATTTTCTGCAGGTTTTGAGTGAAAGAGAGAGGAGGTTTCAGCTGCACAGCTCTGGAATCCATTTAGCAGAGTAGGGTATGTGCTTCCAGTCTGGGTCAAAGGTCATGCTTTGCTCAATAATGACCTATGCAGAAAAGGGAAGAGGCTTCTGCCACCATTTTGTGCCGCAAGTTCGCAGATTTTGCTTTAGATTGTAGATCTTTTCTAATTTCCTTCTCTTCTGCATGGTGGCATATTTCACAAAAATCGGTCAAATAATCATTCCCACCTCCTTACCACACAAAAATAGAACAAATTTGCATCACATTGCTCAAAATACCTATGGAAGACACACTCCATTCATAAAGTCAAAAACTACTACAGCTTGTTAAACTTGCTTCCTTGTGACATACAACTCTTCCCACTGTGCATGGAATGCACAAAATATCCGAGCACCATAAAATGAAAAAGAAGGTTTCCTAAATTCCTAAAAGTGTGACAGACTTTTTTTCCTCTTAATTTATTTGAATAGTCTGTGGACATACAGAACCCCCTTGTTACAAAATGATGGATTAGATGATTTTTTTTTTAAAAAAAATACATTGTTATTTTTGAGATTGGTGATTTACATCAATGCTTCCCCTCCCCAACGTTCCCATAAGGTTCTCATTCCTAGTTCAATTATCCATTGATACTGGGTTTAGTGGGGTCTCTTCCTCTCCCCCCCCCTCCCCCACCCCTCTCTCCAAATAAAAATAATTTAACCCATGCAATCATTGGCAGTAAATTCACCCCCAGGAGAACTCTACAGCTAAATTTCACCCTCTTTTGGAAACTATCAACACACTCATCCTTCCTGCTGGAGATCCTGGTTACCAGTTGTAAGTGAGAATCCTAATCATTTTTTTTCTTTTCACTAACGCAGAAATTGAGGTCATTTGTGCAGGCAACCCCTCCCCCAGCACAATCCCCCCCCCCCCCCCCTCGACAATACCCTGTCTGAGATCAGCTAACTCAGCATCGACCACAAGTAGAATCTGGAACCTTTCTGCTCTGTACTTTTCAACTACAATTAATTAAGACTTGTTTCTTTTTAAAAACGACATCTTTGCAGATTGATCGTGGCTTGAAAATCTGTGAAATATTAATTTCTGTTTATCTTTGTGTTCATTGTTAATCATCTTGGAACCTTAAAACAACTATTTTTATGCAATTGTCTTAATCATAATCTAAAATGCCAGAAACAACAACAACCTCCACCATAAAATGGAAGGACCAATTCCTTATATTTTGATCTGCAAAATCCATAAAATAATTTCTTCTCTTGATATCAATTCTCAGACATGTTCCTTGAAGCCTCCTTGGGCTACCTTTCAAAACTAGAACAAAAATTCCTTCGTAACAATTTGCTTTAAGCATTCCAACAATGACGCATTTAAGGATCTACTATGTGTATCAACTGCGCATTACTTAATAAGATATTTATGTTATTTCTCCTTCGTAAAGGATACCAGCCTATTTTTGCCACTTAGACCAAATTTAGCAAAATTTCTACAAGCTGTATTGTCAACTAAAAAGCTTTTAAAACAATTTTAAGAAACATTTTTAAAGGTAACATTTTCAGGTTGATTCCATTGAGTGTTTATTTTAAACATTACTTGAAGTTTTTAATTCCTCATGTCTCAATTCCATATTTTACTCTTTTCTATTATTAATTTTTTTCAAGAAAAGCTAGCTTCCGGTATGTTACATTACAGAGACACAGATCATGGGGTGAACGGGATTTTTTTTTTGGAGTGGGGGGAGATGATGAGCAGATTAATGTTTCACACAATCCTCGACATTAACTCAACACGTCCCATACCAGAGTTGCTGGAATTCCTGGATTTTTCCGGAAATTTGTGACGTGTGTGATGTTGCAGTTTGGAGAACTGTTTCATCCGGGACATTAATTCTCTTTTCAGAAGCTAAACGGTCTTATGGTTACTTCAGATAATTCAGCCTATATTTAAAATTCCCAGGATTTTAAGCTTTGTAACCTTGACATGTCCTTTAAAAAATGAACAATTATTCAAGCATTTTATGACACGTATTTGAATTATATTTTATAGGTAAATGAGATTTGATTTATATTACTATCAGAATTAAGTAGTGGATATTTATCTATTTGAAGGTGCTGGATGTGACAAAGATAGCTAATCATTGTTTTAACATTTTAAATCCATTGAAGATTTCATGTGTCCTTTTATAACATATAATGTTAAAATAATGGCTTTGCTACACATCTTACACATTTACTGAATGAAATTGTCGTAAATTCAACTCAACCTAAAAGTGTTTTTGTCACATTCTGTACAAATAGTTCACTAAGGCCAAATTAAATCATTCTGTCTAATTTCCAATCAAAAATGAGATTGTTAAGTATCTAAAACATAACTTCAGTTTGATTAATGCCAAAATATGTCTTCCATTAGGTTAGAAACCAATTTCAGCTATATTTGATAACATAAAGCTATCGGTCAGAAAGAGAAATAGACTTAAGGTTATAAACAATGCTAAGCTTTCTCTCAAAAACATTTTTATTAGCTACAAGATGACATTAGCTTTTTTTTAAAAAGACCTATGGACAAATGTAAATTTACTAAACTTTCTCACATGTTCTATAATCAGGATTTGACCAATGTTGTGCATCAGAGTAAAGGGAATAGTTGGATGAAAGATACACAGAGCCTAGGAGAATATCATTTTTATTTCAACTTTTATACATCGACCGAGATGGATCTATTTACAACTTCTCAGTGTTTTCAAATTTCCGAATTAAAACACAATTCCAACCCCACGTGTAACTTTCCTGCTCAGGCAGAATTTTAGATCTTTGTAATTTCAGGGTAAAATATCTGTTCAAAGTTTCTAAATGCTGTTTCTTTATGAAGAATAGAAGTGGTATATAGCGATTTTAAAGGCAAAACGGTGTCATTTGATACATTGAAACAAACTACAATGTCATAAGCAAACAAGAGCCAAAGAACTGGAATGCAAGAAAAACTATTTTTATCTATAACTTAGTCATCAAAAATAAAAACATTCTGTTTGCGGTTTGCCTCATTGACTTTGTGTTTACTTATTATTCTGAGACTGATCACCAAGGACAGCCATCCACAAGAAAGATGGCGAATTACATGTTTAAATTGACGATCACACGTTTTCATTCATCTCTGTGAATATGGCAATTAATTTTCACTTTGCTACGCCGAGTATTTTAAACTAGTTTTCAAAACTTTCAAATTCGACTTACAACTTTATTGTAAATGCCTCGCAAATAGACAAGGGTACGTTTTTAAGGTTTAGAGGCGTGAAAGCTTTGTGCTTTGCAATTGATATTAGTTACAAAACACAAACCAATCTGGTTAAAACACCAAGCTGTTCGCGGAGAACAATAACTTGCTTTCTCCGCTCCAACAAATGCAATGGATAATCACATGGACAGAATTTATATTTTTGAAAGAGTATTGTTCTGAAACCAGCGTTTGAACTTGTTGTTTGTTGCCATTTCCAGGTCGACATTTTTCGACACTTTACCACAGACATGATGGTCTAGTTTGCTAGATTATCGATAAACGTTTTTTTTTGTTTTTTTTAATGACAGACACAAAATAAATGGTTTGAGGTGGGAGCAAGCATTAATTGTAACACCTCTATCATCAACTCGGCCAAGACTCCAGAGTGACACTTTAGGAAGTTAAACGTTTCGATTGCACATTGTTTCTGGGTGAGCGTTAAATGAAACTTCGTTCATGATATCGAGAACATCGCGCTTTGAAAGGACGGTGCAGGAAATAAAATAACTTTTTTTCCCCGTTAAAACGACTTCACACAAAGCAAGGTGGGGTGGGGGTGGGGTGGCAACGCATTCGCGAAGTACTAATGCGGAGAGGAATGTTTATTCCGTGGCTTGCTTGTTCCACGATGGGCAGAGAAGGCTGTGGACGCTGATAGTGTTTTAAAGAGTTCTCCCAACTCATTTCCACCACCGTTCAGCGCCACAGAGTTCCCGTAATCGGATTTGGGGTTTGAAGCCAAGGCAGCCAGCGGTTTAATCTTTGGAGCGTGTTGTGTTCGGGTGCTTTGCGCGGAGAGGGGTCATGTATCCGCCCTTTTCCCCCCACGCACAACTCGTGAGCTTTTTTTTTGAGTGGTGGTGGTGGGGGGGGGGGGGGGGGGGGGGGGGGGGGGAAGCGTTGAAACCAGACAGAGAACTTTAAACCGAACAAAAACCTCACGCACACAAACACGAGAAATATCTGCTCAGCACCGGCTCTGCTTCCCCCCCTCGCCTTTATCCCAAATGATCATTGTTACAACATCGCACATGGAGGAAACAATTAATTTAAAATATAAATCATTGTGCGGTGAAGCGTCCGCGAACATGTTTTGAAATAACCTCCACAACTTTGAAAGTCTTCTGTGTGGTTTAAACTCGAATAAAACGCACGCTGCTGTACACACACACACACACACACACGCATTTAGCAGTCAAGTATCATAAACAAATCACCAAATCATTACGTACAACTCTTCAAAACATCTCCGGCTAAGGAAGTAAAGATATAGACGCTACCTCTGTCTCTTAGGCACCGAATGCTCCACTTCAATGTGTTTCCCGTGAAGTTCTACTTTACCTGTAAGTAAATTATTTATTTTATTATATTGAATTCAATTAAATTATCTTCCCTCGCCTTCAACCCTGCGCCCACACTGAGTGAGTATGTGTGTGGGTGGGGGGGGGGTAAACGGTGCGGAAAAATGGGGGAGAGGGGAGAGTTGTTTTGTTTTGTCCCATTATGTGTATTAAGATGTTAAGAAGGAACGGCAGATGCTGGAAAATCGAGCGTAGACCAACATGCTGGAGAAACTCAGCGGGTGCAGCAGCATCTATGGAGCGAAAGAAATAGGCAACGTTTCGGGCCGAAATCCTTCTTCAGACTTTAAGTTTATTAAGATTGTGTGCGAGCGAGCGGAGGATGTTTTCCAAAATCATTGTGTTTCATTTTTAAGGCAGGGAATCGAGAGCGGCAGCAGCTCCCGGGAAGTTTACTGGTCTACTCCACGGTCGCGATGATTGCGGTCACACATCGCACACGGATGTAAACATGTATCATATGTGTGGTCGTTGCATTTTTGTAAAATGGTTTTGAATGGTTCGTGTGTGGAAATTTGCACGCGTTAGCATGTTCACAACGGGCATGGGCGCCCTCTCCTCACTCAGTCGCCCATCGTTGGCCCAGTGTTGGATTTCAAGATTCATACCGGGAGGTGGAGAGGAGGAGTGGGGAGGGAGGGGAGGGGAGGGGGGGGGGGTGGGTAGGTGGCGGTTCCTGGCCGCGTGTTGAGGCAAATGGAACAACCTGGGTTGATAGTTCGCACCCACTCGTGTCCAGCGGCTTGAACGGACTAAGATACACGGGCGGGGGGGTTGGGGGCTCTGAAACTGCGGACGTGGTTTATATAATAGCGGAGCCCGCAAACGATGGCGCACCGTCGGCGGAAAGGAAGTCCCAAGTCCGACCATTCTTCCCAAGAGACAGCAGAGCGCAAAGGCACGGCCCGCCACACGGGCTGGGACCCGATCCTCCTCTCCCCCCCTCTCCCCACCACCACCACCCCCCCCCCCCCCCCCCCCCGCCAACCGCGATCTCCACCCAAAAGTGCCGATTGGAAAATTGATCCCTTCTTTGATGCTCAAAACGCCGCGTGTGTTGATTGGAATTCACTAAGAACCTGCAAACCTCTAGAAATGCAAAGGGCGACTCACTATCTCTCCCCTCGCGAATAGAGGGAGGGGGAGGGGTGGGGATAGACATTGAGTGTGGATCTTTATATTAATTACAGATCTATATAAAATCATTATCACGCGCTTTAGAGGCGCCAGCACCATGAACGAGCTTGTCAGAAAGCTAAAAGCCATTGCAACTGTATGGATCCTCCCTTTGCCTGAACGCAGCGCTGGGAGCTCGGCCATTTGTAGCGAACACGGGCTACCGAGGGCTCAGCAATCTCAAGTCGGCATTCAACTCTTCCTTCCCCGCTCGATATTGGTTGAAATCGCTTACCGGATAAGGTGTCGATCGCTTTCATAGCCCAGTTCTCGTCCGGACAGTCTACGAAGGCATAGCCGGTTTTTAGCAGAAATTGGCCAGTGAAAGGAATCTTCCATTCCTTAAAGATACTTTCTAACTCCGGGACGGTGACACTTTCGCTTAGGTTCCCGATATAAAGCTTGTTCATTCTGGTTTTTTTCCCCCTTCTTCAGGGTTTTTTTTTTTTTTTAAAAGGGAGGCGTTAAAAAAAAAAATTACAAACAGCACCTTCAATAACCAGCCCTCCGCCGAAAGGAAACCACCAATAATAATAATGCAAAATAACGATGTCAAAAAGATCTCGGTTTGTTGCGGAGGGGAGGGGAGGGGGGGGAAAATAAAAGTGTTATCCGGAACTCCGGACTTGTGGAACGGTATGGCGGGCTGTGGTAAGCTCTCGTCTCCCCTCCACCCACCCCCCCCACCCCCCACCCCCCTCCTCCCCTCCCCAAACCCGTGGAGTCCGCCTGAAATGTCACAGGACGTTGGTGGAAGCGCCGCCTCCAAATAAAATCGACCTTAAAAAATGACTCAAATATTTGCCAGCGAGATCCACGTGGTTTTACGCGGACGGCCCCTCACGTGTAAGTATCGCGTCAATTTCACACACACACACACCCCTCTCTCAGCCCTCGATTTTACCCCGTGCTACCCCCCCCCCCCACACACATCTCGACACCAGCAGTTTGTGTTCCACTTCTCTCCCCCTCCCCCCTCCTTCCCCTCCCCACGCAAGGAGATGTTTATCAACAACAGTCCCTCCTTTTTTTTTTGAATGAAAACGACTTGAATGGTGGTGCCGGAGACTTATTAGATTTTTTTTATCAATGGGTTATGGCGATCCGGCGCCAAAGCCGCCCCCCCCCCCCTCGGTCAGGTGCCCGGTCCCAGCGGCGAGTTCGGGGCCCGAGGGGAGGGGAGGTGGTGTGGGAGAAACGTGTTGGACCGGGCTGAGGGGTTTGTAAGTGAACAAAGCGCTCCGCCTGCTGAGGAAGGGTCTCGTCCCGAAACGTCATCCATTCCTTCTCTCCAGAGATGCTGCCTGCCCCGCTGAGTTACTCTAGCATTTTGTACTATCTTACTTTTCACTTAATGAGGGGGGGGGGGGGACACACACACTGGAGGAGTTGAACGGGACCAGGCAGCATCTGCGGAGGGGCTAGAATCTGGTCATTCTCGGGAATGGTCTCGACCCAAAACATGATCTGTCTATTCCCTCCCCACACACTGTCCGTCCCCCTAGGCAGGGAATAGACATGGAGATATAGAGTGATACAGCGTGGAAACAGGCCCTTCGACCCAACTTGCCCACACCGGCCAAAACCCACCACCGACACCAGTCCCATCTGTTTGCATTTGGTCCATATCCCTCGAAACATGTCCTATCCATGTACCTGTCTGAATGTTTTATAAAAGTTGTGCTAGTTCCTGCCTCAACTGCCTTCTTTGGCGTGTGGAGGAAGTAACTGCAGATACCAGTTTACATCCAAGATAGACACAAAATACAAAATTCTGGAGTAACTGAGCGGGTCAGACAGCATCTCTGGAGAGCAGGAATGGGTAACATTTTGAGTCGAGACCCTTCAGGGCGAAGATGCATCGCGACCTGAAACGTCACCTATTCCTTCTCTCCAGAGATGCTGTCTGACCCGCTCGTTCCATACACCCGACAACCTTTGTTTGAAAAAGTTACCCCTCGGGTTCCTATTCAATCTCTCCGCCCTTACATGACATACAGTGATAGTTACGGATGACTCAGAAAACGCTAAACATTCATAATAATAAAACATTAATGATAAAACACCATTGTTCAAGCATGTGAGCCAACAAAATACCCGATCACAGGGATTTTGTGTCTATCTTCGGTTTAAACCAGCATCTGCAGTTCCTTCCCACACAGGTGAGTTAGGACTATAGCACCGTCGCTGAGTTTTTCGAACAAATGGTTCACTGTCCCAGCGAGCGAACCCGGAGCGGAGGGGGCGATGGGTTGGATCCAGCGAGGGCGACACTGTCCCGGGCAGCGGCACCCAGAGCAGGCTCGCGTGGGGCCAGACCCGATTGGAAGTGCCCCGGGTTTCTCCACTAAACACTCCCAGGTATGAATATTAGTTTTAATTTAGTTTAGAGATACAGCGCGGAAACAGGCCCTTCGGCCCACCGAGTCTGCACCGACCAGCGATCCCCGCACACTATCACTAACCTACACTCAGTAGGGACAATTTTACATTTATACCAAACCAAATAACACACAAACCTGTACATCTTTGGAGTGTGGGAGGAAACCGGAGGTCTCGGGTGAAAAAAAACACGCAGGGCACGGAGAGTACGTACAAACTCCGTACAGACCGTACAACACCAATATCAGGTCCAGCGAGCATGCAGCCCAGCAGTATGAATATTGATTTCTCTAATTTCAAGTAACCCTTGCATTTCCTCTCTCTCCACCCCTCCCCCACCCGTCATCCTGTTTTTTCACTGTTCACATCCCTTCATTATCACCTCTTCCACCGCCAACAATGGACCGTTGTGGGCTCCACTTTCCTTGCTCATCATCGGTGCCGTATCTGATTCGTTTTGTACCTTTTCATACCTCGAGTTTCCTTCTCCTCTGATTCTCAGTCCGAAGAAAGGTCGGGACCTGAAACGTCAATAGACAATAGACAATAGGTGCAGGAGGAGACCATTCGGCTCTTAGAGCCAGCACCGCCATTCAATGTGATCATGGCTGATCATCTCCAAACAGTACCCCGTTCCCGCCTTCTCCCCATATCACCTGACTCCGCTATCTGTGAGAGCCATATCTAGCTCTTTTTTTTAAAGTATCCAGAGAACCGGCCTCCACCGCCCTCTGAAGCAGAGGATTCCACAGACTCGCAACTCTCTGTGAGAAAAAGTGTTTCCTCGTCTCCGTTCTAAATGCCTTACCCCTTATTCTTAAACTGTACCCCCTTGATCTGTACTCCCCCAACATCGGGAACATGTTTCCTGCCTCTAGCCTCTGCCAAACCCTTAATAATCCTAGATGTTTCAATAAGATCCCCTCTCATCCTTCTAAACTCCAGAGTGCACAAGCCCAGTTGCTCTATTCTCTCAGCATATGACAGTCCCGCCATCCCGGGAATTAACCTTGTAAACCTACGCTGCACCCCCTCAAAAATAAGAATATCCTTCCTCAAATTAGGGGACCAAAACTGCACAATGATCCATCCTTTTCTCCAGAGATGCTGCCTGTCCCGCTGAGGTACTTCGGCATTTTGAGTATATCTGCGGTGTAAGCCAGCAACTGCAGTTCCTTCCCACACACCCAAGTTCTGGTTTGAACACGAGGTCGGAGATTGCAAATTCTTCATCGGGTAGGTTCGTTCGTACGCACGCCGAGTTCCTCTAGCACTTTGCCCCCCCCCCCCCCCCCCTCCCCTCTTGATACAAACTCCTACATGTAAACACGAGGAACCGCAGATGCTGGGAGTGGGAGCATGTACTGACACAAAGCAACTCAGCGGGTCAGGCAGGCAGCATCTGTGGACAACTGCGTGTAGGAAGGAGCAGCAGATGCTGGTTTATACCGAATATGTTGGGTCTGAAGAAGGATTCCGGCCCGAAACATCACCCGTTTCTTTTATCCAGAGATACTGCCTGACCCGCTGATTTACTCCAGTACCTCGTGTCTATCTTATGGGTAGATCATACTTCAGGCTGTTTTAGCTGGTCCCTGCTTCGCCACAGTTTAATTATCTGTCCCTCTTCGCTGTGCGACTGCGCCGGTGAAATCTACACGGGTGCAAAGCGTGTGTAGGAAGGAACTGCAGATGCTGATTTACACCGAAGATAGACACAAGATGCTGGAGTAACTCAGCGGGCCAGGCAGCATCGCTGCAGAATATGAATAGGTGACGTGTTGGGTCAAAAGAAGGTCGCCGAGGCATTGAAATGAAACTGAACCGAAATGTCTGAAGAAGGGTCTCGACCCGAAACGTCACCCATTCCTTCTCTCCAGAGATGCTGCCTGACCCACTGAGTTACTACAGCTTTTTGTGTCTATCTTCGAGGGGAGATGTTTAGTTCTCCATCCCTCCCTCCCTCTCAGGTTGTCCTCCAATAACACTGACGATGAAGCTATGTGCAACCTTTCATCCATTTGTTCGATTTCTCTCACTATCGCCGCCTATATCTCTCGTTACCTGTTCCCCCGACTCTCAGTCTAAAGAAGGGTCTCGACCTGAAACGACATCTATCCCTTGTGCTCCAGAGATGCTGCCCCACCCGCTGAATTACTCCAGTTGTTTGTGTCTAGCTCCAGATGCAACAGTTGTTTTTTTTTAGCCAACGAGAGCCTTGGGTACAATGTGCAGGCTGAAGAAGGGTCTCGACCCAAAACGTTGCCTATTTCCTTCGCTCCTTAGATGTTGCCTCACCCGCTGAATTTCTCCAGCATGTTTGTTCCCCTTCGATTTTCCAGCAGCTGCAGTTCTTTCTTAAACATGTGCAGTGGTCTGATCTGTGTCTAAATCGTTAGGATTATTCCCTGTGTGTGAAGCGGGCTGTTGGCGGCTATTGATGGAAGCTATTACTCTTTCAACGAATTCACTGCCTGGAAAATAATGAGCGGCTGTTCACTGATCGGCGGTCCCGCACCGGGCTGCCTCGGTCTCTGAAACAAATCCTCACAATCCCTGATCATGGTGTAAATGAGAAGCTGGAGAAAGCTGCAGTAACTCTGCGGGACAGGCAGCATCTGTGGAGAGATGGAATGGGTGTTGTTTCGGGTCGAGGCCCTTCTTCAGACTAGTCAGTGGACAGGGAGACGATAGATATAGACGGTGATGTAGAGAGTTAAAGAACAATGAATGGAAGATATGCAAAAAAAAAACCAACGACGATAAAGGAAACAGGTCATTGTTAACTGATTGATGGGTGAAACCGGGAAGCTGGTGCGACTTTGGTCGGGGAGCGATGGGTCGGATTTAAGAAATTATAATGAAATTATAATAAAACACAGAAAGTGAAAGATCAAGTGGCGTCTGTGTTACTCCATCGGTTCAGTCTCAGGAAAGGTCCCAACTCAAAACGTCGCCAGCCCATTCCCTCCACGGAGGCTGCCTGACCTGTTGAGGTACTCCAGCACTTTGTGTTTCGCTCAAGTTTCCAGCATCTTCATTCTCCCGCCTCACTCGCTCGGCGGGGTGGAAGATTGCAGCCTTCACGTGGTCCGACTAATGCGATCAAACTCGACGTGCACAAACGGAAGATCAAATACAACAAGTCGTCCAACAGCTTTAGGCTGTGCACGCCACACGAAAGGAGAAGGCTCGCTCGTCTATCGGTTCGATGAACTTTGATGGCAGTGATATGTCATCGGTTGCATCCGTGGCCAGATACATCTTTCTCACGAAATGTGATCGACCTGAATCATTGGTTGTTTCTCGATAGACGCCGTCCGGTCTATTGTCCCCCCCCCCCCCCGGTATTTTAGTTTAGAGATACAACATGGAAACAGGTCCTTCGGCCCACCGCGTTCACACTGTACCGCGACCATACAACCTAGCAGTAGGAATATTGATTTCCCTAATTTCAAGCAACCTCTCTTTCCGCCCCCACCCCAGTCGTCCTGCTAGTTCCACTGTTCCTACCCCATTCATTATCACCCCTTCCACAGCCAACAATGTACCATTGTGGGCTCCACCTTTCTTTGATCGTCGGTGCCGGCTCTGATTTGTTCTGCGCTTTTTCATCCCTCTAGATTCCCTCTCCCCTGACTCTCAGTCTGAAAAAGGGTCCCGACTCGAAACGTCACCAGAGATGCATCGGAGACTCTCTCCGGATTTGCTGCCTGACCCGCTGAGTTGTGTCTATCTTCGCCAGCATCTGCAGTTCCTTCCTACACATCCGTTCACACCAGTTCTATACTATCCCGCTTCAGCATCCTACACAATAGGGACAATTCACAGAAGCCAAATTAACCTGCTGAACCTGCGCAGCTGAAGTGTTTTGCTTTTCAAATTTATGAATGTTTGTTTGCTGATAATTTAGGTCACAATGGCATTTGGAATTGCAGTAGAATTACTCTACTCCGCCATTCAATCATGGCTCTTCTATCTCTCCCTCCTAACCCCATTCCCCTGCCTTCTCCCCATAACCTCTGACACCCGTACTAATCAAGAATCTACCAATCTCTGCCTTAAATCGGGAACTTTCGTTTCTTTCTCAAACAGGATGTCAGCCAATTTGCCCAAGGTTTCAGGGGACGGGGTTTTTTTCAGAGATTCGGGGGGGTTGATGTCGTTGACATCGCGGTGAGGGGAACACAGCGAGGGGTGGAGAACACAGCGGGTCGGGCAGCGTCCGCGGAGAGAGAACCCGGCTGTTAATGTTACAGGAAGAAGGGCCGGCAATTGTTGAGAAATGACCCTGGGTGCGCGGGGAGGGTGAGAGTAACTTCACATGACAGTGCACAACACTGCTTTCGTTCATGTTTTCGTCGGGTATATTTTAGATCTTAGAAACATGGAAAATAGGTGCTTGAGTAGGCCATTCGGCCCTTCGAGCCAGCACCTCGATTTAATATGATCATGGCCGATCATCCAGAATCAGTACCCTGTTCCTGCCTTCTCCCCATATCCCTTCATCCCATCAGCTCTGAGAATTATATCTAACTCTCTCTTGAATACTTAGCATTTTTAATAAACATTCTTTATTCCCCGGAACAGAGTGGCATTACCCTTATTTTTTGCCTTTCGATGGTTTCTATGGTGTGGGGAGGCGGCGTTAAAGACATCGAAGTGCAGATTGAGTTACTTCGGAATTAAAGGACATTCCTTTAGGAGGAAGATGAGGGAGTCAGAGGGTGGTGAATCTGTGCAATTCATTGCCACACAAGCTGTGGAGGCCAGGTCAATGGATATTTTTTGAAGGCAGAGATGGATAGATTATTTGATCAGTACGTGCGTCAGGGGTTATGGAGAGAAGGCAGGAGCATGGGGTTAGGAGGGAACGATAGATCGGCCGTGATTGAGTGGCGGAGCAGACTTGATGGGCCGAATGGAGTAATTCTGCTCCTCTCACGTGAATTTATTGTTGATTATGTGATCGAGGTTACACGGATTTGAGGGCGGAGAGGCCTCCTGCTATCCCAGAGTTACCTCCTCAACGCGTCTGAGTTAATCTGGTTGGAATAGTCACGAGAACAACGAGAAAGGGATAGCCACAACAAACAAAGTGGAGTAACTCAGTGGGTCAGACAGTTCTCTCCAACTTGAAGTGTCTATCTTTTGGTTTAAACCAGCATCTACAGTTCCTTCCTACACACGAGAATGGGTTATTAGAAGAAGTTTGTAGCTAACATTATTAACGTTGACGAGCAAAAGTGCTGGACTCTGCTTTGTGGCAAATCTTAAATTAAAACGGAAAATACCGGGAGGGGGGGGGGGGGTGTTGGGGGACTTAAGTCGTCAAATGCGACTCAAGGTTGGCCTCAACAGGTCAACATTGGTGGAAAAACGGTTACTCTCGTAACATTCTTTTGTTTAGTTTAGTTTGGAGATACTGCATGGAAACAGACCCTTCGGCCCACCGAGTCCGAACCGACCACACTAGTTCTATGTTATCCCTCTTTCCCACCCACTCCCTGCACACTTGCACACCTTTGGGATGCGAGAGGAAACCGGGGCACCCGGAGGAAAGAAACCCACGCGTTCACAGGGACGACCTGCAAACTCCACAGACAGCACCCGTGGTGAGGATGGAACCCGGGTCTCTGGCGCTGAGACGCAGCCGCTCTACCAGTTGCGCCACCGTGTTTAGATGAACGCTTAAGTCGTCAAGACATGGAAGGGCGAGCATTGGAAAATGGGATTAGTATGGTCAGGGTTTGATACAAAATGCTGGACTAACTCAGCGGGACAGGCAGCATCTCTGGAGAGATGGAATGGGTGACGTTTCGGGTCGAGACCTTTCTTCAGACTGCCAGGCACCTCGCAGCTGGCACAAACACGGTGGGTCAAATGGCCCGTTTCCGCGCTGTGTTAATCTATCACTGAATCTTTCTCCTCGGTTTGTGTGTTAGTTCCTTGAGATCGGAAATCTAAAGACGAGCTGCCGATGAACGGCCCCACTGCTTGCACCGGGAGGACCGGGACAAAGATTAAAGTCCTGTTCAAACTTTACGCCACAAACCCACAACATGCAGAAAACACTCAGCGGGCCAGTCAGCGTCTGTGGGGAGAGATAACGTTAATACACAATAGACAATAATAGATAATGTTAATAGACAATAGGTGCAGGAGTAGGCCATTCGGCCCTTCGAGCCAGCACCGCCATTCAATGTGATTGTGGCCGATCATCCCCAATCAGTACCCCGTTCCTGCCTTCTCCCCATATCCCCTGACACCGCTATTTTTAAGAGCCCTATCTAGCTCTCTTTTGAAAGCATTCAGAGAACTCCCAAATGACCTGAAGGAACCCCGTTTCAATTGCATACACATGGAACTTCAGATGCTGTAATACAAAGAGCTGGATGGGGGAACTCAGCGGGTCTATGGCGGGCCGGGACACTTCTCCAGAGTGAAATACCGTCTCCCCATTCCCTTCACAGATGCTGCCTGACACGCTGACTTGCTCCTGTGTCAATATCACTGAGCGTCGGTTACACTTTCAATTCAGATTTTTTTTTTTTAAGTTCCCAGACTTGGAATCTTACCCCAGCCCAGCAAGGCAGTCCGATCCATTTGGGTAGACAGTAGGCAATAGGTGCTGGAGTAGGCCATTCGGCCCTTCACCAGTCAATGTGATCATGGCTGCTCATCCCCAACCAGTACCCTGATCCTGCCTTCTCCCCATATCCCCTGACTCCGCTATCTTTAAGAGCCCTATCTAGCTCTCTCTTGAAAGTATCCAGAAAACCTGCCTCCACCGCCCTCCGAGGCAGAGAAATCCACAGACTCACAACTCTCTGTGTGAAAAAGTGTTTCCTCATCTCCGTTCTAAATGGCTTACCCCTTATTCTTAAATTGTGGCTCCTGGTTCTGGACTCCCCCAACATCCGAAACATATTTCCTGCCTCTAGCGTGTCCAAACTTTCAATATTCTTAGTTCCAGTAGACTTTCATTTTCAAGGCAGTCTGTAGAAAGGTGATCTATTACCTGCCGCACTGTCCCGCATCCCCCCTTTCCCAACTCCCCCCCCCCCCATTAATCTGATGAAGGGTGTTGACCCGAAACGTAATAAGGTCATACGGACGTACGGGATAGGAGTAGAATTAGGCCATTCGGCCCATCAAGTCTACTCCGCCATTCAATCAATCATGGCTGATCTAGCTCTCCTTCCTAACCCCATTCTCCTGCCTTCTCCCCATAACAACTGGCACCCGTACTAATCAAGAAACTATCTGCCCTAATCTATCCATAACATAGACACTAAAATGCTTGAGTTACTCAGCCGGTCAGGCAGCATCTCTGGAGAAAAGGAACAGGTGACGTTTCGGGTCGAGACCCTTCCTCAGGCGTAATCTATCGATGTTCTCCAGAGATGCTGCCTGACCTGCTGGGTTACTCCAGCGTTTTGTGTTCTTTTTTTGTATTAACTCGTTTTTAGTTTCTACTTTCTGAACTGCAGTGCGACTGGTGTTTTTGGGAGGAATCACAGAGCATAGAACTGGATTTCCAGAACATAATCTTCATTCTGAAGAAGGGTCTCAATCCAAAACGTCAACCATTCCTTCTCCCCGGAGACGCTGCCTGTCCCGCTGAGTTACTCCAGCTTTTTGCGTCGAACTTCATTAAAGGCTCATAAATCTGGCGCTTATATTTAGCCGAATTTTCAGGCAACCGGCTGCCGATGTCGAATCTTTTTCGTAGAAAGGAACAGCAGATGTTGGCAGCGATTTACACCGAAGATAGACACAAAATGCTGGAGTAACAGCGGGTCAGACAGTATCTCCGGAGAGAAGGAATTTGTGGTCGAGACCCTTAATCGGAACTTTCCTCAGAACGTTTTCGCTTGGTTCAGAGGGAACCGGAGGTCAAATACCAGAGTGCTGGAGGAACTCAGCGGGCCGAGATTCCAGCATCTCCAGTTTCTTGCGTCTCCGTCTTAATTCAGGTCAGGATAGACACAAAATGCTGGAGTAACTCAGCGGGGCAGTCTCGACTCGAAACGTCACCCATTCCTTCTCTCCAGAGATGTTGCCTGTCCCGCTGAGTTACTCCAGCATTTTGTGTCTATCTTCGGCGTAAACCAGCATCTGCAGTTCCTTCCTACGTATTTCGTTTACTTAATTCAGGTCAAGCCGGTTCTGGTCTTCCCAGTGCGAAAGACTAATCCGGTAGCAGTCGACACGGTTCATAAATTGACCAGTCGGTGTCCCGCTGTGATCGGGACTAGGATCGTGGAAAGGCCATTTGGCCCGTCGTATAGTTCGGGTATGTGGAAGCCCGAACATGGAGCACAGAACAGTACAGCACAGGAACAGGCCCTTCGGCCCACAGTGTCTGTGTCGAACACGAAGAAGTGTCCCATCCCGAAACGTCACCCATCCCCTTTCTCCAGAAACGCTGCCTGAACCGCAGATTTACTCCAGCACTTTGTGTCTATCTTCGGTATAAACCAGTATCTGCAGTTCCAGTCCACACGCAACGATTTGGGTACGAAACTCTTTACATAGAAACATAGAAACATAGAAAATAGGTGCAGGAGCAGGCCATTCGGCCCTTCGAGACTGCACCGCCATTCAATATGATCATGGCTGATCATCCATCTCAGTATCCCATACCTGCCTTCTCTCCATACCCCCGATCCCTTTAGCCACAATGACCACATCTAACTCCCTCTTAAATATAGCCAATGAACTGGCCTCAACTACCTTCTGTAGCAGAGAATTCCACAGATTCACCATTCTCTGTATGAAAAATGTTTTTCTCATCTCGGTCCTAAAAGATTTCCCCCTTATCCTTAAACTGTGACCCCTTGTCCTGGACTTCCCCAACATCGGGAATAATCTTCCTGCATCTAGCCTGTCCAACCCCTTACGAATTTTGTAAGTTTCTAATAAGATCCCCCCCTCAATCTTCTAATTTCTAGCGAGTACAAGCCGAGTCTATCCAGTCTTTCTTCATATGAAAGTCCTGACATCCCAGGAATCAGTCTGGTGAACCTTCTCTGTACTCCCTCTATGGCAAGAATGTCTTTCCTCAGATTTGGAGACCAAAACTTACGGGGGAGGGTGGTGGCGTATGTAGGGAGTCGGTTTAGATACAATATAATAAACCAGAGAGAGAAAAAAGTTCAGTGTATATACACATATACGCACAAATACACACAAATACACACACACACAGATATACGCCCACATACTTGTAGATATATATAAACACAAAAAGCAAACTGATAGTGTAATAATAATAATAATAGTCTATGCAGTTCAGAGCTTATTTGAGGTGTTAGTGCTCAATAGCCAAATGACTGCGTGGAAGAAGCTGTTCCTGAACCTGGACGTTACAGTTTTCAGGCAGTTTCCCGGTGGCAGGGGTGAAATGAGTTTCTGGTGACGCTGGCTGCCTTTTTGAGGCGGCGACTCCGGTGAATCCATCCGACGGTGGGGAGGTCAGAGCCGGTGATGGACCGGGCAGTGTTCACAACTTTTTGCCGTCTTCTTCCCTCCTGGGCATTCAAGGGAGATGGAGTTAATGAGATTATTACTCACAGTACATTATGTGGGTATGACTCGCGAAGGAAAACACAATTCGAGTGACGTCCGGTACACAGAACAATCATGTGTGATACTAGATTATTGTGTGTGTTTTTTTTTTAAGATAATACGCTCCAGTCAATGAATCACGGGAGATATAGACGGCGATGTAGAGAGATATAGAACAAATTAATGAAAGACAAATGCAAAAAAAGTAACAAGGACAAAGGATACAGTCCATTCTTAGTTGTTTGCGAGGTGAGAATGAAAGGTGGTGTGACTTGGGTGGGAAAGGGACGGAGAGAGAGGGAAAGCAGGGATTACTTGGAGTTAGAGAAATCAATATTCTTACCGCTGCGCAAGCCAAATATGAGATGCTGCATGGCCACAGTTTTGGGGGATGAAAGATATATGAATTCCCCCAATATGCTATTATGATCGGTTCTTGAATAGTTTTAATAGTTTTAACAATTTTAACAAACCACGTTTAAGAGCAAAATAAAAACTATCCCGCCGTAATTCCGTGCCCTTGAGAAACATCCGAGGATCGGATTGCAATGGAATTCTCGATTTCGCTTAGGATAGGAATCAGAATCAACAGAAGGTATTGGTAGTCGTTTTACATTCGAAATATTTGCAGTAATATCGAAAAAAAAAACATTTTGAAGGGAGCTAAACAGAAAAACAGAAGATAGTCACAACATGCTGGAGTAACTCTGCGGGACAGGCAGTATCTCTGGAGAGATGCAATGGGTGACGTTTCGGATCGAGACCCTTCTAACAATGGCATGTCCCCTTTATCATCGTTACCTTATTGCATATCTTTCATTCATTTGTCTATATCATCGTCTATGTCTCTCGTTTCCCTTTCCCCTGACCCTAGTCTGAAGAAGTGTCTCGACCCGAAACGTCACATTGAATGGCGGTGCTGGCTCGAAGGGCCGAATGGTTTACTCCTGCACCTATTGTCTATTGCCTATTGCCACCCACTCCTTATCTCCAGAGATGCTGCCTGGCCCCGCTGAGTTACTCCAGCCCATATAGTTCTGCTGTGTTTTGTGGGATTCTGTTGTGTGCAGCGCCAGTGCCTGGTTTCGCCGAGTTATTGGGCTCGTATGGAGGCTTTGAGGGCTGAATCGCCATGGCTTTTCACCCCGAGTGTAACCATGCCTTATGGCCAGCAACACCTTATGCTGCAATCTCCGCGCTTTCCTGAAACCTTGAATATTTCACGGCATCCTCTCCAACTTCTAACCCGCTTGCATTTTCAAAGCAAACTCAAAACAAAAGCAATATATTTTTTTTACGGGATTATATATAGACTGAGCACTCGGCACACTGGAGGTTTCGGGGGTTAGATGTGTGATCATTTCTTCAAGTCGCCGCGGGAGATCACAAACCCTGCCAAACCCATGGAGCTCTGTTTATTTTTTAACATATCAAATCGAGACACGTATTTTACGCCAAAATGGATGAGATTTGACAGGTTAAACTTCCCTTTAAAGTAACTTTTAAACAAACTTGCTGGACGATAAAACTCGCACCGTCCGGACGTGTTAATCATGGCCAGTTTGGACCAGGGGCCTCTCTTCTCCAGCCCCCTGGTCTGAGACGTGACGTTAGATGCAGCTCACAGGTGTCTCAATGTCTCACTCCTGCAAATACACGTTGACTATTCCACCTTTGTTTTCTTTGGAAGAGAGGAGGCCGAAGGGAGATTGGATTGCGGTGAAGAATATAATCGGAGTTTAGATAAATTGACTTATTTCCCTTGCGGGGCTGTTCATATCTCTCGTTTCCCTTATCCCTAACCAGTTTGAAAAAAAGGGTATCGACCCGAAACGTGACCCATTCCTTCTCTCCAGAGATGCTGCCTGTCCCGCTGAGTTACTCCAGCATTTTGTGTCTATCTTCGGTTTAAACCAGCATCTGCAGTTCCTTCCTACAAAAATTAAGGGACATGGGTTTAGAGTGATTATTAAAAGGACATTGAGCAGGTATGGTGAAGGCGCCCCTAAATCGAGGGAAAGGATATTACCCCTGGCGGCTAAATGAGTGGGTATTAAATAATATTTCTGGAAACACTACCATCCGACGCTAATGAATATAAGCATAGACTCCGAGGGATGTCGTATAGGACATAGTACATAGTACATAGAGGATTTTACACAGTTCGTGTTTTTGTATGTATTTTATACATTCTGGATAAATTGGGAGGTTTATTCTAACGAGCGGGACCAAGGGATGTGGCTCACATTGGAGATTAAAAAAAGGAGGTTGGGGGGGGGGGGGGGGGGGGGGGGGGGGGGGGGAGAGAAATGGGAGCAACAATGCAGGTGGGCACGCGGAAGAGAGGGGTTTAAAACACACCAACTCCTAGAAACACTCAACGTGTCAGGCAGCATCCGTGAATGGAAAGACAGAGTGAAGGCTTCAGGTCGGTCACTATACGGGTCTCCGCTTGGAACATGGACACGGTCAGAAATGCCCCTCACATGTAAACAGAACTTGCATGAGCACCTGATTGAAACTCAAAGTGCTGGAACAACTGAGCGGGCCGGGCATCATCACTGGAGAAAAGTAGTGGATGTTTTATTTCGGGTCTGGATCCTCCATCGGGGACAAGCAACGTGCTGGAGAGATTCAGCGGGTCGAGCAGCATTTGCGAAGGCAGAGATTTGCGATGGTGGCCGTGCAGCGAGAGTGGGCGAGTGTGCACAGGTGACAGGGAGGGTGGGGCAGGGACTGGTAGGTGATAGGTGGGTCCATGTGACGGAGGGGGCATTGGGGGGGGGTTAGCAGAGCTGGGTGGGTCGCGAGGGAAAGGGTAGGCAGATGAGAAAACACAACTGAATATGTATGTGTGATGGCCACGCGGGAGTGGGAGGCGGAGAAGGGTAGAGGGAACATGTGGGGACCGGTCGGAGTGGGAGAGAGCCGCTGGTGTCAGTTAACATGTAATAGAAAATTAACTGCAGATGCTGGTTTATACCAAAACTCAGCGGGTCAGGCAGAATCTGGAGAAAATGGATATGTGGCGTTTGGTGTCGCGGCCCTTCTTCAGACTGGTTGTAGGAACGGAAGGAATTGGATGCAATAAAAGAGCAGGACAAATCAGAGCCGGCAAAGGATGTTCTCTGGTAGTGTGGTTTCCCCCCCTCCACCCTCCACCTTGTCTGAAGAAGTGCCCCGATCCGAAACGTCACCTATCCATGTTCTCCAGAGATACTGCCTGACCCGCTGATTACTTCAGCATGTTGTGTCTATCTTCGCTGTGAACCAGCATCTGCAGGGAAGATAGACACAACATGCTGGATTAACAGCGAGAAAGGCAGCATCTCTGGAGAAAAAGGGTCTTAAACCTTCTTCAAAAATCTGAAGCTGCAAGAAAATAACGCCATGGTTCCACTTTACATACCGAGAATAACAAATAAACATTGTTGATCTTATTCCTGAAAATAGCGACACAGGATGGTGAAGGAAATATTTGGCAGACTCGCCTTCATTAGTCAGGGCACCGAATACAGGAGCGGGGAAGTCACATCCGTACGAGGAATTGGCGAGAGCACCCTTGCAGTATCGGGTGCAGTTCTGATCGCCACCTACTCCTTTTCTCCAGAGATGCTGGGACTCATTCCTGCATGCTCCTTCAGTAAGCTTTGGTACATTTCTAATTTTCCCCTACCCCATTCTAGACATCGGACAGAGGACAGACTTCATTAAGCTGGAAACTGCAGAAAAGATTCACAAGGATGTTATCAGAACTGGTGGGCTCATAAGGAACCTGGATCAGTTGAGACTTTTCCTGGAGCAGAGGTGTTTGTGGGGTGATCTTATGGAAGCATATAAAATCACAAGGGGCACAGATACTTTTCCAGAGCCCCCTTTCCCAGAGAAGAAGAGTGTAAAAATAGAGGGCAATGATTTAAAGTGAGAGGGAAAAGATTTAAAAAGGACACAAAGGGATAAATCTTTCCACACAGTGGGTGGTGGCTACATGGCACCAACTGTCTGAGGTAGATGCCTGTACAATTACAATGTTTGAAACACATTTAGACTAGTACAAGGATACAACTGTAAATGTTTAGAGGGATATAGGCCAAACAAGCAAATGCGACTAGCTCGAGTAGACATCTTGGCATGCGTGAATGAGTTGAGCCAAAGGCACCGTTATTGTGCTGCATTTCTTTTGTGCAGCAACTTGTGTGAAGCAGCATCATATCGGGCGGAGGGGAAGGAGGCAAAGGCGGAGCAGAGCGGCATCAGAAAGTACTTTGCGATAACATCCACGGCATCACCAAAGCAGCCGCCCGCCGCCTGGCTCTGCGAGATCTCAGGTCTGATCTACGAGGAGTCTCAAAGGTTTTCCTGGAGGATGCGTTCACCTACACGCCAAGAGCAGACAGACGGCCAATGCCATGGATGTGGTGTATGCTCCGAAACGTCAGGGATGCCAATCTCTATGGGTTCGGTGGCGGAAGAACACCCTCTTTTCACCAAACCTCAAAACGCAAAGAAATCAGGCCACACATTGTGTCCAAGTCATTTATTGCAAGTCAAACAGCAGCTTTATCATTGAATCTTTTTTTAAATAAAGCACTGCATAATCAAACCTTTGTGCACAAAAAGTCAAGACACCGCTTAATATGTAAAAGGTAATTTAAGAACATTCGTACCAGAAATATTTCTGCAATAATGATTTAATGCAACACATACAGCATGTGGAATCCATTAAAAAGACAGACTCCTTCTTACAAGTGGATGCAATGCCACTTAGTGAAGCACCAGAACACATCTTAAAATGAAAGACTGTTGATTATAGGCCTTTGCTTATTAAAATAAAAAAAGCTTTTTCTTTTTATTTTGAAAAAGTCATTGCAATGCCCAAGATTTCCCATCTTTGTTAAACAAAAAAAAAAATCCCTTAGGCTGAAAACCTTTCCATCACTTAAAGTGGCAGGACTTGGTCTATCATCAGTATCATCAACCTGCAGAAAGAAAACACCATTTCATAATCAGATTGAGCACAAATAGCTCTGCAAAGCATGAGAGAAACTGCAGGCATGGACACTTACGTGGGGTGTAAGAACGAGATCGAGATCGGTATCTGCTGTAACAGGGTGAAGTTGAACGTCTTCTAGGAAGAGAAGAAATTCAGAATACAACCAGGAAGTTGAGATTTTTCTCATGCAACCTCAATTTTCAAAATATACATAGGCTGGTTGGCTCATCTCCTCACAGTATGCAACTTTGAAATTTAAAGATGTCTACTAGTTACTGTGTTGTTATAATACTAATGGATATTTAATACAAGAAAAAAACTGTATAAATTTTGGAATTAAATTTTTGGAATTTTTACAAAACTATTTAACACAAAATTGAACCCCAATACAGAATTGATTATCTTTGGATCAATGGAAGAGAGAAGTAAACTAACTATATTCCAAGAAGCTTTTCTTAATTATGGTTTAATAACAGCAAAAAAACGTATACTTAAATTTTGGAAAAACGCACCTACGCCAACATTCAAAATGTGGATCTCAAGCATGTCTGAAAAGCTACATCTTGAAGAAATGAGATGCCTCCCACTAGGCAAAGTAGACCAATTCTTAAAGGTTTGGTCTCCTTTTATCAACTTTTTACAAGCATATGGTGCAACATAACATAACCTTAGAAATTAAATGGTTTAGAACTGGGTGACGGATGGGCAAAAATACGAGATAGGTAGATCTCTCCTAATCTCTCTTTTCTTTACTTTCTCCTTTTCTTTCAATCTTTTAACTTCTCATCTCTGTCCTTTATTTCTTTTGCTTTCTGTTTCTACTCGCTTGTCTATCTATTCCAACACTCTTTATTTCTTTTTTCTCTCACTGTTCTTTTATTATTGAACCAAAGGCATGAAGTTGTACAAGAATGAAAATATTTATTTATGTATTAGGTACTTAAGTACTTACCTCTAACAAAAATAAACAAACAAAAAAAAGAAAAAAGAGACTACCCACTTCATAACTTAGAGATATCTAGGTCAGATTAAACTTTGGATGTAAAACTTTGTTTATTGTTGAGTTGAGGGTGTGCAATGTCAATCTAAAAGCAGATTCAGTCAGAGGTAGTGACCCCCAGTTCAGGTAGAGGCCTGAGGTGGTGGCCTCCAGCCTCCAGTCAGAAGAAGGGTCCCAAACAGAAATGTTCTCCAGAGATGCTGTCTGATCCAGCACTTTGAGTCCTTTTCAATCTAAAATCAAATGGTTACTTAACTATAGAGGAATTAACATTGATATATGTGGTTATATTATGCATTATAGGCATTTGGAAGACCAAATGATTATTATTCATTAGCAATTATATGCTATGTACGTTGAAACATTACACATCTAATTTTTTTATTCAGCTAAACAAAGTTGGGTTTTATGTTACATTTAAAATGAATGAGGTAAATTGCAGATGACTTTTGGGAAGGAAATTCTAGTGAAAAGCATAAATGACTGGAGGAAATTCTGTCATTGTCCGAGTATAGTAAGAGGTGATAAAAAGACTAAAACTGGAGAAAGGGAAGGCATAGTGGAGCTTTAAGGTTAGAGAAAGAGCAAAATATGGAGGTAGGTGGAAAAAGGAATCAAAATACAAAATCTAAAGTTGGGGTTGGAAATAAAGATATATCACATCATTATGTGATATGAGGCAAAACATCCCAGTGTATGTAATTTTTCAGAAGTGACAGCACAATATAGAAGAGATTATAGAAGAGAAATCAAATGGTTACTTAACTATAGAGGATATATTCCCCAGACTAGGGGAATTGAGGATCAGAGGACATAGGTTCAAGGCGAAGATGAAAAATATTTAATAGGAATCTGAGGGGTAACTTTTTCACACAAAGGGTGGTGGGTGTCGGGAACAAGCAGATGAGGTAGTTGAGGCTGGGACTATCCCAACGTTTAATAAACAGTTAGACAGGTACATGGATAGGACAGGTTTGGAGGGATATGGACCAAGGTGGGACTAGTGCATTTGGGACATGTTGGCGGGTATGGGCAAGTTGGGCTGAAGGGCCTGTTTCCACACTCTATGACTCTCTGGAAAAACACATCAGTTTTAACCAAAGGAATGGAAGTTTAGACAACAAGATGGAGTTAGGCCTGAGGGAGGTCAAATGTGGTAACAATGGTAGTCTTCAGAGCCTTTGAGCTGGAGAGATTCAGTAAGGTAGACAACGTTACAAAGAGTTCAGTAATACAGCAAAGAGAGAGACAGTTAGAATGGGCCAATGATATTAAATATGGTGGACAACATTGGCAACAAAGAATATTAAAATAATTACCTGTAGGTGAAATCCCCATCATCGTATCTATCACTGTGAGAGTCATGGTAATGAGAGGAATGAACACGGCTGCAAAATGCCAACATAAAATTAGCATCCACCCATGTTCATAATTACTAGAGCAGGGGTCGGCAACCTACGGCCCCCGGGAAGAATGCGGCCCGCAACCCGAAATCAACCGGCCCACAAGCGTATTTTTTCTCCGGTATTTATCCAGCTGGCCGACCTCCTTCACCTCCGGTACCTCCTGGGCCGTGGCGCGGTGACGCAAGGAGGCCTGCGCTGGCGGCCACAATGGTGGAACGGCACCGAGCTGCCAAGTAGCACCGAGCTGCCGAGCTATGGCTGTACCACATCCTGCGCTAAGCCGCCGGCACGGCCGCACACCTTCTGTGTCTGGCCTTCACTCTTGGGATCAGAGGTCGACAAAAAAGCTGGAGAAACTCAGCGGGTAAGGCAGTAACTATTGAGCGAAGGAATATGGGGATATATCGGGGCAAGACCCTTCTTCAAAAGCAGCCGACGCTGCTCTGAGACCTGGCTGAAGAAAGGTCTCGACCCGAAATGTTGCCTATTCCTTCACTCCATTGATGCTGCCTCACACGCTGAGTTTCTCCAGCTTTTTTGTCTACCTTAGATATTTCGAGCATCTGCAGTTCTTTCTTAAACAGAGTCAGGATTGGGGGTGTCAATAAGCCAGGGACGAGTGAGTATGAGTATTTGAGCAACCGCCTTCAGGACAGAGCCAAGACAATGGTCCGTAGGTGCGCCATGTTCGTGAGCGCCCGTAACCATCTTTGCCTGTAACTAGTGCCAGTGCTCCAGGTGGCGTCCTCGAAGGGCAGGATCTATGTGAACATGTGATTTGATGTCTGCCATCCGGGATGGGATCCATGTGTACACGTGATAGATGTGGCCCGCCATCTGCTCACAGACATGTGTCCCGGCCCCTATGCAGTACAAGGTTGCCGACTCCTGTGCTAGAGCAATACTGTATAAAAATGGTCTTGAAATATAAAAGACGGAGCTCACGTTGTTGGTCGGCCCATGTAGATTCCTGGAGTTGGAGTGTGCGGCCGTTTTGTAATGGAATAATCTACTCTAATACGCCGGCCATCAAGTTCCATCCCATTTGCACGTTCCTTTGCCTATTGAGAAAAGCATTACTTTAATGCTGCTATTTGCAATGTTGCATTTTACCAGAACTTACAATTAAAGTAATAAGATTTAAACAGATGAATACAATTTTGGATACACATATGTTACTGTTTTGTAGCCATAGAAAAAGTGTTACAAAAATGCTATTGCACTAGTTGGATCTGTTGCAATACGGGGCCAACTTTACTGCCGTCATTCCAGATTAGAAAATACAGACCCTTTGGCAAATTAATCGGAATTGACAGAACATATATCGAGTAGAGGGTTTAAGATACATACAAAATGAGCACCCTTTATTTGAGATTCTTTCACAGAACCGTCACTTTAGCAATTTACACTTAAAAGGGTAGCAAAAGTGGGATAATGCCTAGACTGCGGCTATGCAGGTCTAGCCCAGAACTGGAGGGCCTGCTCCTTCTGGCAACCCCAATTTTTTTTAAACTGATTTTATATCTCCACATACTGGAATAATAGTAAAATAAAGTGCTTGTATTTCTCAACATGAATTCACGTTGTCAGATAAAATCTTAGTTTGTGCCCCATTGGCAGTCGGATTGCCAAGCAAACGTACTTCTTTAGAGTCTTCAACGTTTTCAAAATAGACAAACGCAAATCCTCTTGATCTTCCTGTCCGCTGGTCATAGACCACATTGATTCCTGCGAGTGGTCCATATCGAGAAAACACTTCACGCAGCTCCCGGTCAGTAGTGTACAAGCTCAGGCCAAACACGCCGATACAATTGTTAGGATTCGGGTTGGTCTAAAGAGGAAATCAAAACAGCAGTTGAATGATAGTAGTCACCATCCTTCCCCAAAAAGGAAATACTGAACATGTTATTGAAATATATATTATTCCCATTATGTATATTATGGTCATCAATTGTTCTGAAACAGATACTTGATAGTTGTTCAGCTGCACAGTGATTACATGACTAAGCCCCACTAGCTGCAAGGTTCATCTATAAATCAGTTTTCAGATTGGTTCTGGATGCCAGTCAGATGACGGAGCCAAAACATAGTCAGTACAAATGTAGAAATAAAGCACTGCAGATGTTAGGTAATCACCAAAGATAGACACTCAGGTCAGGCAGAATCTCTGGAGAACATGGATAGATGAAGTTTCGGGTCCCGAAAGGAACATATATCCACCCATGTTACTACTGATACCTACTTCAGTCAAGCGCTAGAATTGAGAAAAGACAATCAAATTGTCAAAGAACATTGCTTCCAAAGAAATCTTTCACTGAGTGTGTAGTCCTGCATCTGGCCATGGCAATGAGGTGGCAAGATCCTTCCTCTTGAAGCAAATAGGAGTATAAAGTTACTAGACTTGGCATAAGTGTAACCAAATCTCCTCTGTTACCTCCTTTGCTTAATAGACCAAAATTATATTGTGTAGGAAGGAATTGCAGATGCTGGTTTATACCGAAGATAGCCACAAAAGGCTGGAGTATCTTGGTGAGATGTGCAGCATCTCTGGAGAAAAAGAATAGGCGGCGCTTCGGTTCAGAACCCTTCCTGAAAAAACACCTATTCTTTTTCTCCAGAGATGCTGCCCGACCTGCTGGGTTATTCCAGCTGTTTGAGTCTATCCTCAGACCAAAATTATATTGTTAGGATTAATTGATAATGTTTTTGAATATTTTGTAGCATATTGTTTGTTAAGTCTATTCTATGAAATTAGATTGGTGAGCTACATTTGAGAACAATATTACCAAACAGCAAGGTTTCATGGTATAATATACATTAAAAATAAAAAAAACATAAAATAATCAAATTCCCAATCTCTACTGACCCTGTTTCCAATGTGACGCCGCCTGCTGGATATGGGAGAGTGGCTGCTGCTTCTTCGACGCCTGTACACAGGTGAGTACGATCGGCTCCTGGATCTCCTCCTGTATGACCGAGTGTGAGATCTGGATCGTGAGTAATACTTTGAGCGACGGCGATGACGACGGGAGCGTGACCTGTGGAGACAGGAATGTAATTGATCAACAGTTCTATATTCTATAAAACAAATATCTATATAATATATATATCTATACACACACACACATACATACACACATACATATAATATATATATTCAATTGATTAACACTCAAGTAAAACATTTCCATGTTCAGGCCAAGACAATTTTCTTCAAAGAAAAACTAAAATGTATCAAAATCTCCTGAATAGTTCACCAAATAAATATAAGCTACAGAACCACAATAAGAACATCAAGAAATATGGTAAAGCATATAGTTGTATTTTAAAGGAAATGGCAAGCACAAGGAAGGGAATAGCAGAAGGTGTTGTTAGAATTAGGTGGTAGAAGCT
Source organism: Okamejei kenojei (assembly GCA_035221665.1). Classification (NCBI taxonomy): domain Eukaryota; kingdom Metazoa; phylum Chordata; class Chondrichthyes; order Rajiformes; family Rajidae; genus Okamejei; species Okamejei kenojei. The sequence goes on from CM069161.1 coordinate 12,201,271, forward strand.
TAAATAGAACATAAATGCTGCCACGGACGGTTTGGGCCTAATGGTCTGCTTCAGTACCGCACATTGAACGTAATTCTATCTATTTGCTGAGTAAACAGTGATCAAGCAACAGTTTGGAGCTGGTCACTTTATTTTTAAAGAAGTCTATCAGCATGAAAGTCAGTCATATGACAGTCAGTCATTGAAAGATGACAACCTGGCAAATCATTGTTTCATTCATTTTTATGTTATCACAGCTTTGTAGGTTAATTGGCTTCTGTAAATTGCCCCTAGTGTGTACGATGTGAAACTGGGAAAACATAGAACTAGTGTACGGGTGAAGTCGGCGTGAATTCGGTGGGCTGAAAGGCCTGTTTCCACGCTGTATCTCTAAACTAAACAAAACATGTTGAAGAATTCAAAAGCACTGTGTTCCTGTTTTCCCACTGCAAATTCTATTACCGACTCCCACAAAATGACAAAGGTTTCTAATGGCTGGAAACACTGCTTTTGTTTCCATCATTTTATACGAATGCAAGAACAAAGGTTGGAAAAAGAGACCACTACATAGTTTTGCGAAAATCCATAAAAACTGCTCCAAACAATCTCAGGCACGAGGATCCAAACAGCATATTTCTACTTCAACATCATTTATTCTGGAGCCTTCTTCTTTCTAAACCTTGATGACTAAATGCCCAAACTAGTCTATCTGTTTCGCCTATTTTCCTGTGCTCCCATAACCTTTTCAAAATATGAAGACCACAATTGATCGCCTTCCCCAAGGTTCTTTGTTAACCCAACTTTGCCTTACAAATGTTTTTCTTTCAGAAAATGACCCTCGTACTCTGAAACAGCTAACAATGGCCAGTTTCCTTTATCGTTACTTCTTTTACATATCTTTCATTCATTTGTTCTATGACCGTCTGAAGAACGGTCTCGACCCAAAACCTGATCCAGCATTTTGTGTCTATCTTCGTACTTTGAATCTGCCCGTTTAAGATTAGGCATCTTCGACTAACATTGATACTTTGCAATTTATGCTCCTGCATGTCAGATCCCTCTGCTTCTCAATTATATTCAGAGGCAGTTTCCAAGGAATGTGTTGCTTCCTACCAAATGTGTCATATTTATCTGCACACTAATTGAATGAATTAATAAGTTTATTAGCGAAGTATTCACATACAAGGAATTTGCCTTGATGCTCCGCCCGCAAGCGACAACATGACATACAGTGACAATTAGGAATAACACATAAAACATTAATAATAAAACATTATCGATTAAACATGTGAATTCTGCAAAAGTAACATTTGGCTCATCATTCATTCTGGTAAAACACAATTTCACACTTTTTGGCAGTCTGAATAAATACTGTTACTCATAGCCCGCACTCCCCCATTTTGATATTCATTCAGTTACTAGGCTCCATCTTTAAATTCTCTACCGCAAATCACAATATTACTATGTGAGACATGGCTAAGATCTATTATAAATTCAAAAATATTATGCAGTAAGAAAAAATGAGTTCAGCATTTGAAATGCATACACAGTGACGGGAATTTAAAAAAACTTGCATCTGCCAAAAGGCTTCAAACTCGAGTCATGATTGTGAAGAACATGCATCATATAGATGCAGGAATCTTATAGTATTTCCACTCACCGTGATCTGGACCTTGACCGAGATCGTGAGAATGATGTCCGAGATCCTGACAATTTTGATATTCTTGACAATGAGCGAGAGGAAGATCGGCTTTTAGGCTTAGCCAGTTCAGCTGGGCTCCTACTCCGTGATCTTGATGTTGACCTCCCATCCTAGTGCATCAGGATATTTTGTTACCAAATAAGCAGCAGGATAAGACGAACAGCAACATAACCAGGCAAAATGCCTTATTCTCAACTATAGCACTTAATTTCACCTCAACCACTTCCCTAATAAAGCAAGCCCCATTAACCTAGCCAGAAAATTAAATAGTCCCTGATATTATTTGTCCAATTTTTTTTCTATTAATCAGTCTGATTATAAAGTTTAGCATGCAATTTATACTAGAATTGTAGCATAGACACAAATAGACTATATACATTACTTGGCCTAGGTATCTTTCCTTCAGACACCTTCTTTTAAATTTACTTCACTCGTTTTTAAATTTTCTTTTCTTCATTCTTCATTTTTCAGTTTTCTCACACCGAGAATTCTTCACCTTCCAAACCACTTAATGCCTTACACCATGCATGCTCTTCTATCTGACCATTCTTCGCTCTCATTTCAGCTTCAAATTTATTTGACTGATCTGCAATACTTGTGTGTATAGTCATTATCTTGATTATCTTCCATTATTCCACCTTCTTCATGTTTATTAACCTTAATGAAAAAAGAATATTCAGCATGATGAGGTATATGGGATCAGATTAAAACTTGTTGCATATCTTAATTTCCCATTAAAATTTATTCAGCCATTTAGGATTTTATTTGATGTGCCTACTGGGGAAAGGATGAGCCAATTAAGTTTTGCTTGTTTTGTATGAATCAGACAGTATTCAAGTTCCTCGAGGTTTGAGATGGCAAAATCAAGCGCTACAGTGAAATAGTTACTTTAATAAATATTACTCAGTATTATCTCTGGTTTAAAAAAAATCACTGCAATCAAAATTAAAAACTCAAATCATACAAATATTTCTACTTGGATTCTCATACCCATTTATTGGTGTGGGAAATAGATGATATAACGACCACAATCCTTTCATTCAAAAGACATTTTGAAAAGAAAAAAAAGTATGGGGAAGATATGTTAACAGTTAGCTCTCTTTGTAGTTAGTTTCAACAGTTTCAACTTAATTCTTATTATTAGGCTGCAGCTTAACCCAACTTAATTTCATTCAAGTTGAATTTGGCTGCAAATCTTATTTGGATTCTGTAATAAATGCTTGTGCCATGATCCTTAATGAACAGAAAAATAAATCAGAGAGGAATAAAATACAGAAGGATGAAGCAGATCATTCTTCTTGTAAACTGAAATTAGGTGAGAAGGGGTCAAAGATTATGTGCACACTTCTTAGCTTTACATGCTGGTAAAGTCAAGAAGTCATCTTCCCCGAATGTTTATGACTTTATTGTAATCACATCATTTTTTATCTCGCTGCAGCAATTCCTCAGATACGAAGACGTGCATAATAAAACACAATAAAGCACTATTATTAAGAGAGCAGTTCAAAATTAATCTGCCCAAAAGAATGCAGCACCATTCCACCATTGCTGGAAAATGCTCCAAAAAATGTAAATACATGCTCAATTTGGAGTTAGCAATCAGACTGTAGAGTTAAAAATAAAGACACCATTACTAATGAAATAAATAACCTCATCAAGACAGTAAAGTAATTAATGCGCCTGCTGGGTACAGATTTGGCATTTTTGTGTTTCAAATCACCAAAATCAAACTGATTTGCCACAGAGAGAGATTACAGCAGGTAGGTCTATCGCCCATACCATTTGGTTGCAAGTACTCAGCCATAGAGATTTTTCATAAACACAAGATTTAACCCAACTAGACCAAATCCAGCTACCAGAACAGATGAAACTGTCTAGCTACAGCGAATTACTGAAACTGATGATTGCTCATTACTGAACTGATGAGTGTTCATTACTGATATCTTGCAAGCCAATACCATCTTCCTTGAGGAATTGGTGGTCCACAATGGCTCAAACCATAACAATTAAAAAAATATTGCTGACTACATTTTACAAACTTTATTCAATGTCCTTTAAGTCGATTCTAAAATTCTCCAATTTATAGCATTCTTGGATATTAAATTATAAACAGCAAGCCGTTAACACTGTTGTGTAAATAAAGAACTATATTTAACTTCATATATTAAATACATACATGTAATGATTTTAAACTTAATTAATGTTTCAAGTACACTGCCTTATTTCTATGTGACAAAAAATTATATAAACTGACATAATATCAGAACATCAGTTGAATGCAATTCAACGAGCCATATTTTGGTGATTTACTGTCTTGGTGCAAGAGGGTGGTAAACCCTAGACTGCTCTATCAAAGTGAATAATTTGTCTGTCTGCCCTGAAGATTTTAATACCATTAGTGTACAAATCAGTGTTATTAACGTCATAAATTCTGTATGATTAATGCAGGCTTTTGAAGATTGGTAATAATACCTTGATAGATTATCTTTGATAGATTATCTTTGATAACAGTTTTAGTTTAGCTTAGAGATTGGAAACAGGCCCTTCTGCCCACCAAATCCATTGTGACCAGTGATCACCCATACATTAATTCTATACATTTTGGACAATTTACAGAAGCCAATTAACCTGCAAAACCGCATGTCTTGAGAATGTGGGAGTAAACCGGTGCACCCGGAGAAAACCCACACGGTCACAGGGAGAACATACAATTTCCGTACAAACAGCACCCGTGGTCAGGATCGAACAAGGGTATCTGGCGCTGGAAGGCAGTAACTCGACTGCTGCGCCAGTGTGCATTCTTTGAAATAAAATAGAAAATGCTAGAAAAACCCAGCATGTCACACAGCATCTGTGGAAAGAGAAGCAGAATTAATGTTTCAGGTTGAAAACCCTTTGTCAAAGTGGAAAACGGCCTAATCTGCTGAATGTTTCAATTTTTTTCCTTCTATTTTCATTTCAGATTTCCAGCATCCAGCTTTTTCCATGGTGATACAGAAAAGAAACAGGACCACTGAGTCAGTGCTGAACATAAAGCACCCATTTACATTAAAGCTACGCTAATCTCATTTTATTGTACTTTTCAGAAGCTAATTAACCTATCAATCCACACATCCTTGGGAAGTGGGAGGAATCTTGAACAGCTGAATGAAAGCCCCAATCACAGGGACAACATGCAAAGTTCACACAGATCAAGATCAAGCCCAGAGACACAAGAGACTGCAGATGAGGGGAGAGGGGGAAGGGGGTGAAGAATGATCTGCATTTTTGTGTTGAAACCTTGCATTAGGACCCGGTGTGAAGATTGCCAGTATAAAGAAAAGGAGAGAATGGCGAGATGGGTGCCAGTGAATGGTGGATAAGGGAGGGGTGAAAGATGACAGCAGGTTGAGCCAGGTGGGGGAGGTGAAGTTGGATGACAAGGTAGATGATAGAGGGAGGCAGACACAAAAAGTAATTTGGAGCCAGTGGGGAAGTTGAGGATGAAGGAAGAAACTGCTGCTGGTGCGTGATGAGCGGGAACACAAAAGGCTACTAATGCTGGAAACTGATAAGGAATGTGATGCTGGGAACACATAGGTCCAAATAACTGCTGATGCTGGAAACATGTGGCAAAACACAAAGTGCTAGAATAACTCAGCAGGTGGGGCAGCATTGGTGGAGGGAATGTACAGATATAAGAAGTATAAGTATAAGAAGTAAAGTAGATGAGCTTGAGGCTCAGTTACAGGTTGGTAGATATAACATTTTGGGGATTACTGAGACGTGGCTGCAGGAGGATCCGGCCTGGGAACTTAATATTCAGGGTTATACATCCTATAGAAAGGACAGGCAGGTGGGCAGAGGAGGAGGGGTAGCTCTGCTGGTGAGGGATGGAATTCAGTCCCTTGCAAGGGAAGACATATGGACTGACGAGGTAGAGTCACTTGAGGAATTGTAAAGGCAAGAAGACACTAATTGGTGTTATTTACAGACCCCCAAAAAGTAACCCGGATGTAGGGTGTAAATTGCAGCAGGAGTTAAAACTGGCATGTAACAAAGGTAATGCCACTGCGGTGATGGGGGATTTCAATATGCAGGTAGACTGGGAAAATCAGGTTGATTCAGGACCCCAAGAAAGAGAGTTTTGTAGAATGCCTCCGAGATGGATTCTTAGAGGAGCTTGTAATGAAGCCGACCTGAGAAAAGGCAATTCTGGATTTAGTGTTGCCCAATGAACCAGATATGATAAGAGAACTCGAGGTAAAAGAACCGCTTGGAGGTAGTGTTCATAATATGATTAGTTTTAATCTACAATTTGAGAAGGAGAACGTTAAATTGGAAGTGGCAGTGATGCAGTTGAACAAAGGGGACTATGAAGGCATGAGAGGGGAGCTGGCCAAAGTAGACTAGAAAGGGATCCTAGCAGGAATGACGGTGGAACAGCAATGGCAGGAATTTCTGGGCATAAACCGGAAGACGCAGGATCATTTCATTCCAAAAATGAAGAAAGATTCTTAGGGGAGTAGGAGGCAACCGTGGTTGACAAGGGAAGTTAGGGATAGAATAAAACTAAAAGAAAAGATGTATAACACAGCAAAGAGTAGCCAGAAGCCAGAGGATTGGGAAACTTTCATAGGACAACAGAAGGAAACAAAACGGGCAATACAGGCTGAAAAGATGAAGTACGAGGGGAAGCTGGCCAGGAATATAAAGAAGGACAGTAAAAGCTTCTTTAGATATGTTAAGGGAAAAAGAGTAGCAAAGTCAAATGTGGGTCCCTTGAAGACAGACATGGGTGAAATAATTATGGGCAACAAGGAAATGACAGAAGAGTTGAAAAGTTACTTCGGATCCGTCTTCACTAAGGAGAGCACAAACAATCTCCCAGATGTACTGGAGGACAGAGGATCTAAGGAGGTAGAGGAACTGAAATAAATTTTCATCAGGCGAGAAATAGTATTGGGTAGGCTAATGGGACTGAAGGATGATAAATCCCCTGGGCCTGATGGTCTGCATCCCAGGGTCCTCAGGGAGGTGGTTCTAGAAATAGTGGACGCATTGGTGATCATTTTCCAATGTTCAATAGATTCAGGATCAGTTCATGTGGATTGGAGGATAGCTAATGTTATCCCACTTTTCAAGAAAGGAACGAGAGAGAAAACGGGGAATTACAGACCATTTAGTCTGACTTCGGTGGTGGGAAAGATGCTGGAGTCAATTATTAAAGAGGTAATAACGGAGCATTTGGATAGCGGTAAAAGGATTAGTCCAAGTCAACATGGATTTATGAAAGGGAAATCATCTTCTAATTTTCTGACTTCAGTGATAGTGTATCTAACTTTTAAGGTTGGGAAGAGAGAATGACAATTGGTTAGCAAATGACACGAGGATGTTAGGAGGTTACAGGGGACCTGACAGGTTGAGTGAAACTAGAAACTTGAAACTTAGAAATTAGAATCCTTTTATTGTATTGTACAATACAAGAAATTTCGTTTGGCAGCAGCATCTCCTTTGTAGCAGCACCAAGCATAAATAGTTAAAAAGGTAAAAAGTACAGTAGTACAGTTAGATAAATGAATGAAAAAGATTGTGTTTTTAGTGCAGAAGTTATTGTCCGTTGGCAGTGTGTGTGTGTGTATGTATGTGTGTGTGTGTGTGTGTGTGGGGGGGGGGGGGGGGGGGGTGTCATAGGTTTACTGTAGCAGACTCTTCACAGCCATGGGGAAGAACTGTTCTTCAGTCTGTTGGTACGTGCTTCATGACTCTAGTCTGCCAGAGGGGAGGATGGGAATAGAGAGTGCCCTGGGTGGGTGGGGTCATCCTGGATCTTTTTGGCCCGTTGGAGGGCGGCTTGAGTAGATCTTCCAAGCTGGGGAGCCGATGATCCACTGAGCAGTCTTGATGACCCGCTGCAGTTGTTTCTTCTCGGATGCGGTGCGGTGAGCTGGCATACCACACCGTGCATCCGTAGGTCAGGACACTCTCTATTGTGCAATGAGTTTAAAAGTTTTCCGCAGAGGTGGAGGGAGTCTGTTTCTCTTCAGCGTTTCTCAGAAGAACAGACGCTGCTCTTTTTATTAATGTGGGTGGTGTTCACAGTCCAGCCCAGGTCCTCTGAGATGTGCAGTCCGAGAAATTTGAGTTTTTGACCCGCTCCAATGTTCAGGCCTGAAAGTCCTTGTCCTCCGGAAGTCAATGATGACTTCTTTTGTCTTCTTGGTGTTAAGGTTGAGGTGGTTGTCGCTGCACCCGTCAGTGCTCGGCTGTATGGTGCCTCATCCTCTTTGTTAATCAGTAACAATGGTTGTATCATCTGCAAATTTGATGAGGGTGTTGGAGCCATGGGTGGCAACGCAGTCGTGGGTGTACAGTGTGTACCAGAACACAGCCCTGGGGAACCGGTGTTGAGGACAATGGTCGTGGTGGTGCCCATTCAACATACTGGGGTCTGTTAGTCAGGAAGTATTTTATCCACAGAAGAGGGAGGTTCCAAGTTGCAGTGTCTGCAGTTTGTTGATCAGCCGGCTGGGGCTGATGGAGTTGAATGCTGAACTAAAGTCAACAAATAGCATCCTGATGTATGTGTTGGGATTCAATATGGGTGAGAGCGGAGTGGAGGGCATGGCGTCGTCTGTGGATCTGTTGGACTTGTAGGCGAACTGAGTTGGTCAAAGCCAGGTGGGATATGGGCCTTGACATGTTGTGCCTCTCCGCATTTCATCATGTCAGGGCCACAGGCCGGTAATCATTCAGTCCCATGATGGCAGAGGTTTTGGGCACAGGGATTATGGTGGCAGTTTTCAGGCAGGGTGGGGACTGTGGCTTGCTGCAGCGAACATACTGCAGCAAGCTGATGGGCAATGATTTCAGCACCTTCCCTGGTATCCGTCGGTCCTGGTGCTTTGCTGGTGTTGATGCCTTGCAGGACTCGCAGTATGTTGTTGGATGGTGGGGGGCTGGTATGGTCTGATGGTGTCAGTCTGCTGTCCTCTTCAAAGCGGGAGAAAATAAGTTGATCTGGGAGAGAGGTGTCGGTGGGGGAGGGGGTGTTATGTAGTTTGTAATCGGTGATGTTCTGGATGCCTTTCCACAGTGGGCAGATGCAGTATAATATAGATAAATGTGAGGTTATCCACTTTGGCGGCAAACACAAGGGGGCAGATTATTATCTCAATGGAGTTAGGTTAGGTAAGGGGGAGATACAGCGAGACCTGGGTGTCCTTGTACACCAGACTCGGAAAGTTGGCGTGCAGGTACAGCAGGCAGTGAAGAAAGCTAATGGAATGTTGGCCTTCATAACAAGAGGATTTCAGTACAGGAGTAAAGAGGTTCTTCTGCAGTTGTATAGGGCTCTGGTGAGACCACATCTGGAGTATTGTGTACAGTTTTGGTCTCCTAATTTGAGGAAGGACATCCTTGTGATTGAGGCAGTGCAGCGTAGATTCACAAGATTGATCCCTGGGATGGCGGGATTGTCATATGAGGAAAGATTGAAAAGACTGGGCTTGTATTCACTGGAGTTTAGAAGGATGAGGGGGATCTTATAGAAACATAAAATTATAAAAGGACTGGACAAGCTAGATGCAGAAAAATGTTCCCAATGTTGGGCGAGTCCAGAACCAGGGGCCATAGTCTTAGAATAAAGGGGAGGTCATTTAAGACTGGGCTGGGAAAAAAACTTTTTTACGCAGAGAGTTGTGAATTTATGGAATTCCCTGTCACAGAGGGCAGTGGAGGCCAAATCACTGGATGGATTTAAGAAAGAGTTGGATAGGGCTCTAAGGCCTACTGAAGTCAAGTGATATGGGTAGAAGGCAGGCACGGCTTATTGATAGCGGACGATCAGCCATGATCATATTGAATGGCTGTGCTGGCTCGAAGGACCGAATGCCCTCCACCTGCACCTATTTTCTACGTTTCTATGATGTTTCTCATCAGTACTCTTTGTCAGATTGATTGTGCTTAGGGGAAGGGAAGAGCTAGAAAAGAAGCGGTGGCAGCACTGGCAATTGATCAGCTGATGCTGGTGGGGGTGGGGGGGGGGGGGAGTGGTGGTGTCTGAATGGATGGACAAAGAGTACAGACAAAACTGTATCAAAAAAGGAGAGAAGCGGTAAAGCCAGAGGTAGGATATACATGGAAGGGCATGGGGTGGAAGGAAAAGAGATGAGATAGTGAAAGAAATGGGTGCCCATTAAGGGAGAGATGAGTAACAGATGAAATCGGAACCAGATGGGGACGGAAGACCCTCTCACAGAAATGTCTGCTGTGTGGATGGAATCTGGAGTGAAAGCGGGGCAAAAATGAAAGAAATGGGAGGTTGGGGGTGGAGGGATGGCCAGAGAGACAAATGTGAGGACTAGAGAAGAATCGGATTTTTGAGAAACCATTGGAGGGGAAGTTTACTTTAAATTGTAAAACTCAAACGTTCATGCCATTGGGTTATAGGTTACAAAGGTGGAATACAAGGTGTTGTTTCTCTTGCTTCCTTTGGGCGTCAACCTGCCAGTGGAGAAAGCTAGTGTGGAGACATGGTGAGGAAATGGGAAGAGAAATTGAAATGGCATGCAACTGGGACCTCAGGATGGCAAGTGGCGACAGAGCATAAGAGTTCTGCAAAACATTCACCTTGTCTGTGTTTGGTTTCTCTGATATAAAAGGAGGCCACATTGTGCGTCAGATGCAGTAAATGAGGTTGAAGGAAGCGAGTACAAATCTTTGCTTTAACCAGAAGGGCTGCTTATGTTATAAGATGTGATGAGGGAGGAGATGCAAGCACAAGTTGCAGAGGAACTTGGACAAGAATCTGGAAGGGGTGGGAGAAGCATACCAGGGAATCACATTTCAAAACCCAATGGATCAAACCCATGTTGGTGGAGCTGTGTGGTAGCATCTCTACTTAGAGTATCATGAAGCCACTATTTTTTTTACTGTAATTGTGTTTTAATAGTTCAGCCCAGAAGTTAAATCTAAAATAATGTGACAGTTTAAAATTGTATACAGACAATAATCCAGGGATATGAAACCATCTTCATATCATCTGTGTAAAAAGGATGATGTAATAGCAAGGCAAAGGCTTTATCTGGTCTAGTTCTGTTTATTATCGCACTGCCTACAAGTGAGCACTATTTTTCAGTGGAATACATGAGATAATTAACTTGCAAGGATAATAGTGATTTTCCTGTAATTACATTTAAATAAATTTCAATTGAAATGATTAATATCTGTGTGTTAAAGTAAAACATTTTGTAAGCCAATTTCAAAACAGTTTCCGCATCTACATTCAGGAAGCTGCTAACAACAAGTTAAATCTTAAGATTTTCAGATAAATCAAATAATAAACAAAGGTAGACACAAAAAGCTGGAGTAACTCTGCGGGACAGACAGCATCTCTGGAGAGAAGGAATGGGTGTTGTTTCGGGTCGAGACCCTTCTTCAGAATGAGTCTCTGAAGAAGCGTCTTGACCTGAAACGTCACCCATTCCTTCTTTCCAGAGATGCTGCCTGTCCCGCAGAGTTACTCCAGCTATTTGTGTCTATCTTTGATTTAAACCAACATCTGCAGTTCTTTCCTACACAAATAAAAAACAATGTACTTTAAACACTGACAACTCAATATGGCCATACAGAAGATTTCTAGTGTATTGATTTATGAGATGCAGTAAGATAATTGATTGAAAGATACGGCATGGAAACAAGACCTTTGGCCCACCGAGTCCATGCCGACCATCATTCACACTAGTTCTATGTTATCCCACTTTCGCGTCCACTCACTACATGCTAGGAACTATTAACAGAGGGCCAATTAATCTACAAACAATTTTTGAGACATGGTAGGAAACCGGAGTACCCAGCGCATTCCCATGAATTTGCACATTCTCTGGGAGAATGTGCAAAATCCCCACAGACAGCACCCTAGGTCAGGATCGATTCCGGGTCTTTGGCACTGTGCCGCAGCAATTCTACCAGCTGTACCACTATGCTGACCAAAGATGCAATTGGGCTTCAATGCAAGGAAAATTGGAGTACAAAAACAAAGTCTTGCTGTGGATGTACAAGGCTTTGGTGAGGCCACATGTGGAACATTATGTGCAGTTTTAGTTTCCGTACTCAAAGATATACTTGCCTTGGAGACAGCACGGTGCAGATTCACCAGATTGGACAACATTTCTCAGAAATCAATGAAAAGACCAAGGTTGGTCTATAGCAGGAATTGGATGTGCAAAGTGACATTATTAAAATATACAAGATATTGCAAGGAGCTGACAGAGTACTTGCTGTTTCTTCAGGCTGTAGATTCAAGAAGCACAGTCTCTACATGACGGATCAGTTCATCAATTATAATCAAAGTGCAACTTCCTTACAGAGCAGTAAAAATAAAAGTCTCCTCAGAAAGCAGAAGTTATTGAATCAATAGTATTTAAGACTAGAGGTTGATAGCATTTGAACATTAAGTGAATAAAGGTAGGAAAGCGGACAAGGTACAGGTTCAGCAATGATCTTACTGAATGGTAGAGCAGATTCAGCCGCCTATTCCTTCTTCTATTTCTTAGTTTCATACTTTCTGAAAACTAATCATAAATTTATGTTATGTGCAGGTTTATACCAGTCAATTTAAATGATAAAATTCATTTAACTAAAATGTCATATACACCACAACATTAGAAAGTATTTTGCCAAATTTCAAACCAGTCCCTAGAAAAAGTGTCCCAGATACTTGAATTTTCTATCATTGTCATTTAACTCATCTTGGAAACGAAAAGTTACCTTGATGATCATAATTAGAGAGTCAAACAATACATGAAATTACATATTTAAGTAAAATACATTTCAATAAAACAATCGACGGTTTGCTTGTTAATCTAAAGTTAAACACATTCACTTTTGTTGAATCTTTCATTGGCTGGGGAAGGAAAATGTTACCCACTGATTTATTTTGGAAAATACATATGTGTGGAAGGTATACAAGATGCAATAGGCTTCAACAAATGGCAGAAGTTTCTATTTTCTTTATAAATTTATGTTTGAGCAACAACTATTTTGAATCCTTGACTCAGTTCACCCAGTTCAAAGGGTTTCGGCCCAAAACATTGCCCATTTCCTTTGCTCCATTGATGCTGCTGCACCCGCTGAGTTTCTCCAGCATTTTTGTGTACCTTCAAAGGTCTTTTATTATCACATGTACCAATTAAGGTACAGTGATATGCGAATTACCATACAGCCATACGAAAAAAAAGGAAAAAAATCCAAAATGTTTGCTCTCATTACCGATCCTAGATTTGGTTCTACAATTACCGCCTGGGTTAGGTCGGGGGGGGGGGGGGGGGGGGGGTACACAAAAGGCTGGAGAAACTCAGCGGGTGCAGCAGCATCTAAGAAGCGAAGGAGATGGCGACATTTCAGGTTGAGACCCTTCGTCAGGGTGCAGGTAGAATGACAAAAGCTTCAAATTTATGAAACAATCTTTCTACAAGTGCACAGTCACTTGCCAGGCTTTGTCCCACCCCTACCTCTCTTTTCTAGCTTCCTTCCTCCTCCCGATCCCAAACATCATCCATCCATTTCCCTCCACAGATGTGGCCGCATCCACTTCATTATTTTGCTCATGAATCTAGCTTCTGCAATATCACATCTCCACTGTTATATTAGATGAGCAAACCAACAAATAATAAATCAGCCTATAGGCTCTCCCAGATTATAACAGGGTTCAGTTTCTAAGCATTGTAGCCCAAACACTTTGCAAGTCAGATTTCACACACAATATGCCTACAGAGAAACGTTGTCCAAAAGAAATAGATAGACAATAGAAGCATTTAAAATTTAATTTCCCCATTCTTAATAATGTTGACATTAACTAATTTAGGCCCAACCTATTTCAGCATATTATTCTTTAAATAGATGTTACTGCAGGTAAGGTTTTAAATGCTATTGACAGTTTTAGAAATGACACCACTGCTTGCCTGAACAGCATGTATTTTGATAGGATTCACAAAATGGACATCAATGCGTTAACTAGAATGCATTCACCCTAGGTTCAATGTGGCAAAATTCCAGCTAGTGCAAAGAACAATCACCTGCATACCCGCAGCAGCTGACATCTCCCAAATGCTCAATTACACAAGTCAGGCATTTGTTAACTGGGAACAGCCTATAAGATGCTGCAGGATGTCATGTGGGAGTAATTGGACAGGATAAATATAGGAAAGGAAATAAACAGACTTAATAATGTATACATTTTCACCATTTCTGGACACTCCAAAGTGCTTCCAATTTACAACCAATTTAGTACTTTAAATAAAAGTCACTATTCGAGACACAAAACTAGAGTCAATGTGGCACAGAGACACAAGTCCTTCATCCCACCACTTCTATGCCAACCATCATGCTTCTCTATACCAATTCCATATGCCCACATTAATTCCATATCCTTCCATACTCTGCTCATTTAAGTACCTGCCCAGATGCCCCAAGTGTTGTTACACTCCTGCCTACACCACCTACTCTGGCAACTCATTGCATTTGCCAACTATTCTGTGTAAAAAAAATGCATCCCTCAAATCTCCTTTAACCTCTTCCCAGTCACCTTAAACACATACACTTTAGTTTTAGACCACCATGTTTAAATGGTACACAGACATTGGCTAGCTATTCTTAAGTCTCTCATAATGTTGTTTGCCTCTATCATGGCACCACTTAGCTACCTTTACTCCAGGAAGAAATACTACTATTCCAGGTGATCAATGTCTTATTGTACCTTTGCACAACCTTCTTCACCATCCACCCTTTAGTGATGTTAGTTGAGAGATAAATAACAGCAAAGACAATCATGTCGCCTTTGAAAGATGTCATCATTGCTAATGCAATATGTTATATGCAGGATAATATGTTTAAAATAACTGATAACATACATCCAAAAAAGTCAATGGGAACTATAATGCCAGATTTCAACAGGCATTGATAAACCAACTGTAACTAGTGAAAATAACTCAAAATGTTTCCCAGGAGTATAAACTCACAAGAACTGACAATCACATAAGACGTTATTAAGCAGAGGACTAAAAGTAGGTAAAACTGGGTTTTATGGAGCCCGAGTAAGAAAAAGGAAGAGAGATCGACAAACTACAGGACGGAATTCCAAACCCTATGCGCTTTGCCAGCTGAAGGCACAGGTAATAATGATGCCAGAATTGGGAGGCATATATATCTCTGAATAATTTTTAACATTTGCATCCAGCAAAAGAGGAGTTGATCATCTGAAGAATCAATGATTATCTACTTCAGCACATCAAAAGTCTTTATCAATGCTGATAAAGTCAGAGTTCCATAAATATGAAAAATTGCCGGTGCAATTCCCCACACAACTTATCACTGACATTCAAAGAAGAAATGGGTGACGTTTCTGGGTTGAGACCCTTCTGAAGAACGGTCTTGACCCAAAAATGTCACTCATTCCTTCTATCCAGAGGTGCTGCCTGTCCCGCTGAGTTACTTGAGCATTTTGTGTCTATCTCAATTCTTTATTACAGCTTCTATGGCAGGTTAATACTAACAACATTTTGTTTGCATGATTGAGTTGAGGTGGGGGAGGCAGCATTAAAATCTTTCTAATAATCTAGATACAAAATCTATGACAGTAGTTCCCTTGGATGCCACCACATTCAAAACAATTTGCAGTCAAAATGGAACAATTAATTTTGTTACAAGAAGGACCTCAAAAATACTAATAGATGACAGCCAAAGATGCTGTTTCCGACCATTTGAATGTGAACTGTGTACATTGTTTCTTTTCACTGTATAACACACATATGCGATATTAAAATATGTGAGCAAGGAAGGACAGTAAACAAGTATAACCTTTCACCTTAAAGAGAACACCGTGAAAACAACTAAAGTTAGTCCTGTAGGTAGGATGCTGGTTTGCACCGAAGATAGACACAAAAGCAGGGTCAGGCAAAATCTCTGGAGAAAAGGAATAGGTGACGTTTCGGGCCGAGGCCCATCTTCTGACTTCTTCAGCAAAGTTAGTGCTTATATCTTCAGGATCCTATCTACTTTTTATCCTCCTAGTGTAGTTTCAAACAAGCAATTTGAAGGGTCCTGACCTGAAATGTCATCTATCCATTTCATAGATGTTGCTTGACCTATTGAGTTTATCCAGGAGTTTGTTCTTAGCCCAAAAGGTCTTAATGGATATAACTCATGGGCCACATGGCATAGGTACATATCCCCACTTATTTTTTTCATATTTGCTTATTGGATGAAAGAGGCCATTTAGCCCATCATGTCTATGCCAGCTCTCAGTAATTCAATTTTTCCAATCAGTTTCCTTTATCCATTTCTCTCATGTGCCAATTAGTACTCAACCCCAATTCTGAATGCTTTAAAAAGAGAGCTAGATAGGGCTCTTGAAGATAGTGGAGTCAGGGGATATGGGGAGAAGGCAGGAACAGTGTACTGGTTGTGGATGATCAGCCATGATCATATTGAATGGCGGTGTTTGGCTTGAAGGGCCGAATGGCCTACTCCTGCACCTATGGTCTTCTACTATCCACCTACGTTAGAGCTAATTTACAGTAGCCAATTCACATAGCAACTGGCTAGTCTTTGAGATGTGTAGGAAAATCAAAGCATTGAAAAGAAACCCACGCAGTCACAGGGGGAATATGCAAAATCAAACAAATAGAGCCAGGGATCACAATTCAACCCAGCCACTGAAGGTATGAGACTTTATTATTCGCTCCGAAAAGTCATGATAAAAGCTTGATCTTATTCTTCGCCGAGTCATACCCGGTTTTACAAAATTCATGCAGGAACGAGGGAACTAACTCCACGCTTTCTCAATCCCATCATTCACACTAAACCAATACTAAAGCGGTGGCGTACGCCGAACAATTGAGGCACACAAACTGCCGGTCCAATTGAGGAAATAATAACAGCGTAATTTGACTCAGGGGCTTATGGTCTAAACAATTGTTTCCCTCGTCTACTAAACAATTGTTTCCCTCATCTACCTAACACAAATAACAATTGTAAGCCTGAAAGGTTGGCTTTTAAATGCCTTGGGGCATCTCTATTCTGATCTCCATATTTTTTTAATTTTTAAATGCTTATAATGCAAAAAAAAAGTCATGCCGAGTCGTCTTCCCTGATGTAAACACATCCATTTACAGTATGCTCGATATGAGCTACGGATGGTATTTGATCCTGCGCCTGTTACATCTCTAGCAATTATACACACTAGATTTAAAGTATACTATCCAACAGCAACAAAAAAATCCATGTATTTGCAATGCGTAATGTTTAGCAAAAATGTATGTAATCAAAAAAACAAAAGCAAAAGACCCGTTATAAAAATGGTGATACAAAATGTAAAAGGCTGGATGCTTGTTTGAATGAAATTTAAGACAATATGCAAAGATGGCTGCCTATAATAAACAAACCTACCGTTTACTTTCACTGGATGCTGGAAACAAAGTATTACGGAGAAAGGAAGGGAATGGGCGAACGTGTATTAAATCATTCGAATGTAGGTTGTTAAATAAACAGAAATGAAGGGGATACGCGGGAAGAAGTATTGGCACACACTTCTTGGTTGCAGAACCGAAACAATAATAAACCCATGCGCGCCCCAGCCCTGTGCGGTGTAGTAAATTGAAGTATTTGTTGATTCTCAGGACACACATAAAGCCCGAAGTTGCCAGCCCTGGCTGGCTCTGCAACCCTCGGGCTCCTTGCTCTGTGCGCTATTTCTACTCACCCTCTCCTCGTCTGTCAACTCTTCCGTGTCACTCATTTTTAACACAGAACAAAAAAAAAACACACACGCACGCTTCTGCAACGAAAATAAATAACCGGATTAAATAACTTGGTTTTTTTTTAAACGACAAATGGGCAAATTAGAAGGAAACTTGGACGCGCAGCTTCCCGACAGCTGACAAAATGGCGCCTTGGCAACCGCGATCCGCTTTATACTGCTTGACAACCGCTCTTGCTGGCGACCGTGACGTCACAGACGACGCTGATTGACGTGAACCATGTCCAATGGGCTTTTGGCATCTTGGCAATGAAGCTCCCCTCTATCCCGCCCCCGTGTGGAAGTGGGCGGGGTTACCCAACCGTCAAGTTAGGCAGACCCGTAGGGACCCCAGAATGTTCTAATCAAAGATACTCTTTGATCTTTGGTTCCCATTTCTTTGTCAGGCGGATTAGATAACTTCAAAACAAAACATCCAGTTGGGAGGGTACTATTATTAACTGCAACAAGGCAAAGGATTACCTCATGAAATTGAAAGAAAAGTTAGATAAACTCTTGCCCAGAGTAGGGGAATCGAGAAGCAGAGGACATTGGTGGTGGTGGCGGCATGGAACGAACTGTAGGCGAAGGTAGTTGAGGCAGGCCCTCCCTCAACGTTTAAGAAACAGTTAGGTAGGTACATGAAGATACCACACACAAAGTTGGAGTAGCTCAGCGGGTCAGACGGCATCTCTGGAGAAGAAGAATAGGTGAAGTTTTGGGTCGAGCTCCTACTTCAGACAGAGTCAGGGGAAAGGGAAACGAGAGATATAGACAATGATTTGGAGAGATATATAGAACAAATGAATGAAAGATATGTAAAAACAAAAATAACAAATTAATTAAATATATGCATTCCTTTTCTCCAGAGATGCTGTCTGACCCGCTGAGTTACTTCAGCTTTTTGTGCCTTAGGCTTAAACCAGCATCTGCAGTTTATTCCTAGAAATGGTAGGACAAATGCAGACAGGTGGGACTATTGCAGATGGGACATGTTGGCCGGTGTGAGCAAGTTGGGTTTATTAAGTATATTCAGCACTTATTTGTTTTTATTTCAAATTTCCGGACTTGCAATATTTTAAATTATTGTGTCCTTCAAATGTAACTTGTTATAACAAAACGGATCCTGTTTTTCAATGAATTGGTTTCATGGTCAGTTACTGATATTTCATATCTATTATTTTTAAACACGATTATGGACATTGTTACCAATATTTGAAATCCAGGCTATTTTTAAACTGAATACAAATTCTCAAATTGCCTTGATGGTATTGGAACTCATATTTGGTACACTGTTAATTTGGGGCTTTGGAATATTGAGAAACAAGGAACTACAGATGATGGTTGACAAGAAAAGACACAAAGTACGAGGATAACTCAGTGGGACAGGCAGCATCTCTGGAGAACATGGATTGATGATGTTTTGGGTCCAGACATTGTGATGGGGAGGAGTGATAAAGCTGGAAAAGAAGTGGGGGCAGGACAAAGCCTGGTGAGTGATAGGTGGATACAGATGAGTGGGGGGTTGGATTGATGGATGGTTGGACAAAGGCTAGAGATGAAGTGACAAGAGATATGACATAAGTAGGAAAAGGTGTGAGAAGGAGAAATGGGTGCAAATCTGAGTGGGGCGTAGTGAAAAGGGGGTGATGGAGAAGCAGGGAGGGTTGTTGTGAGTTAGTTCCCTAAAATTGGAGAATTTGGTGTTCATACCATAAGGTATCAGCGTCCCAAGTGAAATATGAGGTGTTGTTCCTCCAGTTTGCAAGTGACCTCACTCCGGCATGAAGGAGACCAAGGACAGAAAGGTCAGTATGAATGAATATGTTATATTTTATTGTCACATGTGATAAGTCATAGTGAAATTCATTGCTTGCATACCCAAGGCATTGCATACAAATAGTCGCCACATAAAGAGCACGTACAAAGTTACAAAGTATCCATGCCAGCCCCCCCTTTATGGGGTCTATTTATGACAGCAGGATAAAGGAAGATGACATCCCAGATGTCCTGGGATGGAAAACCTCGTCTTGGGAGCAGATGCGGCGAACATGTAGAAATTGAGAGTAGGGGATAGCGTATTTGCAAGAGGCAGTGTGGGAGGAGATGACCATGGGAGTTGGTGGTCTGCAGTCGATAGTTTGTCCTTTGTGATGGAGACAGAGAGATCAAGAAAGGGGAGAGAGGTGTCAGAGATTGTCCAAGTGAATTTGAGGGCAGGGTGGAAGTTGGTGGTAAAGTCAATGAAATCAACAAGTTCTGCATAGGTGCGGGAAGCAACCCCGATGCAGTCATCAATGTAGAGAAAGGAACAGGATGATAGGATTTGTGGAATAAATGTGTGTGCACTCAATAGACAATAGATAATAGGTGCAGGAGTAGGCCATTTGGCCCTTTGAGCCAGCACTGCCATTCAATATGATCATGGCTGATCATCCCCAATCAGCACCCCGTTCCTGCCTTCTCCCCAAATCCCCTGAGTCCGCTATTTTTAAGAGCCCTATCTAGCTCTCTCTTGAAAGCATCCAGAGAACCTGCCTCCACCACCCTCTGAGGCAGAGAAATCCACAGACTCACCACTCTCTGTGAGAAAAAGTGTTTCATCGTCTCCGTTCTAAATGGCTTACTCCTTATTCTTAAACTGTGGCCCCTGGTTCTGGACTCCTCCAACATCGGGAACATGTTTCCTGCCTCTAGTGTGTCCAAGCCCTTAACAATCATTTTCATTTGTACTTAAGTACAGTTGAAAAACATTTTTTGTCCAGGTATATCAACCATCTTCTTCTACAGGTGCACCACACTGTCGGGTTGAATCACAGCTTGGTTCAGGAACAGTTCAGCCAAGACTGCAAGTAATTGCAGAGAGTTGTAGATGTAGCCCAGTCCATCAAATAGACCACACTCCCCACCAATGACTCCATTTACACCATGCTACCTCTGGAAAGCAATGACATAATCAAAGACTTGTCCAACCCAGGTCATTCTTTCTACTCAATGTTCTGGAGTAACTCAGCAGGTCAGTCAGCATCTCAGGAGAACATGAATAGGTGACTTCTCGGGTCAAGACCCTTCTTCATACTTTCATCCCCCGGCTCCTGTCAGGAAAAGGTTCAGAAGCTTGAAATCTCACACTACAAGACTCAGTAACAGCCTGTTCCCCTCTTTTAACAGGATTTTGAATGGTTCTTCCATAAGATAGGGTACTGTCCAATTCTCCTCCACCCCATTGCAGCCATTGGACTTTGTGTATGGAACTGGATTGCTACAATGCTGAGAACGATATTCTGCACTCCGTGTCTTCCCTTTTGCTCTCCCGATTGTTTGGCTTGATTGTATTTATTTATAGTATTATCTGACCTGATTAGATGGCGTGCTAAACAAAACCTTTCACTCCATATCCTTCTCTTTGTCTTTACATTTCATTCCACCAAGCATGCCTAATTTGAAAGCACATTACTGTGAGGGTTGAGGCAGATACAACAGTGGCATTTAAGGGACTTAATAGGCACATGGAAATTTGCAGGGAATAGATGGATTATAGATCATGTGCAGGCAGATGAGATTGGCTGGTCTTAGCATTATGTTCAACACAGACATTGAGCTGAACTTTTCTATATATTTAAATTATATTTAAATTTAAATATATTTTAGTTCTACTTGTGGTATCTGACTTGTGGTAAGAGCTAAATCAACTAACATAATGCAGACCAAGAAACAGGCAGGGAACCAAGCCATTATCACGTTGGACATTGTGCTGAACTATCTGGGTGAATTCTTAATTATCTTTAAATGATAATTCATAAAACAAAATATCACTTTAGAAATAGAATCACTTCAAAATTTTGGAAAGGCTGAATTTTGATTCTAATAACATTAATTTGATTTAACCATATTTAAAGTTACTGGAGTGGTTCTCAGTAATGGCTGCTGAGAAAGGTCCATGTAGATTTACTCAACCCAATCAATACCCATTCATTCGATCAATAACCTTTACTGGTCTAAAACACCAAAATAAATTAAATGAATAGAATCACTCGAAGTCAATTGACATTTCTAAAATTAGTTTTAACATTCTACTTGTAACGATTAATAAATATTGAGCAGTAAGGTTTACAGTTGGGGTTAAATAATCCAATATTTGACAAGCTATGCCAGTGGAGAAAAATGCTACATGTCATGTAATAGTATTGAGACCGAAACTGAGGCACTAAGGAATTATTAAAATTAAAGATTATTATTTGATTAGAGTACATAGAAACAAAGAGGGGAGGGTTTAAGAAGAAATTCCTGACTTAATAGTCTAAAGAGCTAAATGAGTGGCTGCCAATTAAGAATCAAGAGAGTTTAATTGCCATATTGTATGTAGCCACAGAGCAATGAAAATCTTACTTGCAGAAGCTTAACAGACCATTCTGAAGAAGAGTTTGATAATGGCAGGGAAGAAACGTCACCCATTCCTGTCTCTCCAGAGATGCTGCCTGTCCCACTGAGTTACTCCAGCGTTTTGTGTCTATCCATAAACACAGATGAATATAATAATCAAAAAGCTTCAATAAAATCACACCTGTTATACTATTGTAAAAGAAAAACAAAGTCCGAAGTGCAACCAAACATACAGACCAGAGACGATCAAAATTGGTGAGGTTTGGGTTTTGTAGTGTTGATGGGCCTGATGTTTCCTGGGAAGAAGCTGTTCTTGAAACTGTGCTCACAGTTTTCAGACTACAGTAACTTCTTCCTGATGGTAGTAATTAAATGATAGCATGGCCAGGGTGGTCTGGGTCTCCGATGATATTGCTACTCTTTGAATGGGAGAAAGAACCCTTTGATGGTGGGAAGGTCAGTACTTACATAGAAACATAGAAAATAGGTGCAGGAGTAGGCCATTTGACCCTTCGAGCCTGCACCGCCATTCAATATGATCATGGCTGATCATCCAACTCAGTATCCCGTACCTGCCTTCTCTCCATACCCCCTGATCCCTTTAGCCACAAGGGCCACATCTAACTCCCTCTTAAATATAGCCAATGAACTGGCCTCAACTACATTCTGTGGCAGAGAATTCCAGAGATTCACCACTCTCTCTGTGAAAAATGTTTTCCCATCTCGGTCCTAAAAGATTTCCCCCTCATCTTTAAACTGTGACCCCTTGTCCTGTTCTTCCCCAACATCGGGAACAATCTTCCTGCATCTAGCCTGTCCAACCCCTTAAGAATTTTGTAAGTTAAGTTTCTATTAGATCCCCCCTCAATCTTCTAAATTCTAGCGAGTACAAGCAGAGTCTATCCATATGAAAGTCAACACTTGTCATGGATTAGGTATACAGTATATATTAAAAATAGATAGACACATAATGCTGGAGAAATTCAGTGGGGCAGGCAGCATCTTGGGAGAGATCGCATTCCTTCTCTCAGAGATGCCTCCTGTTCCATGAGTTAATCCAGCATTTTGTGTCTGTCTTTGGTGTAAACTGGCATCTGCTGTTCCTTCCTACAGATATGAAAAATTGTTTGATATTGATTTATTGTTTTCATTTGTACAGTTCAAAAACGTACTTAAATGCTAACCAGGTATATCAACCATCTTCTTCTAAAGGTGCACCACACTGTCGGGTTGCATCACAGCTTGGTTCAGGAACAGTTCAGCCAAGACCGCAAGTAATTGCAGGGAGTTGTAGATGTAGCCCAGTCAATCAAATAGACCACACTCCCCACCAATGACTCCATCTACACCACGCTGCCTCTGGAAAGCTGCGACCTAATCAAAGACTTGTCCAACCAAGGTCATTCTTTCTACTCACTGTTCTGGAGTAACTCAGCAGGTCAGTCAGCATCTCAGGAGAACATGGATAGGTTGCTTCTAGGGTCAAGACCCTTCTTCATATTTTCATCCCCCAGCTCCTGTCAGGAAAAGGTTCAGAAGCTTGAAAGCTCACACTACAAGATTCAGTAACAGCCTGTTCCCTTCTGTTATCAGGATTTTGAATGGTTCTTCCATAAGATAGGGTACTGTCCAATTCTCCTCCACCCAATTGCAACCATTGGACTTTGTGTATGGAACTGGTGCGCTACAATGCTGAGAACGATATTCTGCACTCCGTGTCTTCCCTTTTGCTCTCCCGATTGTTTGGCTTGATTGTATTTATTTATAGTATTATCTGACCTGATTAGATGGCGTGCTAAACAAAACCTTTCACTGTTCTTCAATACATGTGACAATAACAAACCTAAACAATCAAAGCATGCACAAGTACAACAGGTAGTATAAAAAAGGAAAGGAAATAGAGTGCAGAATATAGTAATACAGCCACGGAGAAAGCACAGATCTTTTTTAAATGCAAGCGCCAAACAATGTAGATTGGAAGATCAGGAATACATCCTTAAACTAATGAGAAGTCATGTCAGGAGTCTGATAATGACAGGGAAGACGCTGATCTTGATTCTGGTGGCATGTGGTTTCCAAACTTTTCATCTTTTGTCTGGCAGGAGTGGGGAGAAGAGGGAATGGCAGAGATGTGGGTGGTCCCCGATTATGTTGGCTGCTTTCCCAAGGCAGCACAGAGTATAGACAGAGTCAATGAGGTGGGGAGGGAGGATAGTTTGTGTGAAAGACTGGGCTGTGTCCACAACTCTGCAATTTCCTGCGCTCTTGGGTGGAACAGTTACCAAACCAAGCTGTCTGACACACAGTGAATAAAGAAATAACAATTAGAGGGCCTGCTGTAAAAATCATCAGGCTGGCTTTTATTTTTAGTGGACTATTAATTATCACAGTTGTAGCAGAAACTTGGACAATTTAATTGCTAGTTTTTTAACAAGTTGGGGTCCATAAAGCAGGCTGACACATGCATTATCTCTGTGAAGTGAATGTTGTGGTGAACATACACTTAAATTACAGAGTGTATTATCTATAATTGTTTTGGGGCTGTTGATTACTTCCAGCCTGGGCAGAGAAAGAACTAATTTTCAGCTTTGAGCACAAGAAGATGTCAAAGAAGTTCCAGAAGTCAGGTGAAGAATCTGTGAAAGTACAGCAATGACATTTGGCTTCTATATTTAGGATTTATGGAAAGTAATTAATTCTTGGCTGTGCATGCTAAATGTAATACCTAAATACTGACGGGCTGCAGAAATCTAATGTTATATTTTCAGAGGAAGAATAAGAGGGTCGCAGAAACTAAAGAGTCAAGCTTCAAGACTGTTTTATTGTCATATGCCCTGAAAAGGAATCATGAAATTCTTACTTGCAGCAGCGCAAGATATGTATACATAGTGCTCTGTAAACACAAAAAAGAAGTTCATTATACATATAAAAAGAAACAAACAATAATGGTGAATAGACACAATTTTAGGAGAAATGCAAGGACACAATGTGATTTTAAAGAAATTGATCTGGGACTTTATTTATAAAGGCATGGAATACAGGGCAAGGAAGTGATGATGGATCTTCACTAATTGTTGGCTTGACCAGTAGGAACAATGTGGCCAGCCCTGGATAGCACAGTCTGGAAAATATATGATGGGCTTGAAGAAGGTTAGAAGAAATATAATAGGATGATTTCAGGAATGAGGGAACTTCAGTTATGTGAATAGAAGATTCACAGAAGATTGTGAGGAGCCGCAAGGAACTGCAGATGCTGGAATCCTGAGTAAGACACAAAGTGCTGGAGTAACTCAGCGGGTCAGGCAGAATTTCTGAAGGACAATGGATAGGTGATGCTTTGAGTCGGGACCCTTCTTCACACTATGAGGAGAGGCACAGAACAGATAGAGAGAAAGTGTTCCTATTAGCAGAGAAGTTAAGAATTGAGAAGCATAAGATGAATGTGTTTTGCAATTGAACAGAAAGACGTGAGGAAATATATTGAGTCTGAAGAAGGGTCTTGACCCGAAACGTCACCCATTCTTTCTCTCCAGAAATGCTGCCTGTCCCGCTGAGTTCAGCTTTTTGTGTTCATCTGAGGAAATATATATATACTTTTACACGGTGACAGGAAAATAGTGGAGGCACTTTCAAAATGTAGTTGGATAGCCATCTGAATTGAAAGACTTTGGTGGGAGAGTGAAGCTAATTGGATCATACAGTATAATCTTCTACAATTCCCAGATACAACTGTCTAAGGTCACACTCAAATACCAAATTTCCTCCGTCCTGTCTTGTACATTTATCATGGATATATTTTTCCTCACCATGTCTTTCTGCATTACTCCTCTGAGTATTTTTTTTAATTGTGAGGAGGTTTGATAGGAGAGTGATGCAGAAATAAAAGAAGAAAAGGTTGGACAGCACTTGTGGAGAGAATAACTTTTAATGTACCAAAATGACGATCTTTTATTCAGATGTTCAGCATTTCAGTATTTTTGTTTTTGGAGTTATAGAAGATATTTTCACTTGTTTGAGTTCAGTTTATTGTCATGTGTACCGAGGTGCAGTGAAAAGCTTTTGTTGCACGTTAACCAGTCAGCGGAAAGACAATACGTGATTACAATCGAGCCATCCACAGTGTACAGATATATGATACATGATCTTGTGGGAAGATCAAAGTTAGAATGCATCAATTGGAAGTGGTCACTAATGAATTGAAGGAGGAGAGAGCCACTGGGAACGACAGGCGCGAGGAGTGAGCCGGTAGGAGAGGGTGTTTGTCTCCAAGATCAAAATAATGAAAGGTGCTTTAAGATCTGATATGTTAGTATCCCCTAGTGGAGAATATTGATTGCATCAGATTTTATTTCTTACATGGACTGGCCAAATTCAAGTTTTATTCTACAAATATTTTGACAGGTAAAATCAATGTTCAACTTTAGACATTTATTTCACTCATTATTTTATTTGTACTTTCAAGATTAAGCAAAATTAGGGGCGAGGAGATGGCCAATTGATTAATTATAATTTAATATTATAAAGTCAAAATATAGAAAAAAGATGTAAAAGATAATTTAAATCACACACAGAAGGAAAATCTCAATGGATAATACTAATATAAGCTCTTTATGTTCTCTGTTTCATATTAAAAGATTTGTCCAGTCAGATGCTGGAAATCTGAAATGCAACAGAAAATGCCGGAAATGCTCAGCAGGTCACATGGAAAGTTCCGGACTGAAGAGGGGTGGTGCTGCGGTAAAGATGCTGCCTTGCAGCGCTAGAGACCCAGGCTTGATCCTGACTACAGGTACTGTCTGTATGGAGTTTGTATGTTCTCCCCGTGACCGCGTGGGTTTTCCCCAGGTGCTTTGGTTTCATCCCCCACTCCAAAGACGTACAGGTTTGTATGTTAATTGGCTTCAATTAAAAAAATGTAAATTGTCCCTAGTGTGTAGGATAGTGCTAGTGTATGGGGATGATCGCTGGTCGGCGTGCACATGGTGGGCTACAGGGCCTGTTTTCACACCATATCTCTAAAGTAATGTCTAAATGTCAAAAACCCTGAGAAAGGGTCTTCATCCTTAATAAAATGTTAACTCTATTTCTCTCTCTCCACAAATTGTTGCTGCGTGTTTTCAGCATTTTCTAATTTTGTTTCAGATTTCCAGTAGTCTCTGGGCTTTGCCCTTTGAGGGAGCAATGAAGATGTTGAATCCAATTTTCATGCACTTCATTTTTCCATACCTTTCGATTAATACGTGGAGAGCTGCATTCCAATTCTACAATCTCAGACGGTATGTATATTTCTACAGCAAATTCTTCAAAACAAGATTTTGTTCCTCAGGTATGAGAAGCGGGAACCAGTGGACTCTAAGTCTCCCCCTAGTGTGTAAGTGAGTGATAGAATCTAGGAAGAGCCGATGTGAATGTAGGGAGCACAAAATGGGATTAGCGTTGGATTAGTATAAATGGGTGCTTGAAGACAGAGATAATCTCTATCTAAAGGGCCTGTTGCTCAGCTGCTGGACACTCATAAAGTGGATTCTCTGACAGTTGCACACTCCTTCAGTTGAATGGCAAGCTAGATTATCTGGGTGTGATTTGGATCTATACCTTCCCACTCAGTGTTCCGACTGAGCCAATGCTGATGGATCGGCTAAGTACAGCTCTATTCAACCGTCCAAACCTCGTTCATCCACAAACAGAGCTTTTTTGGGAGCAGAGTGCTGGCTTTGAATGAACAGATAAACGTATACATACTCGTGAGTTAAGAGTCCAGAGAGTTTTTATTGCCATATGTCCGCAGATACATATCCCAAATGTATCCGCATTTCCTTGTTTCTACATGACAGAAGCAGAACCCACTATTGATGAATGCCACCTACAGAAATGCAACCATTTAAATATAGTCATGACCATAAAATACAAGCTATTATGTTGAAACAACACAAATCCAGAAAGGAAAAATCACAAATTAGATACATTTCGCCTATAATTATAAACAGTGAAATAGAGGTGATAGCAATTGTAAGGATGACAAAAATAAGTGTGACAATGCATGAAACTTTGAACAGTGTCGATGATGTCGCAAATTGTCGATGTTGAAATAAAATAAGTAATATCCTTAAACCCATTGATCTTGGAAAACCGCATCTTATTGTCATTATCAGGGAATCATTTTTTTCCCTAGTAACAACAATAAAACTGAAAACAGCTTCCACGGAATTAAATTGCAACTTGATTATGGACTTAGGGTGAAGATATGTATTCACTGTTTCTCACCGTGGGACCCATTATTATCCTCAAAAGCAATTCTGACGTCCACTGCAATTATTTTATCGTTCCATTTGAAAGAGATGTCTGGAGTTCATGATTTACGATCACTGTCTTTAATTCTGGGTTCCTTAAATGAAGTCCAACCATGAGATTAAATCTTGGCACAGAGCGTGATAAAATGAGAGTGTTTTTTTCACCCTGGCACTCTTGACTGATGCACAGCATCCTGAGATATGACCTAAAGCTGCAGTGCCAATACCTCCAAGCTCTGTCCGTTCTGCTCCACCTGACAGATCAACTGCTCTTGATATGATGTGATTTGGGGCTCAATAACGCGTTAATAGATCTGGGTTCATTGATAGGTTTAACTTATTTTACCCAGTAATTTGAAGTGTACATCATTTTTTAAAGGCTATATACCAAAACAGCGAAGGTAGAACTTGGATCAGATACTGAATCCTTTCATATAAATTGAAAATGCTGGACACATTTAGCAGGTCAGGCTGCCTTTGTGGGAAGAGGAATTTGGAATAGTACACCACAGGAACAGGCCTTTCGGCCCACAATGTCCATGCCAAACATGATGCCAAGTTAAACTATCTCTGTTTACATGCGATCCATATCCCTCCATTTCCTTGTGTAAATATATGTGATGAAGGGTCCCAGTCTAAAGGAGGATCTCAATCCAGAACATTGCCTATCCCTGTCCTCCTGAGATGCTGCTAGACCTGCTGAGTTTCTCCAGCATTTTGTTTACTGAAGATTCCAGCATCTGCAGTTAATTGTGTGTCTCTCCATGTGCCTATGCAAAAGCATCTTAAATGCCACTATCTTATCTGTCTCCATCACCACCCCTGACATCACTTTCCAGGCACCCACCACTCTCTGTGTAAAAAAACGACCTCACACATCACCTTTAAGCCTTTCCTCTGAAACCTTAAAGGTATGCCCTCTAGCCTTTTGACATTTATACCCTGGAAAAAAGGTTCTGATTATCTACACAGAGTTAACATCTTCGACCTGAAATGTTAACTCTACTTCTCCTCCCACAGATGTGCCCTGGTCAGCTAAGTGTTTCAAGCATTTTCTTTTAGATTTCCAGCATTGCAGTTTCTTTTAATTGAATTCCTTCTTCCTCCATCCCACATAATTGTTATCAATCAGACCCTTATTTGCACAGTTCTATATTCCTGTGAGGTTTGGGCATCTTAATATCACCAATGTCAGATTCCATATAGCACACTAAAGACAGTGCTGGAGGACCTCAGTGGGTCAGGCAGCATCTGCGGAGGGAAGTGGGCAGATGACATTTTGTGTTGGGGGTCTTCTTCAAATTAGGCTACTCTTTACTGCTGTATTCTCCAGATACAACCATGGCCCTAACATCAACCAAACACTTGTTGGCAAAATGTCATTACTTCCCTCAATGCCACAATTTAATGTCTTTAAATTGAAGCAAATGGAAAATAATTCAAAGTCAATGTTCCCCAATGGTTCAAATGTCAGCATTTGAATTTTTAAAAATTGTTTTAGAAACTGGTGATCAGAAGTTGGGAAGATATGGGTGGGGGTGGATCTTAAAGAAACATATAAAATTCTTAAGGGATTGGACAGGCTAGATAGAAGCATAGAAAATAGGTGCAGGAGTAGGCTATTCGGCCCTTCGAGCCAGCACCGCCATTCAATATGGCTGATCATCCAAAATCAGTACCCCGTTGTGGCTTTTTCCTCATAACTAGGAGGGAGGAAGACAGGGACTTAAGACTTTTGCCTTTCACCACAGTGAGGAGGTGCCTGGTGAACCCATTGTGGTGGATGTTGGAAATGTGTTTATTGTGTGTTTTGTTTTTTATTAGTATATGTATGACTGTATGGTAACAATTTCGTTCAGACCGAAAGGTCTGAATGACAATAAAGGAATCTAATCTAATCTAATATCCCTCGATTCCCTTAGCCCTAAGAGCTAAATCTAACTCTCTCTTGAAAACATGAATGCAGGGAAAATGTTCCTGATGTTGGGGGAGTCCAGAACCAGGCGTCACAGTTTAAGAATAAGGGGTAGGCCATTTAGGACAGATGAGGAAAAACTTTTTCACCCAGTTGTGAATCTGTGGAATTCTCAGCCATAGAAGGAAGTGGAGGCCAATTCACTGGATGTTTTCAAGAGAGAGCTAGATGTAGCTCTTAGTGCTAAAGGAATCAAGGGATATGGGGAAAAAGCAGGAACGGGGTACTGATTTTAGATGATCAGCCATGATCATACTGAATGGCGGTACTGGTTCAAAGGGCCGAATTGTCTACTCCTGCACCTATTTGTTATGTTTCTAGGAAAGATGGAAGAGGGTGGAGGCAGGAGGTGATTGGGGATGGATGGGGAAGATGAGAGTGTGGGGAAGGAGAGGGGTTGGGAAGAGCATGTGGGAAGGGAGTGTGGGGAATAAGAGGAGGTGAGGATGAAGAGTGCGGTGGGGAAGGGAGTGTGGAAAAGGGCGTGTAGGAAAGGAGAAAGGCTGGGACGATGGGGTGTGGAAGGAGAGGGGCCGGGGAAGAAAAGGTAGGGTGGACATGGAAAGCAGGGTGGGAGATGGGATGTGGTGGAAATAGGTAGTTGGGGAGGAAGAGGACAGACAATGTGGTGGATTAGGGCCGGCGGGGGAGGGGGGGAGGAGGAGTAGATAAGACATGGGGCATCAGATAGCTGTGGGTGGGGAAGTGGACAAGACATGGGGGCAGCAGGTAGCTGTGGGTGGGGAAGTGCACAAGACATGGGGCAGCAGGTAGCTGTGGGTGAGGAAGTGCACAAGACATGGGGGCAGCAGGTAGCTGTGGGTGAGGAAGTGCACAAGACATGGGGGCAGCAGGTAGCTGTGGGTGAGGAAGTGCACAAGACATGGGGGCAGCAGGTAGCTGTGGGGTGGGGAAGTGCACAAGACATGGGGGCAGCAGGTAGCTGTGGGTGAGGAAGTGCACAAGACATGGGGGCAGCAGGTAGCTGTGGGTGAGGAAGTGCACAAGACATGGGGGCAGCAGGTAGCTGTGGGTGAGGAAGTGCACAAGACATGGGGGCAGCAGGTAGCTGTGGGTGAGGAAGTGCACAAGACATGGGGGCAGCAGGTAGCTGTGGGTGAGGAAGTGCACAAGACATGGGGCATCAGATAGCTGTGGGTGGGGAAGTGCACAAGACATGGGGGCAGCAGGTAGCTGTGGGTGGGGAAGTGCACAAGACATGGGGCAGGTGGTGCAGGGTTGGTTGTCCTGCGGTTCCAGCTGGCGGCCGCGGTGGGCGGGAGGAGGAGGAGGAGCAGGAGGAGGCGGGGTTGGAGCCGGGGCCGGGGCCTTGGACCGAGGCAGCGACCGAGGGCCGGAGCTTTCCCGTGGGCGAGGGCAGCGGCGGCGGCGCGGGGAGCGGCCATGCACCGGCGGGGGGTCGGAGCCGGCGCCATCGCCCGCAAGAAGCTGGCGGAGGTGGGTGGCCGTGGTCTGGGCTTAGGCCGGGGAGAGGCCTCGCTGCTGCTGCTGCTGGAGTCAAGAGAGTTAGAACAATTACATTACTTGCAGCAGGATAAACCTCCAGGCAGGGTTTAAACTTAATTACAACAGGCAGACGCGTTGATTGAAACATCCAGTAAGCGATCAACCACGATCATATTGATTGTCGGTGCTGGCTCGAATGGCCGACTCCTGCACCTGTTTTCTATGTTTCTAAATGTTTAGAGGGATATGGGGCAACGTTGAACAGTGCAGCACAAGAACATACCCCTCACTCCCACCCTCACCCCCTCCCTCACTCCCATCCTCTCCCATCCTCCCACCCTCACCCCCACCCTCACACCCCCTCCCTCACTCCCACCCTCACCCCCCAACTCTCACCCCCTCCCCGCACTCCCACCCTCGACCCCCTCCCTCACTCCCACCCTCACCCCCTCCTTCACCCCTCCACCCTCACTCCCACCCTCACACCCCCACCCTCATCCCCTCCCTCACTCCCACCCTCACCCCCTCACTTACTCCCTCCTCACCCCCTCCTTCACTCCCTCCCTCACTCCCACCCTCACCCCCTCCAATCCCACCCTCACCCCCTTCCCTCACTCCCACCCTCACCCCCCCCCCTCCCTCACTCCCACCTCACCCCCTCCCTCACTCCCACCCTCACCCCCCTCCCTCACTCCCACCCTCACCCCCTCACTCACTCCCACCCTCACTCCCACCCTCCCCTCCCTCACTCCCACCCTCACCCCCTCCCTCACTCCCACCCTCACCCCCTTCCCCCACTCCCACCCTCACCCCCTCCCTCACTCCCACCCTCACCCCCTCCCTCACTCCCACCCTCACCCCCTCCCTCACTCCCACCCTCACCCCCTCCCTCACCCCCACCCTCACCCCCTCCCTCACCCCCCTCCCTCACCCCCCTCCCTCACCCCCCTCCCTCACTCCCCCCACCCTCACTCCCACCCTCACCCCCCCACTCTCACCCCCTCCCGCACTCCCACTCTCACCCCCACCCTCACCCCCCCTCCCTCCCACCCTCACTCCCCACTCTCACCGCCCTCCCTCACTCCCACCCTCCCTCACTCCCACCCTCACCCCCCCACTCTCAACCCCCCTCCCTCACTCCCACCCTCACTCCCCCACTCTCACCCCCTCCCGCACTCCCACCCTCACTCCCCCACTCTCACCCCCTCCCGCACTCCCACCCTACCACCCCAGCAACGGACTGTTCCAGCTGCCACGGTCAGGCAAACGCCTCCACTGTCATGCCGTGAAAGCAGAGGATGAGACGGAGTTTCTTCCCACAGGCCATCAGGACTGTAAACTCTTATCTCACCAGGGACTAATTTACTGTACTAATTTACTGTTGTGTTGTGTCTTTTTAAAATTGTAAATACTGATTCTGTTTTATTCTGTTCTGTAGTTTGTGCACAATCCGCAGGCATTGCCACTTTCATTTCACTGCACATCTTGTATGTGTATGTGACAAATAAAGTTGACTTGACTTGAATATATACAAAACAAGAACAGTGCAAAAATGGTTCTGACATTCTCGGAGGCTATACATACATTCATTCATTCTTCCCCTCCACGTTCATTCCTTCCTCTGGCTTCACAGTTCCCACCTTTTGTCTTGCCTTTCCAATTACCTATCAAAAACCGCACTCACTTGTATCCACCCATCACTCGCCAGTCTTTCTCCTGCCTCCTCCAGCCTTCTCCTCTTCCAGCCTTCCAGAGGTTATGAAATAAGCTCTGCAAATTCAGTTTAGTTTATAGATACAGCGTGGAAACAGGCCCACCGAGTCCACTCCGACCAGCGATCCCCGCACACTAGGTAACACTTTGGAATGTAGGCCTTTGGAATGTGGGGGGAATCCAGAGTTTCCAGAGAAAACTCACGCAGGTCACAGGGAGAACATATAAACTCCATACAGACAGCACCCATAGTCAGAATCAAACCCAGGTCTCCGGCGCTGTAAGGCAGCTACTCTACCGCTGAGCCACACAAGGTTTACAGAGAAGATTCAGTGACAAAATGTTCAAAATGTTGGACTTGCCTCCAACTTTCTGAAGAATATTTGTACCACTAAAACATTATCTGGTCTTTAACACATGTAGGACTGTGTGCCGATTGTTACCATGTTTTCTGAATTTCCCCAATGACTTGATTTGAAACATTATTCTTTATATGTAAAAATCATTACATCCTGTGGTCATGTAATAAGCTCTGCAAATGCAAAATGGTATTTAGGTCTGACAGTAGAATGACTTGCAAACTTGATTTGTTTAGGCCAAGTATAAGGAGAGAGGAACAGTGATGGCTGAGGATCAACTATTGCAGGTTAGTGCTCAGTGTCTTGAGTTAAAATCCCTTCATCTGATCATTTTACTGCCTGAGTTTTGCCTTTTAAATTCCTGCATCTCTTTCTGCGGAAGAAGTAGTGGACAGTTTTTCAAAAATTTGTCCCACATTTTGCAGATGTCAAAACAGTTGGAAATGTTCAAGACTCACCTGGAGGAATTTGCCAGCAAACACAAGCAGGAGATTCGGAAAAACTCAGAGTTTCGAGTTCAGTTTCAAGACATGTGTGCAACAATTGGAGTGGACCCCCTGGCATGTAAGCCCAGAAACACAATGAACTGCAGCTGCAGGAATCTTAAGCAAAACACAAAGTGTTGGAGGAACTCAGTGGCCCAGGCAGCATCTGTGGATGGAACGGTTGGGACCCTTCTTCAGTCCTGATCCAAAATGTCAGTACATCCCCTCCACAGATATTCATAAGTTAAAGGAGAAGAATTAGGCCATTCGGCCTATCAAGTCTACTCCGACATCCAATCATGGCTGCTTCTTCTTCTGTCATGTGTCTTTTAGACCTGCAGCTCCGTTGAGGCGAGCCAGGCCAACATGTCATCGTCCAGGTCAATCAGACCTCGTTCACCATTCGGTGGGCGGTGTCTGGGGCAACTGGTGACTATGTGCTCCGCTGTCTGTGTTGGGTCCCCACACTCACAGGAAGCGCTATCCACGAGGCCCCACTTTTTCATCGCTATTCCATAGCGTCCGACGCCTGTCCTCAAGCGGTTGAGGGTTGTCTACTACTTTCGGGACAGGTCCTGGCCAGGGACGTCCATGGGGTCATTGATGTACTGGTGAAGCCTAGATGGTTCCGCTGACTCCCACTGGTCTCTCCATCTCGTCTTGACCCAGGCGGCCTTAGAAGCGCCAGCCGGTATTGTGCAGAGCAGCTCTTGGGCTTACGTGGCAAAGGGTTGCCGTGACTTGAGGCGCACTCGTGGTGTCTCAACCCCATTCACCTGCCTGCTCCCCATAATCCCTGACTCCCGTGATAATCAAGAATCTGTCAATCTGCGCCTTAAAAATACCCAATGACTTGGCCTCCACAGCCGTTTGTAGCAATTAATTCCACAGATGCACCACCGACTAAATAAATTCCTCCTCATCCCCTTTCTGTTGCCTAACCAGCTTAGATCCTCTAGCAGTTTGTACGTTGCATGTAATCCTATTTATTTCTCTCCAGTTTTCCTTCAACTTTCCACAATCCATATCGTTGGGGGTGTAGGTTAGTATAGATGGACCTTTTCTCTGCATTTATCCCATAGCATGCCTATCCTGAGGGCATTCGATGGGGCACTGTTAGAGGGACTTTATTCAGCCTAATCCTTGTGATCTTTGCCCTGGCAGTGTTCGATGGTACACTGTACAGGGAGCAGGAAAAGGGTCCCAACCCGAAGCGTTGTCTACCCCTTCCCTCCATCGATGTTGCCTGTGCTAGAGAGAGGTATCTAACCCAAAATGTGTCTCTGTATATACCTATGTATCTTCACTGTATCTAACTGTATCTGTGCTGGAAGCGTTTGATGGGGGCAGTGTCAGAGCAGAAAGTATTAGGTATTCTGTCCTTTTGCAAAGTCACCGTAATTAAAAAAAAACAGAACATTTGCCAACAATAATTGTATTACAGAGTTTTGAAAGTTTCTGTTCCACTACCATTGACTTGAGATTTATTTCTCACTCCCTCTGCAGCTGGCAAAGGATTCTGGTCTGAGATGCTGGGTGTTGGAGACTTTTACTATGAGCTGGGAGTGCAGATTATTGAAGTCTGCCTGGCTCTGAAACACAGAAATGGAGGTAATATACTGACATTATTCTGCATATATCTCTGTGCTGTGTTCATGGGTGGAAATATAAAAGTTGTACAGCATGGAAACATGCCCTTTGGCCCAACTCTTCCATGCCGACAAGGATGTCCCATCTATGCTAAGCCCATTTGCCTGCGTTTGACCCATAACCCTCTAAACACTTCCTATCCATGTAACTGTCCAAGTGTTTTTTAAATGCTGTTATTGTACCTGCCCCAACTACCTCCTCTGGAAGCTCGTTGCATATACCCACCACCATCTGAGTGAAGAAACATAGAAAAATAGATGCAGGAGTAGGCCCTTCAAGCCAGCACCGCCATTCAATATGATCATGGCTGATCATTTTAAAAAGTATCCCGTTCCTGCTTTTCCCCCAATATCCCTTGATTCCTTTAGCCCTAAGAGCTAAATCTAACTTGAAAATATCCAGTGAATTGGCCTCCACAGCCTTCTGTGGCAGAGAATTCCACAGATTCATAACTCTCTGGGTAAAAAAGTTTTTTCCTTATCTCAGTCCTAAATGGCCCACCCCTTATTCTTAAACTGTGATACCTGGTTCTGGACTCCCCTAACATGGGGGGCATTTTTCTTGCATCTAGCCTGTCCAATCCTTTAATAATCTTATATGTTTCTATAAGATCCTCTTTCATCCTTCTAAATTCCAGTGAATAAAAGCCCAGTCGACCCATTCTTTCCTCATATGTCAGTCCCGCCATCCCAGGAATTAACCTGGTGAACCTACACTGTACTCCCTCAATAGCAAGAATGTCCTTCCTCAAATTTGGAGACCAAAACTGCACACAATACTCCAGGTGTGGTCTCACCAGGGTCCTGTACAATTGCAGTAGGACCGCCTTGCTCCTAAACTCAAGTCCTCTCGCAATGAAGGCCAACATTGCACCTCCCCTTTTCCTAATCTGACACCATTCAGATAATCTGAAGATAGTCTGAAGGGTCTCGACCCGAAACGTCACCCATTCCTCTCTCCAGAGATGTTGCCTGTCCCGCTTACTCCAGCATTTTGTGTCTACCTACCATTCAGATAATAATCTGCCTTCCTGTTCTTGCCACCAAAGTAGATAATTTCACATTTATCCACATTATACTGCATCTGCCCACTCACCCAACCTATCCAAGTCACCCTGCAGCCTCATTGCATCCTCCTCGCAGCTCACACTGCCACTCAGTTTTGTGCCATCTGCAAACTTGGAGATGTCACATTTAATGCCCTCGTCTAAATCGTTAATATATAGTGTAAATAACTGGGCCCAGCCTAGCGGCACCCCACTAGTCTACCTCTGAGACCTTTGTTTGGACTCATGGACTTATTGGATCAAAGGGCATGTCGGTAGCTTAATTGACCTTTCAAGAGAAAGCTAGATAGGGCTCTTAAAATTAGCAGAGTCAGGGGATATGGGGAGAAGGCAGGAACGGGGTACTGATTGGGGATGATCAGCCATGATCACATTGAATGGCGGTGCTGGCTCGAAGGGTCGAATGGTCTACCCCTGCACCGATTGTCTATTGACCCTAATTTGTCACAAAACTGGAGGAAATTGATGGAAGGAGGGGAGAATAAAAATGAACGGGATTATAGCAGGATTGATGGTCAGCATGGACTTCGTGGACCAAAAGTCATGTGAGGGAGAGGGTGATAAGCAAAGATCCTCTGCTCCAGGATCTTTGGTGATAAGAAATGAGTTCCAGAGACATGTGCGGGCTGAAACCTCTAGAGGGCAGTGTAAATTAGGAACGTGTGAGTGACCAGAATGGGATGTGGAGATGCCGGAGGGAGGAAGGGTCGTCGGGATTGGGAGGGGGGAGGGGGACGATTTGTGGACGATGGAATCAGATAAGAGGTGTAGCTGCTAGTCTGTTGGGAAGAGTTTCTTGTCCAGAGTAGATGAATCGAGGACCAGAATCTAGGTTTACAGTGAAGAAGAAAAGATTTAAGAGGAATCTGAGGGGTAACTTCTTCACACAAAGGGTGGTGGGTGTATGGAACAAGCTGCCAGAGGAGGTAGTTGAGACAGGGGCTATTCCAACGGTTAAGAAAGAGTTAGGCAGGTAAATGGATCGTACAGGTTTGGAGGATGTGGACCAAACGCAGGCAAGTGGGACTAGTATAGCTGGGACATGTTGGCCAGTGTGGGCAAGTTGGGCCTGTTTCCACATTCCATTGCTCTAAGATTTAGAGATGTCTGGGGCAGGAATCACCTCTCCTCCTTGTATCCTCGGACAGGCCTGATCACACTGGACGAACTGCACCAGCGCGTGCTGAAAGGGAGAGGCAAGTTTGCCCAAGACGTCAGTCAGTGAGTAGTTGAGAGTCAAGAGAGTATCATCATCATTGCTGATTGTCTTCTCAGTTCTTTGCATTCAAATTCTGTCCTTTGCAACTTGCTCATCCAGGGACGATCTCATCCGAGCGATAAAGAAGTTGAAGTCCTTGGGCAATGGCTTCACCATGATCCCAGTGGGAGGCAGGTACCTGGTGCAGTCTGTTCCGGCCGAATTGAACATGGATCATACTGTGGTGCTGCAAATTGCAGAGGTAGGTGTCCCGATTCCTGACAGCTTATGCTGTTTAACTCAGCGGGACAGACAGCATCTCTGGAGAGATGATATGGGACCCCTTCTTGAGACTTAAAACGTCACCAACTCCTTCCTTCACTCCAGAGGTGCTGCCTGTCCCGCTGAGTTACTCCAGCATTTTGTGTCTATCTTCGGTTTACACCAGTATCTACAGTTCCTTCTGAACCATCAAATTCTACTTGTGCTCTCCGTTCAACTGTTTTGTTTCAAATACTTCATGTATTTAGACTCTGATTAATTCGGGGAAGAGAATTAACTCAGCCCATCTTATTTTACAGAGGAATGGATACGTGACAGTCAGTGAGATCAAATCAAGCTTGAAATGGGAGACGGAGCGCACCAGCCAGGTGTTGGTGGGTATTTACACATGGTCTGGGATTCCCACTGTAACACGGTGCTGTGCTTTGGAAACAGCAAATTAGACTGTTTGCATCTAACAGCTTTTATTTCCACACATCTTGAAATAACTTTTCAGTGCAAGGTGCTACATTCAAACACATTACACCAATGGATGCAGACTGATGAACCGCATCAAGAAAAATAGTTTACATGTTGCTACTGACTACCTTATAGTTGATGGCCGTTGTGTGAAAAACAGTGGGCCGAAGGGCCTGTGTCCACACTCTATTTCTAAACTATAATGAAGCTTCCCACCTTTTTCAGGAACACTTGTTGAAGGAAGGCTTGGCGTGGATTGATCGGCAGGCTCCTGACGAGCCTCAGTATTGGCTGCCTGCCCTATTCTCTGACCTGTACTCTCGGGATGTGACACCAGAGGAAGCTGATGAAAGCTTGCCATGAGAGAAATAAGGTCATCAAACCAAGGAGGAAACAACAGCACAGATTGGGACTGTAGCACTGCTGCCTGAGTGAGGGGAATTGGTGTCTGAAGGTGAAAAGTGTCGCCACTTGTTATTCATATCCTGTATTTAATTTGACTTAATATTTCTGGTATCAGTGTCAAAGATCTCATTCTATATTGCTGTTGGTGGCAACTTTGTGTATTGTTGAGACAGAAAAAACTACAGATGCTGGAACATGGAGAGTGGAGTAACTCAGTGGATCCGGCTGCATCTGAGGGGCGGTGGAATGGACAAGTGATGTTTCAGGTTGGGATTCTTCTGCACCCTGAAACGTCATCTGTTCATTTCCCTTCGCAGATGCCGCCTGACCGACTGAATACCTACAGAAGTTTTGTTATTTTACTGTATTGTTACAATTGTATCTCTTTCTCCCAGTCTTTACCTGGGGGTTAGAGTTTGAGAGGATACAAGGAGGCAGGGGAAGGAGGAATGGGTGGAGGAGAGTCGAGGAAATGGATAATTTGTTATATAGCCCTAAAAAATAAATGTTAACGGTCATTGCTGAACTGCAGGCCGACTGATGTCTCTACAGCTTAGAATCAGTTACAGCAACTGGCTCATATTTAGATAAATTGAATAAAAAAAGTAAAGAAACAAAACGTGATTTTGTTTCTGTAACTTAACGCACTAAAAACATTGTGCATCCTGTTCATATCCCATCCATGGTAGAGATTGGGACTGTAGTACTGCTACCTGAGTAAGGAGAATTGTCTGAAGGTGAAAAATGTCACCACTTGTAGTGGGGATTTGTTATTCAGTTCATTATTAAAGGTGTGTAAAAAACAATCCATAAGAGTTTGAATTTTTCACAGCGTTTCCAGTCTGCATTGAGTCTTACCACAATGAAACAGGCCCTTTGGCCCGACTAATCCATGCCGACCAAGATGTCCCATCAAATAGTTTCATTTGTTAATAGTCCTCTTCGCCATGTCTCACTTTCTTGTAGTTCTTAAAACCAACTAGAACTTCAGGCTTCATGGCAGCTCATTTTACGTAACTGCCTCTAAGAGCCGATCGGAGTCAAATGTGGATTGTGGGTCAGTTTTGTCCTGAGGTTTATTTTAGTTCGCGATAACCTATAATTATTTATCAGGTTTTTTTTAAAGGGGCCCTGACCTGCAGCGTCACCTATCCAGAGATGCCAGACCTGCTGAATTACTCTGGTCTTTTTGTAAATTCCTCACTGGATTGTACAGTTTAACACCTTACATCTTTGTTTTTCTCCAACCCTCATTCAAACCTAACACTTTGTCTCCTCCATCTTCTTGCAAAGAACTTTAACTTGTTATAGAGAGTAATACCCACTGTACAGGACTCAATCCAAGTGCATAAACACAGGTCTAAGGTGATATTTTGGTAAAGTGTGCTGCTGTACTGTCATTGTGATGTATATCCAAGGCCACATCTAACATGCGATCTGGACATAAATAATCATTGTATTGAAGAATAGCAGAGCCGTCTCCACCAGTTCCTGGTACTTTGCGCGCTTCCTCTCATTAGCCTCTTCAATCCTATAACAGTTACCTTGCCAGAAAGGAAGGACGTGTGTCGTTAGTGCAGAAGAATGGACATTTTGGGTCAGGACCTTTCTTCGCAGCAAGATTTGATCTGATTTATGATCAACCCACTGCATTTTAATTAGTTTGAGTGACTTTTACCAGGTCTTTCCAACTCAGTATAGTTTAGACACAGCGCGGAAACAGACCCTTTGGCCTAGCGAGTCCCCGCCGACCAGCGATGCCCACACATTAACACCATCCTACACACACTAGGGACAATTTACTATTTTACCAAGCCAATTGGCCTACCAACCTGTACGTTTTTGGAGTTGCTCTCGGTTCAACTGAACACTTGCATTGTGGACACAAATGTCTGCAAAGGAATAGCTAGAAAGGTTTGCAAGGCTCTTAAGGAATAACAGACGGGATTAAATGATTTGCTTTTTCCAACAGCCTGTGTAATTAACTGAATGACTTTCATCTGCACTGAGATCTCAACGAGTGATCGCGACCAATCTGGTGCACTTTTCCATCATGGGGCTATTTGCAAAGAATGAGGCAGCACAGGAATCATGTGTTGTGTAAATTTTCTGCTATCAGCAAATTTTATTGCACCAAAAAATTCAATTGTTGCTTATATACAATATGAAACAAATAGACATCAGTGCTCTGCATAGTTTGCATATTAGTTGTTAACCGCGATTAGACAGTCCTTAACAGATGCAGGTGGTTAAATCGGTGTCATAACCCAGCCTGAGAGGCATTACTGGATCTCCTATCACCCAGGGACTAGCTAATAACCCCTTCCCTCATGTGTAGGAAGGAACTGTAGATTTTTGTTTACACCGAAGATAGATGCAAAATGCTGGAGTACCTCAGCGAGTCGGGCATCATCTCTGGAGAAATTGAATAGGTGACGTTTCGGGTTGGAAAAAGGGTCTCGATCTGAAACGTTACCTATTCCTTTTCTCCAGACATGCTGCCTGACCTGCTGAGATACTCCAGCATTTTGTGTCTTAATCTCCTCCCTCATGTTGCCTTGGATAATGTCCTTGCTCACCACGAATGGGCACTGGAATGTACTTTCCAGCTGGAGAATTTAAACCGCTGCAGGGAGCCATGAAAAGCTGATGAATGGCCATTCCCCCAGATACATTTTCACCACATAAGGAAGCCAAACAGAGACGAAAACTAGTGCAGCACTGCCTGGCATCATAAACCGAGAGTTCTCCCCTGTGTGTGTCGTCCACCCGGCCCATGTTGTCATCCAAGGAGTCACTGCAGTGAGGTGTAGCTAACACGAGTAGCCCAGGCTGAACAAACCAATGTGTGGAAAGGAACTGCTGATGCTGGTTTATATCGAAGATAGACACAAAATGCTAGAGTAATTCAGAAAGCTAGGCAGCATCTCTGGAGAAAATCCAACACGTGATGTTTCGGGTCGGGACCGTTCTTTAGACTCTGAAGTATGAAGAAGGGTCCCGTCCTGAAACATCACCCATCCTTTTTCTCCAGAGATGCTGCTTGACATGCCAAGTTAGTCTAGCATTTTGTGTCAATCTTCTGAACAGACCAATCTGAATTTACAAAAGGAGGTGCAAGCAGGTGTTTTACATGAAGTTCTCACCTCAGTATTTTCTCTTCCCACTTGTTGCCGAGATACCTGCACCCCATTCAGATGCCTGCAGTGACTTGCAGGATGTTTGCCAAGTGGAGACTGCACATTGCCTTTTCAGGCCAGCATACGAACACTTGAGGCATTGGCGGAGGATGACAAGGTTGGGCAGATTGACTGAGGCCACAGTGTCAACCCCATCACAATCACAAATCAGAACACTCAGCCCTGGGTCTCCCTACATTTACCTAGGGCTTAAAAAAAAACAAATAATTGGTTTAAAGATCAAAGTAGGGACAGAGCAAAGAAGACCAAACTCAAGTGGGCTTCTGTGGGAAAATTATTTTTGACCAGAATCGGCTTCAAGGCTTGCTTGCGTGTACAAAAGAACACTGGTTTCCAATCTTTGTGAAGGACAATTCAGCAAAGACTTTCTGGGAGGTTCTGTGTGCTTCTTGGACGGACTCCAACAAGTATGCTTCAACGGTACCCGAGTGAATATACCCTTCGAACTACAACCTCCTGCCACTAACAACATCATTTGCAATCCAGTGGATGTCTTTGTAAAGAAGAAAGTCAACGATGCAGTGTTTGTTTATCCTTCTGATGCTTTGCATCAGACAATACTCATGCAAGCCTTTTGGTTAGAAAGAATATCTTGGCAGCTAATTTTGGAACCACGCTTTTCACTACATTGGGATCCATGAGTATAATAAATTCCAGTTTCACAAACTACTGCTTAAAATGGACATATCAACCAGCCTTTCCATGAAATTAATTACAGCCCAGTGGACTGGAGAGCAACAATCTATTATCCATTCACCCATTTACAACAGTCCAATACTCCTGGTGACAGAGGTCCCTGTGGACTGCCGTTAAACAAGTTCATCTAGTAACGGGCTAAACGATTGCATTACGTTTGGTTCAAACATTTCTTCCATTTAATCCACATGACAGCCTCTGAGAGAGGTTTTGTCTGAATGTGTACCCGGTTGGTTGAAGTTCAGAGGGGCAAACCTGCTTTGGATTAGGTGTAAATGTGCCACCGGTTCTGTGCTGAAGTCAGAATCTACACTGATCTGAGATCTCATTTCTGCGTAGCAAGGTTTCCATTGCAAATGAACAATAATGATGAAAGGTTTAAGAAGGAACTGCAGATGCTGGAACAATCGAAGGTGGACAAAAATGCTGGAGAAACTCTGCGGGCGAGGCAGCATCTATGGAGCGAAGGAATGGGTGACCTTTCGCGGACCCAGAAACGTCACCCATTCTTTCGCTCCATAGATGCTGCCTCGCCCGCTGAGTTTCTCCAGCATTTTTGTCTACCATTTAATGATGAAAGGGGTTTCTTTGTTTAGAACAGCCCAGTAATTGGATATCGGTGTAATGTGAGCCAGTCTATGGACTGCAAAACAGTTCTCACATCCCTATCTTCCTTTATGGCACAATACTTTACTGTGTTGTGAGGGGTTGAAGCCTGAAGTGCACATGACATAGGTTTTAAAATGCGCACGCTCAAGCACGGAGTAATGCATGTTGCACAATAGCACCGTGAATGAAGGATCCCTGGACATCCCACCAGAAAGCAAACCGAGCCACTGAAGTGGTCTGGCACCAACTCACTCTTGAGAAACAAGGTGTTAGTCATCCTGGTGAAATCTGACCAATTGTCTCAAATATAAAGTGACTTTATTGTTCCATCAGATATCCATCAAACCATTTGCTCACAGGATCAAACCCTCACACTGGCTTTGACTATTAATTGCATTGAATGTGCATAATTACGAGAGCTGTGATCAATGTCCGTGGTTATTATCTTGGACCGCTTTATAGGATGGAGAACTATTGCATAACACGACACGCCCACCGAACAATCACACTCAACTCCTGAGAGCACACACTCTCGCTGGTACAACAGGCAAGCGACAGAAGGATCCCTCCTCATCATGCAATGGGGCAATTTCAAGCTGGGTGACCCAGACACACACATCTTTTAACTCGCTCTTGCTGGAAAGTGCACAGGGAGAAGAGTTTTTGCACATCGATCAGGAACAAAGGCAGTTTGGTGAATGTTTCCCCACCCCTTCCTCCTGTCACCTGGTGAATGGCAGCAAACCAAAGGAGCCACTCTGGTGTCAACCAACCCAATGCACACCATCAACAGCCCAGGACACCTCTTGGGTCTTTGGGGGAAAGTAT
Source organism: Okamejei kenojei (assembly GCA_035221665.1). Taxonomy (NCBI): domain Eukaryota; kingdom Metazoa; phylum Chordata; class Chondrichthyes; order Rajiformes; family Rajidae; genus Okamejei; species Okamejei kenojei. Next base: position 12,245,792 of record CM069161.1, read on the forward strand.
TACTGTGCAAGAACTGAACTATTGACCGAGTTCCCTTTTTCCACAAATGTTGCCGAACCCGCTGAGTATTTCAAACAGTTGATATGTTTGCTTGTGGTCCATCTACTCAGGTTCAGTGGCAGAGAGCCAGCTCACCGAAGAGTTAAATTAAAATTGGAGACATTATTTAGAGAAAAAGGAAATACTGATTGCACCGTGATGTGATAAGCTTCAAGATCCTGCCACAAACTGAACCCCCCCCCCCAAAAAAATAGGATTCTAGGTCTTCAACTTTTGAATGACACACATGCAGGTCTCTACAGTACTCATTACCAGTCAAGCCCATAGATTAGTGTAACAAAGGATTCATGGCAAATTCATTAGACTTGTTGAGGAACACAGTGTATGGCTTTGTCCTCTGGACCACCAGAAACGGGATCCTTGGACAAACAAGGTAACAAGGTCCATAGGCATCTGCTCCACTGCATACATCAACGTCCAACACAACATATAATGTCTGGGTGATATGGAAGAATAAAGCAACAAGCAGGCCACATGGAAAGTGTTTTTTTTTCCCTCCTACTTGTTGTTGGTCACAGCGTACAAAACCAGGCCAGGATACTCGAGCCCCAGGAATTTTACAGCCATTGGCCTGTCAGGGTTGATGTTTTACAAATGTTCTGTGATGCTGGCACCGAGTTAGTTAATTCACCTGAGCAACAAATCTGAAATAGACTCCAGAAATCAAATTAGGTGAAAGCTACTTTGAACCAGAGGGACATTGTGGATTGAGGAAGGATAGTCTATTCTCCTAGATTGGATTTGAACTTGCATTGGAGAATGACAAAGTTATGATGGGAACGCAAAGAATCCAGGGTGTGGAGACGGGACTTCAGTAGCATAGTATGTAGGAGAAACTTTGAAAAAAGATTTATATTTATCTCCAGTTTTAAGCCAGCCCAACTGTACATTAATGCATAAGAAATTAATTTGCTATGATCGCACATCATCTTCAGATATGATCTGCAGAAACCTAACAGATCACCAGCCTTGTAAACACAATAAAAGGAACAAGCAGGCAATAGTGCTTCTTCAGCAGGTTGTTAGAACTGTGAACCGTGGGGCTTTTTTGGATTCTAGTTCATTTGCCAGCACACACTTCAAACAATCTTTTTCCTCAACCTGGGTAACTGACTGCTCAACAAGTTACTCCACAAGACAATTTGCAGACACCCAGTAGAGTTAACATTATTACACAACATGTGAGACTTGAAGTCAAACTGTGATATATTCACAGTTTTTAATACTTAAAATCTCGATATGTGGAAAAGGTCCGGAATAAAGCTGCCAAACTACCATGAACATTAGACTAAATCTTTCACAATGCGTGGTTAGTCACGTACCACAAATTCCCATTAAAAAAATACATGCCTTTGGGTAGTTTGATAAAACAATTTGAATCGTCTCGATTTACGTTATTAATTGGTTAGGGGAGACCATAAGGAGCAGGGGTTAAGCTACTCGCCACCAGTGCAGCCTCATGGAAATAAACAAAACAGAAATGAAGTTAAAAATGTGGGATTACTGTAAATACTTACTTTAGTGGACAATCAAATGTCATTAATATAAATGCCTGTAAAAAGTGGCCTTTCAGTAAACTGAGTTTGTATTTTGCTGCCTTGGTTTGTTTGTGTTTATCTGTTAGCAAGATCAAAGGGCCTTTGACAAAGACAACAAGGTCACACTCAAGGAAGATTTTCTGTAAATGGAGTGGATTAATTCTTTAGGTTGTGCGGAACACGCTAGCCCCAGGCTCTCCCTCTCTCTCTCCACCTGGCGAAGCTGCAAAAAACTGACTGAAGATGCAAATCCTGAAGCCATAAATACTTGGAACAATAACAGCCCAGAGGAAGTCACCACCACAAACTGATTTGCATGTGAATGTAATTTATGTAAAACACACAAAACGTCTGCTGGTTGTATTGGTCGGGATGAAGCACAAGGAAGACTTTGTTGGGTAATCTGGGTATTGGAGCAACACTTTACAATGAAAGCAGGGCCCTGCCATTGAGGAGTATGGATTGGAGAGCTAAAATCTTTAAAAAAAAAAGTATCATATATGATTCTGACCCAAGCCAATTCTCCCCTTCACTCTCTCTCCTCTCTATCATTATAAAGCGAAAGCCAAGTAAAACAGGCGGCCCACAAAGATCCCTGACCTTTGGTCTATTTACAAAACCACACGAAGGGTCTCGCCCCTGGACCTGAGCTTGTGCCCAGCTTCCCTTAGATCCTCACCACCACAGACATGGCCCGTCCCACAGTCTGTACCCTAGGGGTTCGAGGTGCCCTGGCTGTCTTGCTCGTTTCCTGAGGAGCTGCTGTCAGAGTCTGGCTCTATCTCCTCTTCTTCATTTTTCTTTTTCAATCGTTGCCGGGTGATCTGCAGTCGATTCAGTAAGGTCTGGTAATCAAAGTGACCGCGCCTCTCTCCAAATGGATCCTGCAAGAGCAAGAAGAAAATGGTCGCCACTTTACGCTGAAATTGATTACTACCATTAATAAACACACACACACATGCAGGAAGGGAATGCAGATGACGGTTTATACCAAAGATGCTGAAGTAACTCAGCGTGCCGTGCAGCATCTCTGGAGAAAAGAAATAGGCTTTCAGGTTGGAACCCTTCTTTAGACCCGAAACGTCACCTATTCCTTTTCTCCAGCGATGCCGCCTGACCCGCTGAGAGCTTAAGAGCCTTTTCAATAAGTAGATGGATATGCAGGGAGTGTGAAAATAGGATCACGTGCAGTTTAGATCAATCTGGAATCAATCATGTTTGGGCTTTGGGCCGAAGGGCCTTTCCTACGCTCTACGTTCTTAAGTAATTTGCAGAGAAACTAGAGCAAATTTACCAACGACTTTGCAAGATGCATAACTCCTTTCGACAAGCATGTGTGAAATCATGTATATGGCATTAAATGTGAAGTGCTTTACATCCTCAATGACAATTTGAGACATAAATTAAGGAGATTAGCTCAGAGTGGAGCGATGCCAACACATTCGGGCTGCTTGTAAAACAATAATTAATCTAATTTGAAACCTGCCAATGTTAAATTTCTCTTTGTAGTGGTGCTAATGTCAGCTTTTGACTGTCAAGTGAGAACAGATGAGTCAACCTGGATGTAATGCTTGGAGCACTGATTCATCATCGTAGACTTTGAAAGAATTTTGCATTAGTCAATAACCACAATGGAATGATATCCCAGTAACTAATTAATAACAGATTCTGTAGAGGCAACAACATCAATCCAGTCCACGTGGAAGGTTGCTTCACAGAAGCAAGGAAGCGCCCTGCCCAAGTGCGAGGGTAAACGAAGACGCAATATGTTTTTTAAATGCTCTAGTCTGGGATCTAACAAAAACAATTAGCATGCCAGATATAATTAAAATAACATAAGTGGGTGTTCAATGCAAAGCAGTGTGGAGGAAGGAACTGCAGATGCTGGTTTAAACTGAAGATAGACACAAAATGGTGGAGTAACTTAGCGGGACAGGCAGCATCTCTGGAGAGAAGGAATGGGTGACGTTTCAGATCGAGACAATTCTACAGACTGAAGAAGCGTCCCGACCCGTAATGTCACCCATTCCTTCTCTCCAGAGGTGCTGCCCGTCTCGACGAGTTACTCGTGCCAGAGTACAGTGAAAAGCTTTTGTTTTTTGTGCTAACCAATTAATTCAGATTGTATTACACATGAATACAATCAAGTCATACACAAGTTCTACAGCTAGCGCAGAGAAAAATACCAGAGTGCAGAATATAGTTTACAACACTGTAGCATTACGTTTACAGAGAAAAACAGAATGTTAAAAAAAATTATCCGTTTATTCATTTATTTACTTTATAAGTTTATTACCGAGATATAGTGCAAAGCTTTTTGTTGCATGCTAGCCAGTCAGCGGGAGGACAATACATAATTAAAATCGATCCATCCAGAATGAATTTGAAAATAAACGGTTAAAGTTATTTTTGTACACAAGGGACTGATGCTGGATGTAGGATGAATGATGCTCAAGAAAATGCGGCTCTCTATAAGAGCACCCATTATCGTTGAATTAATCACCAACAATGCTGGGTGGCACAGAGGTACAGCTGGTAGAGCTTTTGCCTCACGGTGCCAGAGACCCAGGTTTGATCCTGACCTCGGGTACTGCCTGTGTGGAGTTTGCACGTTCTCACTATAACCATAGGGTTTCCTCGGGCTGCTCTGGTTTTCTCCCACATCCCAAAGACGTGCCGGTTTGTAGGTTAATTGGCCCTCTGTAACTTGCCCCAAATGCTCAGTGAGTGGATGAAAAAGTAAGATCGGAGAACTAGTACAAACAGGTAATTGAAGGTCAGTGTTTAAGAAGGAACTGCAGATGCTGTAAAATCGAAGGTAAACAAAAGTGCTGGAGAAACTCAGCGGGTGCAGTAGCATCTATGGAGTGAAGGAAATAGGCAACGTTTCGGGCCGAAACACTTCTTCAGACTCAGTCAGTGTTTGACTCGGTGGACCGAAGGGGCTATTTCCACACTGCATCGTTCAATCAATCAATCGATTTTACCAATGGCACAGGAACAAATCACATGTAGATATGAGTAACAAGAGTGAGCAAAAATATGTTACCTGCATGGTTTGTCCCTGTAGATGAAGTCGATCCTTACAAGACAGTTCATAGAAATCGTAGAACTCCATGAAAGATTTCTCCATCACACTCCTGAGTCAATGGAAAACAATCATACAGTAATTTAACTAATCAAATTTTTACAGTTGTGTATCTGATTTGTAATTTACAGCAACAAAAACAACCTATGGCTGAAGACTAGTGGGCATAGGTTTAAGATGAAAGGGGCAAAGTTTAAAGGAGATGTGCGGGACAAGTTTTTATTTGACAGAGTGTGATGGGTGCCAGGGCTGGAGATGGAGTTGGAATGAAATTGGCTTTAAGAGAGACTTTTAGATACGCACACGGATATAGATCACGTGCAGGCAGAGGAGATTAGATTAATTTGCCACCAGGTGCAGCATGGACATTTTGGGCTGAAAGGCCTGTTCCTGTGACATACTGGATATCACGCAACAAAAAAGCTTTTCACTGTACCTCGCTACATGTGACAATAATGAACTAAACTACAGTTTTATGTTCCATTACTGGATGGTGGAGCAGAGATGAGGGGCAAGATAGCCTACTCCTGCTTCAAAACCGTATGTTTTTATACTAGCCAATTTAAATGCCACTAGAATTATAGAGCACAAGAGGCCATTCACCCCTCGGCATTCATGCTGGCTCCTTAAAAGAGCCATTCAGCTCCCTTGCTTTCTTCACCTTGTTAGCAAATTTCCCCAGAATCTCCTCCAATGAATTAAACCCTTTCAGGGAATGCATTCCGCATTACATCCACCCACTGATTAAATATTTTCATTTCCATTCGACAAATATTGCATCCTTTGGGTATTAACTGCAGTCAGTCACAACTACTCCGTGCCTTCTTTAAACTCTCTCAGTATAATTATCACACAAATTGCATTTAACAGTGAATGGCAACTGGATGACGTTTGACGGCACTTGGGCCTGTACTCGCTGGAGTTTAGCAGGATGAGGGGGACGACGACTTTATTAAAGCTTACTGAATAGTGAAAGACCTGGACTGAGTGGACATGGAGAGGATGTTTCCACTAATGGGAGAGTCCAGGACCAGAGGGCCCAGCCTCAGAATAAAAGGAAGCACCTTCAGAAAGGAGATGGGGAGGAATTCCTTCAGTCAGTGGGTGGTTCATTGCCACAGACAGCTGTGGAGGCCAAGTCATTGGGAATTTTTAAGGCAGGGATCGACAGATATTTGATTAGCAAACATGTCAGAGGTTATGGGGAGAAGGTAGGAGAATGGGGTTGAGATGGAAAGATAGATCAGCCACGATTGAATGGCAGAGTAGACTCGGTGGGCCGAATAGCCTATTCTGTTCAAATGGCTTATGATCTGAAGGATCAAATATTTCAGAGCATAGTTTAACAAGCTTCACTTAAACCCATGTGAAGTGACCTTACCTTAGTGCATCTGGGCAAGGACATTTCCCATCTAACATATCACAGACAGCTACCCTGACAGATTCATGCCGGATGCATTCATTGTAGTTTTTACTGTCTCCCGGATGTCTCTCCTAAAAAGATTAATATCACAGTTTTTAAATAATGTCCATTAATATATTTACAAATATTACCCGACCCATTCTCCTTTCCTTCCAAATTTTTCTCCAACTCAATAGGATAGGAAGGTTCTAGAGGGATGTGGGCGAAATGCAGACAAGCCTAAAATGCCAACCTGGTCGGCATGGACGAGATGGGCCCAAGCTCAAGGTTTCTGATCTATACAGCTCTGTGACACTACGTGACACACAGCTAGGATTTTGATGGGAGTGACAATATTTTAATACCTTAGTCTTTGTGTCTATCTTTGGCATAAATCAACATCTGCAGTTCATTTTCATTACAACATTAAAGGAGATTTATTTTTCATGTTACCCCTCTTTCCCCAACAAAGATAAGCCGTTACTCGACCACGGTCCTGGAATAGCACATTTAAATGGTTACAGCTTGTTAGCTGTGACCGCTGATGGTAATGGCTTCTCATTTGCAGCGTGCACCATGTGATGAGCCTGCCTTTACTCCATCTGCTCTCGGATATAACTGGTGCAAACAGGAACCTCGGGCAATTTTTCCTTCTGCAACGTCCAGAGTAAAACCTGGACCCCACTAAAGAATATCAGCAACTGCGGGAGAGGTGCCGACTGGAACCAAGAATTATGAAGTTCTTGGCAGTTCAATGCTGTCTCTGGTCTCACAGACTAGGGGAGGAAGCACAGTGGTTTAAAAATGGTCCATTTCCATCACACATCTATTTATCTAACTTCCCATAAATAAAATCGTCAAGTCCAAATGATAAATGACTCTAACGTTGTTGAAGACGGCGTCAGCTTACCTGTTCAAAACCCGGCTCATTGTGATATGGGTTCTCAGTCATCAGGGACTGAATGGATATGAGTACTGAAGAGATGCTCTGGGCCGGGCTCCACGCTGGACCTGTCCAGGTGCTAAAAAGAAAGGTACCTCCTTAAGACAGAGTAGAAACCTCCCAAATCAGAATATTGCTGATTCGGCACCATGTGATATCGGCAAATCTTTAATTTAGTGCAAAACATCAGCCTGCAACTGTTTTCTTTAAAATACAAAATGCTGAATTCATTCAGCGGGTCGGGGGGCATCGATGGGAAGAGACGCTGCCTGGTCTGCTGAGCACTTGTGGCTTTTGTTTCAGATTTCCACAACTCCAAACGCAGACAGGAGGGACTAGTGTAGATGGGGCATGCTGGTCGGTGTGAGCAGGTTGGGCCTGTTTCCATGCTGTATGACTCAGGTTTGATGATCCTGTTCTTGTGTTGTACTCTTCTATGATTCAGTCTTTGCAAGGACAGCAAAGCAAAACATATTTCCACATCCACTGTGCCAAACATCATAGATACTGCATCTCTTTATGAGGTGTGTCAATTGCTGATTTCTGCTGGTAAAATGGGCTTCTTAAAGTTAATGGCTCTATGAGACCAGCTGTCTGATGCAGAATGGATGTGTAGGCACTTGTACAAAATGGTATTATTATAACAACTAAATCTCTCAGAAAGATACAAAGTGCTGGAGTAACTCAGTGGGTCAGACAGCGTCTCTGGAGATAAAGGATGAGTGATCTTTTGAGTCGGAACCCATCTTCAGACAGTCTGGAGACCGGTTCCGACTAGAAACGTAACTCATCCTTTTTCACCAGGGGTGCTGTCTAACCCGCAGAGTTAGTCCAGCACTTTGTGTCTTCTACCTTCAGTGCAAACCAGCATCTGCAGCTCCTTCATACGTTCATATGTGATGGGAGCAGAATTAGGCCACTCAGCCCATCAAAGGCCCTTCCTCAACATTAGGTAATTCTCTCAACTGATTGCGGAGTTCAGCATTCCATCCTGCATCAGGCTAGTGGGAGGCATTTCAATTTTACTCAGAAATATAAGCACCGGCATCTCCATCTGACTGTCAGTACTTACCCAAGTATGCTGAGGCACACTTTGCCGTTTCTGTAAAAATTTGGGTTAAAGCGCACGCTGTTATTTCCAGTTGTCACGAGTTTGACCCTCGGAGGGTGGATGGGATAGTCAGGAGGGCAGCGAAAGAGAAAAAGAAAAAAGCCTCCTTCGTAAGGTGTGTCGAAAGGTCCTGTGATTAGTGCATGAATCTGCATGGAAATGACACAGAAAATCTGATCAGAATGTACTTAACAATTACAGGGCATCAACCAACAAGAGAAAAAAATCATGTGTTACAGTGCCCTCCACAATGTTTGGGACCAGTTCTCCACAATTTGAGATTTGTAATAGAAATAAATCACATGTGGTTAAATTCCCAGATTGCCAGATTTTATTAAAGGCCATTTTTGTATATTTTGGTTTCACCATGTAGAAATTACAGCTGTGTTCAAAAGAGAGTTAGACAGAGCTCTTGGGGCTAGCAGAATCAAGGGGTATGGGGAGAAGGCAGAAACAGGGTACTGATTGTGGATGATCAGCCATGATCACATTGAATGGTGGTGCTGGCTTGAAGGGCCGAATGGTATACTCCTGCACCTATTGTCTATGTGTATATATATAAAAGCTATGCCCTCTAGTCTTTGACATGTTCGTCCAGGGAAAAAGGTTCTAGCTTTCTACCCTATCCATGCCTCTCAAAATGTTATATATTTCTATCAGGTCTTGACTCAACCTCCATAGAAAACAATTCAAGTTTGTCCAACCCTTCCTTGTTAGCTAATACACCCCAATCAAGGCAGCATTTTGGTAAACTTCTTCTGCACCTTCCCCCAAGCCTCCACATCCTTCCTGTAAAGGGCTGATCCGAACTGCATGCAATACTACAAATACAGCTTTACCAAAGTCTTATAGAGCAGCAGCAAGACTTCCTGACTTTTATACTTAATACCCTGAAGTATTAAGGGTTCAGAAGATTAGCATTCTATACACCTACTTCTATCCACCACTCTATCTATGTGTTCCCACTTTCAGGGAGCTATGGACCAAGATCCCTCTGCATATCAATGCTGTTAATGGTCTTGCCACCTACTGTACACCCCCTCCTTACAATTTGCCTCCCAAAGTGCAAAACGTCACACTTGCTTGGATTAAACTCCAGTTCCCATTTCTCTGCCCATACATGTCGGTATTCTATATCCTGATGTACACCTTCCTGACAGCCTTCCTCACTGTCTGCAACTCCAGCAATCTTGGTGTCATCTGCAAATTTGCCATCTACATGCATGTCCAAGTCATCTATTCCACATGTAATTGTATGGATCTGACTTAAATCTAAAGGTCAGATTTCAGAATGCTGAACGAAATTGTGCACCATGAGATATGTAACACGTTGCAGTCACACCTTGGTCATATCTTGTGGGTCTGGCACCACAAACATCCCCGGGGGCGGCTCTTTGTAAATGGACATGATATCCCTGCATCAGAGAAGGAGGACAGCGTTAAAACACATTCAACGTTAGACTACAAAGCAATCAAATACTACAACAACTAATTCAATTATTGTAACTTTAAAAGTCTTTAAAATTGTGAAAGGATTTGAACTTTTAGTTTAGTTTTTGATTTGTTCTCTGCGGAAAAAATATTGAATAATGCTACAAACACCGGGAGAGACAGAGAGATTCAAAGATTCCACTTGACAGTGTGAACTACCTGGCAATTGGGAGTGATGATCGATGTTTGCTGCAGAACAAGGAGCAGAGAAATGGCAGCTTCATCCCAGAAACAGTTTGTGTTTTTGGAACACTTTCCCAACCTTACAAGCAAATTCTAGACCCAACATACAGAGGTAAAGAATTCCAGATTAAATCCAATCGAGTTCCCGTTCTATTGCGCTTTTATTTGTGTTGCGACCTTTTAGCTTTTGGCGCAGATATAATAGAAAAGGTCGCAACACAAATACAAAAGCTCAGAACATCGCCAACTTCACTCCGGATTAGAAGCCACGTGAAGGAAATTTAGTCATAGAGAGCAATTTATTTAATTATTTAGTAAAGTGTGATTGCAGATCCACTTCTGTGACCAGTACACAAAGAGTCACCTGGCCTGGGCACCATCTTGGATTATATGAGCAGATACAAAAACTGTAATACACTAAAAACATGTTTTGAGACAATTAAGCACCTTTGAGGTGTCATCACTGTAGAAATGTAGAAAATATAGTCTAATTGCACAAAACAAGTTCCGATGTAATGGACGGAGAATAGTTTTGTTAAAATTATGCTCTCGGCACCTCTGGACCAAATTGCTTCACCACACAAGTGGGATGGGAAATTTGTCATCAATTCAAAAGAGCTCACGAACAATTCTTTGGAAGGAGAGCAGGAACTGTGTTTTTTAAAAAAATATTGATCTCGTGCTCGTCTCCAGAAGAGAATGAACCATAAATACCTAAGGGCCTTCAGTTATTTAGCCAAGATGCACGGGAAGCTCTCAATGATACACAAACCAAGACCTTGTGACTTAGTTTCAACAAAGCCTTAGCTTTTTTAGAATTTAACCTACTGCATAATTTATCGGAGCAGTGTCAATCATGATATGTTAATCGATAATTAAAAATTAACTGTGCTAAATGGATATCAATGCAGGCAGATATGAGGCTGTCCATTTAAAACTAGCACAGTGATTGCTTTCCAAATGGAGAGGTACATAAATCATTAAAATATCAAGGAGAAAGTCAGAAAATAATTAAAATGGCAAACAGAACCTGGACCTTTACATCAGGAAAATTGAAATACATAGCTGCAAGTCACGAAAGAGTTTGCCAGAACTACAACTGAAATACAGCTGGCAGTTCTGAGTACCATTTAGGAATGATCCATTGGTCTTAAAAGCATGGATTTAGTCAAACTATGAAGGTACAAGGGAGCGGGTCACCATTGCCTTCTCAACGGCAGTTAGAGATAGGCAAAAGGTAGGCCCAGATCTTAAAAATATTGAATAAATGAATAAATGAAATAAACTGAATCCAAGGATAAACTGAACAACCTCATGGTGCATTCCCTAATTCAAAAGGTTAATATGCAATTCGATTAAAGTTTCTACGGTACTGAGGAGAATTATTAGAGAGGTTGAAAGAAACACTTGCCGCTAGTTGGGGAATTGAGCAGTGAAAGTCAGAAATCGCTTGCACCTGCAAATAGTTCTAGGTGAGAAATCCTTTCCCGCACAGAGCTGCCACAGGTGATAATTGAGGCAGGTACTATTCGAATTTAAAATAGCTCCATCCAGACCGCAAGAAATTGCAGAGCATTGTGGATGCAGCCAAGGCCATCACGCAAACCAACCCCCCTTCCATTAACTCCATCTATACTTCACGCTGCCTCCGCAAGACCACCAGCATAATCAAGGACGGGTCTCACACTCCCTCTTTTGCTTTCTCCTCTCTCACATCTGGCAAGAGGTACAGAAGTGTGAAAATGTGAAGCTCCAGATTCAGGAAGAGTTTCTTCCCAGCTCAGGCAACTGAACCATCCTATCACCAACTAGAGAGTACTCCTGACCTAGCATCCACCTATTTGGAAACCTTGAGACTACATGTAATTGGACTTTATCCTGCATCTGTCCACAGTGGATGGCTTGATTGTAATCATGTATAGTCTTTCTGCTGACGGAATAGCACACTTTTCACTGTACCTTGTCCACGTGACCAAAAACTAAAGTAAAGGCATTGGACAGGTACAGTGGCTTGCAAAAGTATTCATACCCCTTGAACTTTTCCACATTTTGTCACGTTACAACCACAAACGTAAATGTATTTTATTAGGATTTTATGTGATAGACCAGCACAAAATGGCGCATAATTGTGAAGTGGAAGGAAAATGATACATGGTTTTCAAATCTTTTTACAAATAAAAAACTGAAAAGTGTGGCGTGCAAAAGTATTCAGCCCCCTTTACTCTGATACCCCTAAACAAAATCCAGTGCAACCAATTGCCTTCAGAAGTCACCTAATTAGTAAATAGAGTCCACTTGTGTGTAATCTAATCTCAATATAAATACAGCTGTTCTGTGAAGGCCTCAGAGGTTTGTTAGAGAACATTAGTGAACAAACAATGTTCCTTGGGCATCATGAAGCCCAAGGAACACACCAGACAGGTCAGGGATAAAGTTGTGGAGAAGTTTAAAGCAGGGTTAGGTTATAAAAAAATATCCCAAGCTTTGAACATCTCACGGAGCACTGTTCAATCCATCATCCGAAAATGGAAAGAGTATGGCACAACTGCAAACCTACCAAGACATGGCTGTCCACCTAAACTGACAGGCTGGGCAAGGAGAGCATTGATCAGAGAAGCAGCCATGGTAACTCTGGAGGAGCTGCAGAGATCCACAGCTCAGGTGGGAGATTCTGTCCACAGGACACCTATCAGTCGTGCACTCCACAAATCGGGTCTTTATGGAAGAGTGGCAAGAAGAAAGCCATTGTTGAAACGAAGCCATAAGAAGTCCCGTTTGCAGTTTGCCACACGCCATGTGGGGGACACAGCAAACATGTGGCGGAAGGTGCTCTGGTCTGATGAGACCAAAATTGAAGTTTTTGGCATAAATGCAAAACGCTATGTGTGGCAGAAAACTAACACTGCACATCACCCTGAACACACCATCCCCACTGTGAAACATGGTGGTGGCAGCATCATGCTGTGGGGATGCTTTTCTTCAACAGGGACAGGGAAGCTGGTCAGAGTTGATGGGAAGATGGATGGAGCCAAATACAGGGCAATCTTGGAAGAAAACCTGTTAGAGTCTGCAAAAGACTTGAGACTGGGGCGGAGGTTCACCTTCCAGCAGGGCAACAACCCTAAACATACAGCCAGAGCAACAATGTAATGGTTTAGATCAAAGCATATTCATGTGTTAGAATGGCCCAGTCAAAGTCCAGACCTAAATCCAATTGAGAATCTCTGGCAAGACTTGACAATTGCTGTTCACAGACGCTCTCCATCCAATCCGACTGAGCTTGAGCTATTTTGCAAAGAGAATGGGCAAAAATATCAGTGTCTAGATGTGCAAAGCTGGTAGAGGCATACCCCAAAAGACTTGCAGCTGTAATTGCAGCGAAAGGAGATTCTACAAAGTATTGACTCAGGAGGGCTGAATACTTTTGCACGCCACACTTTTCAGTTTTTTATTTGTAATAAAATTTGGAAACCATATATAATTTTCCTTCCACTTCCCAATTATGCACCACTTTGTGTTGGTCTATCTTGTAAAATCCTAATAGAATACATTTAAGTTTGTGGTTGTAACATGACAAAATGTGGAAAAGTTCAAGGGGTATGAATACTTTTGCAAGCCACTGTATATGGATAGGAAAGGTTGAGAGGTATATGGGCCAAACATAGACAGGGAGGCCTAGTGTAGGTAGGGATTCTGGTTGTTAATGGGGCATCTTGGGCAAGTTGGCATGAAAGGCCTGTCTCCATGCTGCATAGCTATCTAATAATTCTACGGTATAAGAATGGGTAGATCCCTGGACCTCAGGGCACAGATCAGCTACAATCTCACTCCTAAAAAGCAGCAATGGCTCCAGGGGCTTAATGACATTCCCCATTCCTCCCACAACTTCCATCTACATTGTACCCATTGTTTTACTACTCTCCATCACCCTGCACAGAATATTACCAAAGGGGTTTGTTCTCAATATTTTAATTCCACCAAATCCTCTGTTGCTTTAAAATATTCACACAGGACAAATCATAAAGATCCAAATACCTTCATCAGAACATCTGCAAATGTAACTGCTGGCACTTTGTTAACTAGCAACAGATATGAATGCTCATGACTGTAGGGAGTTTAGCAGGGAGTGGGCCTCCATCACAGAGAAGTAGGAAGTTGAAATAAATACCAACGTTTGTGCAAAGACAGTATGCAAATAAAGCTGGCTTTTGAAAACAAAAGAAAAAGCGGGCTGGTGGAGGAAAAACCCGAGTTGAAGGTACAATAAAAAGAGACACAGTAAATATACATTTAGTAAGTGCACTAATGTGCATTAAAGTGAAACCGATAGACAGTGGGGTAACTCAGTGAGACAGGCAGTATCTTTGGAGAGAAGGAATGGGTGACATTCCTTCTCTCCAGAGATACTACCTGACCCGCTGAGTTACTCCATCAACTTGTGTCTATCTTCGGTTTAATCAGGCAATTGCAGTTCCTTCCTGCACAAGGGAAACTGATAGTTGTGTATGAGGGAGGATGGGATTGAAAGGATTGTGGATGAAGGAAGTGATTGAGCTCAGGAGACTGCACCATGAACGTTCTCCTAGACCATTCTTGCTTATTGCTCCTCACTGCACCCTGCTATCCTAAACATTCCCCAACCCCCCCCCCTTCCATCCCACAGCCGTCCTCTACACCCCTCTCCCTATGGGTTACTTCACTAACATCCTCACCTCACCCTTCTCCCGTGGCCCCCCTCCTCCCTCCATTATGACCCCTCACCTCGTCCCCTCTCCCCGTGACCCCTCACCTCGTCCCCTCTCCCTGTGACCCCACTTCGTCCTCTCTCCCTGTGACTCCTCATCCCGTCCACTCACTTTGTGACCCCTCACCTCGTCCCCTCTCACCCTGTGACCCCTCACCTCGTCCCCTCTCCAGTGACCCCTCGCCCGATGACCCCTCACTCGTCCCCTTTCATCCTGTGACCCCTCACCTCGTCCCCTCTCCCCATCCATTCGCCCTATGACCCCTCACCTCGTCCCCTCTCCCTGTGACCCCACTTCGTCCTCTCTCCCTGTGACTCCTCATCCCGTCCTCTCACCCTGTGACCCCTCACCTCGTCCCCTCTCACCCTGTGACCCCTCACCTCGTCCCCTCTCCAGTGACCCCTCGCCCGATGACCCCTCACCTCGTCCCCTTTCATCCTGTGACCCCTCACCTCGTCCCCTCTCCCCATCCACTCGCCCTATGACCCCTCACCTCGTCCCCTCTCCCTGTGACCCCTCTCTCCCAGCCTCTCCTCCCCTCTGGCCCGGACTAACTAACCCACCTCTTGATCCGCAGCAGGCAGGGCTGCGAGGGCTTCTCGCTGTCCCAGTCGGTGCTGAGAGTGGGGTCCCACGAGGTGGCGTGGAGCTGGCTGAGGAGGCCGCTTGCCACCGTGCCGGTGCCGGTGCTGCCTGGTAACAGCATCGGGCTCACGCTCTCCTCCACCGGAGCCTCCGCCATCTTGCCCACTCCGCCCGCACTGCGCACGCGCCGACAGCCAGCCGGCCCCGGCGCTCAGCAGCGCCACCGCCCGTCCGCTCCCAGTACTGCCGCCCGCCCGCCCCAAACACCGCCACCGCCGTCCGCTCCCAGTACTGCGGCCCGCCGCAAACACCGCCACCGCCGTCCGCTCCCAGTACTGCCGCCCGCCGCAAACACCGCCACCGCCGTCCGCTCCCAGTACTGCCGCCCGCCGCAAACACCGCCACCGCCGTCCGTTCCCAGTACTGCCGCCCGCCCGCCACAAACACCGCCACCGCCGTCCGCTCCCAGTACTGCCGCCCGCCGCAAACACCTCCACCGCCGTCCGTTCCCAGTACTGCCGCCCGCCCGCCCGCCGCAAACACCGCCACCGCCGTCCGCTCCCAGTACTGCCGCCCGCCGCAAACACCGCCACCGCCGTCCGCTCCCAGTACTGCCGCCCGCGCGTCCGCTAGTATTGTGAACCATGCAGCAGCCTCGCCCCGCGTCTTGCGTCTGCCGGGAGCTGGTGCCACCATAGGTCCACACATCCAGGCTCTGCAGCAAATGGCGGACTTCACCAAGGAAAGGCTGCAATGCCGGCATAATAATGAGTTTCCCAGAATAGTGCAAAAGATAAACTGCTGGAAAAACCCAAGCAGACGCAGCCTGACCGACTGAGCTCATCTGTGTTTCTATCTGTACATATTTACGAACATTCCCAGATTTTCGGCTTTTATTGCAAATTTCTAGTATATGCATTTTTTTTGTTTTATAATCACCGCTGAATGTAAATCAGTGCCTTTATATATCACACACTGTGCGCTGTTGAGTCACCTTATGGGTAGAGCAGGAATTAGGAAATTATCCACGTCACATACGATGTGTAACACCAAATGCCGTTTGACCCAACCAGCTTACACATTTCATCTGCTCTTACTGCCAGGCACATTGGCGTAAATATAGTCGGACCTATCTCCATAACTCATTTGTTCAATCTAATCCTAAAATATATCTACACCATATACCTCAACTACACAAGGGAACAAGTTAAAGATAGACACAAAAAGCTGGAGTAATTCAACGGGACAGGCAGCATCTCTGGAGAGAAGGAATCGGTGACGTTACTCAATACTCGGACTGATGAAGGACAATGCGCCAAAAGCCTTTTTTGACCACTTAATCGATCTGCGACTCAACCTTCAAGGAACCATGCACCTGCACCCCAAGATCCCTCTGCTCTACAACACTCCCAGAGGCCTACCATTAACTGCGTAGGTCTTGCCTTTGCTAGACGTAATCCTTAATCTTTATCTGCATGGATTCTATTTCTGTCTTGCCTTTTTTATTGCTGCTGCTCTGATGCCCAATAGGTATTGCAACTCCACTCCATTTCCTTCTATCCATTATAAATTAATCTCACCCCGAACTGATCCATCCTCAGCCGATTTTTCTTTAGCCGTCTCATTACATCCCACCCAGTCCTGTTTCAGTTCAGTTAATTGTCACGTGTACACGTGTAATGAACAGCTTTTGTTGCATGCTAACCAGTCAGCAGAAAGACTATATATGATTATAATCAAGCTGTCCAGTGTGCTCACTAACCCCCAGCTTCATTAGACGTGATTGTCCAGAAAATTGAACTCATGTGAATTGGATTTCCAATCACCTTTAAGATGTCCACCCAGTTTAACTTTAGGAATTTCTGTGCAAACTAATAACCTCCCATATTTTTGTCATATGCTCTTTTTCTAACTATACTTTTTGTTCATATTTCTGGGAGATGTTTCCTTAATTAAGGACTTACCATTTCCAGATTACCTGACCTTGATGGTAACTCATTGCCGAGTTACTCCAGCATTGTGTATCGATCTTTGGTGCAGCTACATATGTGGGAATGCTCTAAGAATAAGGGGTAGGCCATTTAGAATTGAGATGAGGAAAAACGTTTTCAGCCGGAGAGCTGCGAATCTGTGGAATTCTCTGCCTCAGAAGGCAGTGGAGGCCAATTCTCTGGATGCTTGCAAGAGTTAAATAGAGCTCTTAAAGATAGCAGACTCAAGGGATATGGGGAGAAAGCAGGAACAGGGTACTGAATGTGGATGATCGAAGGGCCGAATTGCCTACTCCGGCACCTACTATCTATTATAAGTGAACCACAGTGGGTTCAGTAAAGGTGCTGCCATGATTGAAGTACATCTATTGCAGACACGTTTATGGAATCCTCGAAATGTGAAGAATAAAGTCAGTTAGCAAGCAGCCCCATCACGGCGTGTTATCAAATTTCTGGCTCCATATGATTACCCCACTCCTCAGTCATGCACTGTTTCCGGACAGGACAATGATTCATCACTGACACACATTTTAGGAGCTGGTTTAACCATTTTATTCAGACATCGATCCTGTTGGACTAAATCAAAGAGTTCTTACACAATTGGACTGGACAAAATAATCGGTTTGAATACTCGGGGACGACAGAGGCCACCTGTCTTTGCAATAATTTACTCTTCCCCAACATGTCTTCCAGATCTCTGCAGGAATTTACATGGCAAACAGGATGAGGAAGGCAACCATCAGACAGAAGAGCCCCATGGCTTCAGACAGGGCAAATCCCAGGATGGCGTAGGAGAAAAGCTGCTGTTTCAGAGAAGGGTTCCTGTTGAAGAGAAAAAACAACAATTGAGAAAAGTAAATCCATATTCATTGATGAAGTGTAATTGACATAAATCTTTGTCTGGTCATCCAAGTCTGAAGTGTCCCGACCCAAAAAATAGTCTGTTCATTTGCTCCACTGATGTAGCCTGAACCGCTGAGCAACTCCAGCACATCTTACTCAAGATTCCAACATCTGCAGCTCCTCGTCTCCACTATTACATTTTGGAGACATCGCCCAAATTACTGATTTTGTTCGTTCCCTTAGCTACCTGGTCAGCAAATCCCTGCCACCCACTGATGTCGCCTGAACCTTAGCCTAGCCTAAACTCCCATTAATCTTAGCACCCCATGTACGGTGCCTTCTCCCAGCAAACCTAAAAAATGCTGCTATACCCAGTGCTTACTACGTTTTGTCCTGTAACCTTCTTACCATGGAGCAATAAAACACCACCCTTCATTCACCATGTTGAACTAAACTACATGGAACTTGGTTCCAGTTAACAAGTGACCAGCTGGGGGAACTGGTCATTAGCTGAAGTCCTTCCACTGGAGACCCACACAACTGGTGGAAAGGTTGATGGGCAAGACAGACAAGCACACCACGGCCAGCCACGCTCTTCACACGGCATGTACTTGCTTCCACCACTGTCGCACACGCCCTCTATCTTGCAACTGTGCCATTGTGGATGGAGCCCCCATAATAGTTACACCGAGTAATCAGGTTACCAGCCTCGTTGCATTCCAATCCTATGCCTAGTGACCAGCAACCAGCACCATGATGGGCCACTCTGACATGGGGGGAGAGCAACTACTACTGCCTCATTATCACAGGGTCCACAACTAAGCAACTCCTGGAGCACCTTTGCCACATGGACTGCAGCAGTCAAAGGAGCTGTTTCACCATCTCGTGGATCGAGGCAAAACACAGAATCATTTATGATTCTGACCCAGGCAAGAGATTGGGAAGCATCTAATTTACCCACTCTTTTGTAGGCAGTATGGGAACTGGGCACAGGAGCAGAAACTGGGAACCTGATTACAGCCCTTGGTGTAATTACGATGCTTCAATGCCAGAGAAACTGTTGTATGAAGATATTTCACCTGGAAGACAGCAGTAAAGGAATCCTGATCCTTTCTCATTGTACCAAAGCATGGGTATAAAGCTAGTTCAAACCTGGGGACACCAGCAGTGCAAGAAGCAACCCAGCATTCTGCTCTGCACAACCGGTGGAATCACAAAAAAAAAGTTCCAATGGATGATCATTCCAATGGATGATCCAATGGCTGCAGCACACATAAACAGACCTGGATAATGGTGAAATCCAAACAGGTTCCTTCTCCCTAGAGTATTAAACCTCCTTTGGATCAAAGCAACGTGGGACAGATTCAAAGTTTTAGAGAACATGATCGGTAGTATTTCAGACCGAGTTAAAAGACACCCGTCCCAAAATATCACCTATCTTTGTTCTCCAGAGATGCTGCTTGACCCACTGAGTAACTCCAGCACTGTCTTTTTTGTAAATCAGCATCTGAAGTTCCCCGAGTCCAGTCCCTTGGTTCAACATGAGATAGCTAAACTAACGCTCCACAACTTGGCTCAAGGAGGCTCACCTGGCATATCCGATGATCAAGCTGCCAAATACAGTTCCAATACCAGCGCCGGAGCCAGCCACCCCCACGGTGGCAGCTCCAGCACCGATAAATTTAGCAGCAGTGTCGATGTCCCGGGAGGTGACACTGGTCTGGAGGTCCCGCCTTACCATCTGCATCAGTGCGCTCCCTGGCCCAGGGAGGAGCTGTGCCTATAGAGGAGGCAGACAGGGTTAAAATGCACCACCTCAAAACAAACCATTCCTTGCAATTTGCCAAATTCTACTATTTGATACAAACCACAGCCATGTGGCCAACTGACCTGCCAAGGGGCTTTCCTGGCCAAAATTTAAAAAGTGCATGATCACTTGTCATACTTCTCTGTTAGGAACGGTGGACACGAGGTCTTGGTTTATGAACTTCATGTCCACCGTGTCATTTTAATGGTCCAGAGGGACACAGGCAGGTACAAACATCAATGGGATGTTATGGACAGCTTAACCAAAGGACTAGAACATCAATGGGAAGATGTGGGTGCTGCTGCTTTACCACATCCTCAGCATTGCATGATCTACCAGGGACCACACTGGAGAATTGCCTCAGAAGGAAAGCAGAGTAACAAACCACAATGGCAGAGTGAGGTTCAGCACTCTGGCTTTTATATGGGGGCAAATTGAATAAAAAAATTGACAGAATAATAGGAACGGTTTAGGGGGGATATGGACAGACAGATAAATGGTATCAGCTTACATCACCACAGAAAGGTTGTGTCGAAAGGCATGTTTCTGTGCTGTGTTACTCTATGACAGCAGGACACGCATACAGCAGGCAGAAGCTACAATGAAAAGGAGATCCAGAAGCCCCTGCCACAAACAGCTTGGCAGGCCGTTCAATGTTAAATCTGAATACAACCTGAATCTGCAAGCCAGAGGGTCGCAGTCAAGGCAGGATAAGCATATGAGGCTCAATCAGGAATGTTGTACAGGTGAACAGAAGACCCTGCTGCCACAAGGCTGATCAAAGGCAAAGGATGAAACTTTATCCTAATACTTTGAGATAGATCCAAATTAATTTGGGGGGGTGGGGGGAGAACACCTCCTCCATTGATGTGTATGCTTTACTATTCAAACTGAGCATCTCCCTCCCTTATCCTCACCCAAACATCTACCAATTCTTGGTCCCAGCCAAAATCCACTGGAAGGAACTCCAGATTATCACTCTACAGAATTTGTGCTTCACCACACAGAAGCAGCACCTCTGTTGACCCGGTCAATCACCCACCTTAATGGACGGGTGAAGAACTCTGCTGCAGGCACCACTGGATACCACCCAGCACCAAAGGTCTTTTGTATTGAATTTAGCAAAGGCAATCAATGATACTGGCCCTGGGCTGCAACGAGGAGGGTATAAGACCAGAAAAACGCAAATCTATCCCTGAGATGGCTGTTTTTTTAACAGCAGCACTTAATTGAGGTCAATCTGCAACAGGCACAATGGAGGTGTGTAAAGTAGTAAATTGTTTTTCCCTGTACCCAATCTTTTAATCATGTTACTCGAGGGCTGGTTCAGGATTTATAGCAGCAACCCATTTTGGGGAAGGGAAATGTCCGTCGTGCTTTTGACTTGCATTGCACTGGGCGAGAGTCAATGCCACCATGACAAGTGGCCAAGAGCAGTCTGACAATCGTGTCATTTAACAACCCCACGAGGTTTCAAAGAAATTTGCACCTGTTCATTTCGGGGCTCTGGTCTGCTTAGTACAGAGGCTGACATAGGCCGGAGGAATGTCCTTGAAGTGCTGCGAACCTGCAAACAAAAATAATTGTTTCGATAACAAAATAAAAAACCCTCGTCCAACCCAATAGCCCACTTTGTGCCTATCCACAAACTCTCCATGTCCCAAAGACAATTCTGCCCAATGGCTAATGATTCAGGCACCCCACCCTCACCACCAACTGACCACCTCCACTTTGAGCCAGCATGCTACCTCCCTACCCAATCATCCACAACCCTCTCCAACTCTCCAAGGAAAGAGAATGGGGTTGATTAAAAAAAGACCAACCCTGCTCTAATAGCAAAGCAGACTCAATGGATCAATTGGCCTAATTCACCCCTGTCTTATGGACAACAGCTCAAGGCTTCCAATTACCCTTTCTACGAAGGGTCTCGACCCGAAACGTCGCCTATCTCCTTCGCTCCTTAGATGCTGCTGCACCCGCTGAGTTTCTCCAGCTTTTTGCTTCCAATTACCCTTTCTACAAAGTATCACCCCTTTGCTTATTTTATTGTACTCAAATTTGAATTGATGGTGTCCGTGTATGATGTGTCTGAACTGTTGGATAGCTTGCAAGACAAAGCTTTTCACTACCTCATTACACTTGACACTAAAAGCCTGAACCCACATTGCTCAACATATACCATTATACTTGAACATCACACATCCTTTCCAAGCATCAGTACTTTCCATTAGAAATCTGTTCCACCAGAATCTGACAATCAAGGTCAGATAAGACACACTACCAAGGTAGTGCACAAGATGGAGAAATTGCTAATATTGGAGATTGCAGATAACATTTCTTGTTCCAAAGAGAAGCTAAGTAAGGTACACTTCATCTTTCATGTCAAGTAATCTTTACACCGAGCACAAAGACAATGACAAGGAGACACACAATTATGCCGGAGGAATACATAGCAAATCAAGATTAATTCCTTCATACAAAATGAACCAAAATGTCAAAGTAAAGAGCAGAGAACCAGAGTTTTCATCAAACACTTACCACAGCAGGACAGGAGACAAACTTAGCACAAGCGTACATCATGGTTAAACCTTCAAGAAAGAAGAAAGGTTACACACAATCCCGACGAGGCTAACCTGCACAAGACACACATCGTCTATCGGACTCGCCCCTAATGGCCTGTACTATAACCGGCACTTTAATGCGCGGAGATAAAGGAATAATGCGATTAGGGGGGGGGGGGGGGGGGGGGGGAGGGGGGGGGGGGGGGGGGGGGGGGGGGGGGGGCAGGGCTGCGGCCAACACCGAGCCCCGGGGTCGCTCCTGCCGCCCGGCGACCCTCGCCGCCGGCTGGAGGTCAGCCCGAGGTCGGGGCTGGAGGGTCCTCCGCTCGGCCGCACAGGGAAGGAAGGGGTAACCGGCCGCGCCGCGGGGCCCAGGAGGTGGCGCTGACCGCCCGAGGTCAATGTCCGCAGTGAAGGCCGAGCCGAGACGCGGTGAAATCGGGCGGCCTGAGGCGGAGCTGGGCCCCGACCACCGGGATCGCCGACCCTCCCTCCACGTCGCGCCCGTCCATGAGCCGCAGGCCCCGGCGCCAAAGTAGGCGAGGTCCGAGGCTTACGGCGAGGCGCACAGGCCCAACCCTCCGAAGCCCGGGTCGATTCCCACCCCACCGCACCGGGGGGACCCGGGAACGGAGGCGAGAGCTGTTACCGGCGGCGGTGTGGCAACGCGTGTCGTCTGTCTGTCGGTCCGTCTGTCTCTCAGCCCCGCTCCCCCAATGGCGCCGCCGCTCACTCACCTTCTCCTTTAAGTCACCTCGAAGCTCCTCTGTGCCGATTGGCTGCCCGCGCCGGATATCCCGCCCCACATACGCACTTCCGCCCGTCGATGATTTGCCGGCTGTGCTGAGCGGCGGCGCGGGCGGCCAATCGCCGTGCGGTCGGCGACGGCGACGGAAATGGGGGCAGCGCTCCCTGGCGGCGGAAGGACCGCGGGGCAGCGCCCCCTGGCGGCGGGAGGACCGCGGGGCAGCGCTCCCTGGCGGCGGGAGGACCGCGGGGCAGCGCCCCCTGGCGGCGGGAGGACCTCGGGGCAGCGCCCCCTGGCGGCGGGAGGACCGCGGGGCAGCGCCCCCTGGCGGCGGGAGGACCGCGGGGCAGCAGCCAGCGCCCAGTCCCTGCGCGCCAAACCGCAGTCCGCTGCACTCTCAACCTCAAGGTGACTTTGCATCAGGGACACGCTCATTGAGGGGAATAAGTAATTGTCACCACATCTTCACACCATGAATCGAATTTACAGTCACCTCATAGATTGATATAGTGTGGAAACAGGCCCTTCGGCCCAACCTGCCCGCACCGGCCAACAATGTCCCAGCTACACTAGTCCCACTTGCCTGCGCCTGGTCCACACCCCTCCAAACTGTCCTATCCGGGTACCTGTCTAACTGTTTCATAAACATTGAAATAATCCCAGCCTCCACTATCTCCTCTGGCAGCTTGTTTCCCCACACCCACCTCCCCTTTGTGTGAAAACGTTACCCCTCAGATTCCTATTAAATGTTTTCCCCTTCACCTTGAACCTATGTCCTGTGGTCCTCAATTCCCCCTACTCTGGGCAAGAGACTGCGCATCCGCCTGATCTATTCCTCATGATTTTATACACCTCTATAATCATCCTGCTGTGTAGGAAGGAACTACAGATGAATGATTGTTAACACCAAATATATTTATTTAGTCACCTTAAACGTGAAGAGAATTAAATGCGATCAGTGCAGCCTCGTATAGAAGGGTGCTGATGGTCTGCAGAGATCAGATGGGCCGAATGCTTAATTACTCTAAAACAGACAGACATGCCAAGGCACTAGGCATCTTTTGTTGGAGAAGGTAAACAGTTTATTTGTGAAGTGGTTCAGTGACACATTTACAGAGTTAAATAATAAATCTACAGATGGAAACGAGAAACTCCTTCCTGCTGATCATTTTAAGGATACTGGAATCAGATTTCACAGAAGCTAAATAATGATTTAGACACACTTTTGAGGAAAACTTATTTACAAATTATAGAAAATCAAGAGGAGAAAGTGGATTCCAATAATCCATACTATTTTATATTTTGTTAATTTGCTATTTTATAAATTCATGTCATGTTATTTGGCCCATCAAGCAATTTAAGCGCCATTGTGATCAATTATGAGGAAGGATGTGCTGGCTCTGAAGACGGCCCAGGAGGTTTATAAGAATGATACCAGGAATGACTAGGTTAACCTAGGATGTCGGCACTGGGCCTGTACTCGCTGGAATTTAGAAGAATGAGGGGGGAGACCTAATTGAAACATACAGAAAAGTGAAAGGCTTGGATAGAGTGGATGTGGAGAGGATGTATCCACTAGTGGGAGAGTCTAGGACTCGTGGTCATAACATCAGAATTAAATGATGTTCTTTTAAGAAGGAGATGAGGAGAAATTTCTTTCGTCAGTGGGTGGTGAATCTGTGGAATTCTTTGCCACAGAAGGCTGTGGAGGCCGTCAGTGGATATTTTTACGGCTGAGATAAATAGATTTTTGATTAGTACAGGTGTCAGAGATTATGTGGAGAAGGCAGTAGATGGGGTTAAATGGCAGAGTAGAGTTGATGGGCTGAATGGCCTAATTCTACTCTTATCATTTATGTCCTCATGAGCCAACTACACTTTCTCTTAATGTGTACCACCTTGCCGTTATCAATATTGGTTTATTTGTCAGCCAAACACACATACTGCACATTTTGCAATATCTATCTGCATGTCTTTTGCAATCTTCTTCCGTAACTAAATCTCCCGGAGGTATTTACAAATTACTTCATTTGTATTTACAAATTCTGAAGCTATGTTCATAAGTCATAGGAGCAGAAGTAGACCCTTCGGCCCATCGAGTCTACTCTGCCGTTCAATCTCGGCTGATCTATCTTTCTCACTCAACCCCATTCTCCTGCCTTCTCCCCATAACCCTTGACATCCTTACCAATCAGGCATCTGTCAATCTCTGCTTTAAAAATATCCAATGACTTGGCCGTCTGTGGCAATATATAGAAACATAGAAACATAGAAATTAGGTGCAGGAGTAGGCCATTTGGCCCTTCGAGCCTGCACCGCCATTCAATATGGCTGATCACCCAACTCAGTATCCTGTACCTGCCTTCTCTCCATACCCTCTGATCCCCTTAGCCACAAGGGCCACATCTAACTCCCTCTTAAATATAGCCAATGAACTGGCCTCAACTACCATCTGTTGCAGAGAGTTCCAGAGACTCACCACTCTCTGTGTGAAAAAAGTCTTTCTCATCTCGGTCTTAAAGGATTTCCCCCTTATCCTTAAGCTGTGACCCCTTCTGGACTTCCCCAACATCGGGAACAATCTTCCTGCATCTAGCCTGTCCAACCCCTTAAGAATTTTGTAAGTTTCTATAAGATCCCCTCTCAATCTCCTAAATTCTAGAGAGTATAAACCAAGTCTATCCCATCTTTCTTCATAAGACAGTCATGACATCCCAGGAATCAGTCTGGTGAACCTTCTCTGTACTCCCTCTATGGCAATAATGTCCTTCCTCAAGATTTGGAGACCAAAACTGTACGCAATACTCCAGGTTTGGTCTCACCAAGACCCTGTACAACTGAAGTAGAACCTCCCTGCTCCTATACTCAAATCGTTTTGCTATGAAAGCTAACATACCATTCGCTTTCTTCACTGCCTGCTGCACCTGCATGCCTACTTTCAGTGACTGGTGTACCATGACACCCAGGTCTCGCTGCATCGCCCCTTTTCCTAATCGGCCATCATTTAGATAATAGTCTGCTTTCCTGTTTTTGCCACTAAAGTGGATAACCTCACATTTATCCACATTATACTGCATCTGCCAAACATTTGCCCACTCACCCAGCCTATCCAAGTCACCTTGCAGTCTCCTAGCATCCTCCTCACAGCTAACACTGCCCCCCAGTTTAGTGTCATCCGCAAACTTGGAGATATTGCCTTCAATTCCCTCATCCAGATCATTAATATATATTGTAAATAGCTGGGGTCCCAGCACTGAGCCTTGCGGTACCCCACTAGTCACTGCCTGCCATTGTGAAAAGGACCCGTTTACTCCTACTCTTTGCTTCCTGTTGCCAGCCAGTTCTCTATCCACATCAATACTGAACCCCCAATGCCATATGCTTTAAGTTTGTATACTAATCTCTTATGTGGGACCTTGTCGAAAGCCTTCTGGAAGTCCAGATACGCCACATCCACTGGTTCTCCCTTATATAGGATGTGGACTTAAATTGTAAGATCTTTTAAAGGAGAAACAAAGGTTTGTGTGGTACAAAATTGTATCAATCACCATCACTATCCACTTCAGTATCCTGGAGCCTTTACCTTCATACATCTGGAGACATGAGGAACAGCAGTTGCTTAAATCACGAGCAAAATACCAAATACTGGAAGAACTCGGAGTGCTGATTCAAAATGTTTGTCCATCTCCGTCCCCAGATGCTGCCCAACCTTCTAAGTTCTCCAGCAGTTTGTGTTTTACATTAGTATTCCTGTGTTTTCCACATATGCTTTAATTAAACAAGTGAATTGCTCAGTTTCTGACCCGAAACATCACCCATCCTTATTCTGCAGAGATGCTGCCTGACCCGCTGAGTTATTCCAGCATTTTGTGTGTATTCTTAGTTGCACAGTTTGTTTGATGCCTGAACTATGATATATATTATATATCCACTTTACCTTCTTATGGCAATGAAGAGAGCCATTCAGACAGGCATGCCTATGCTTCTAAAGCAATCCCGTCAGTCCTATTCACCTATTTATTTTTTCTGTTGTCTATTGGAATGGCACAGTGGCGCAACGGTAGAGTTGCTGCCTAACAGCGCCAGAGACCTAGGTTCGATCCTGACCTCGGGTGCTGTCTGTGCAGAGTTTGCACGTTCCCCCTGTGGCTGTGTAGTTTTTCCTCAGGGCGCTTCGGTTTATCCTGCATCCCAAAGACGTGCGGGTTTGTGGATTAATTAGCCTCTGTAAATTGCACCAAGTGTGTGGGGATTGGATGAGAAAGTGGGATAACATAGAACTAATGTAAATAGGTGATCACCCTTGGACGGAACCCTTCTACAGACTGATTATGATAAAGGGGGAGAAAGATGGAAAAGAGAGGTGGGGGCAGACCAATGCCTGGTAAATGGTAGGTGCCCAGAATATAGACTTGGTCAGCATAGATAAGTTAGGCTGATGGGCCAGTGGCATGCGATACACTCTATGAATCTAGGACACTACAATGGACTGGGGCCACGCCAACCATCCATCATCCATTTACACTAGTTCCATATTATCCCTCTTTTACATCCACTCCCTATATACCAGGGACAATTTACAGAGGCCAATTGACCTACATGTCTTTGGGATGCGGGAGGAAACTGGAACACCCAGTGGAAACACATGAGGTCACGGGGGAAAACATATCGTTTCTTCACTGAATAGATAGCACGGAACGATAGCATGTGCACTATTGTACAGCTTTTCACTGTACATTAGTGCACATGACAATAATAATAAACTAAACAAAACTAAAACATACAAACTCCACAAACACAGCACCCAAGGTCAGGATCAAACCTGAGTCTCTGGCACTGTGAGACAGCAGCTCTACCAGCTGCACCATTGTGCCGTACAAACTAGCATGTTGAGCAGCAGCAACAGGAAATATCTTCAGGAAGGAAGGGACTGTTTAAACAGAGAAAAATGCCTGAAATAACCTGTTAATATTTCATGGTGGACAGGATCAAATAACCATGATAAATGTTTAGCACTGACATATCTTCCACCGTCCCAAAGATTAAGGGTCACAGGAAGAATTAAAAGCATCTCATAAACATCACAGGATATAAATAACAAACAATTTAAAAGGCTGAAGTCTCTCGCAATTTAGATGATGTGTAAATCCTGCATTTATAGGAATTAAATCATCCTACAAGATTATTGCTGTGTAATTATTCCTTTGTGATTTCTCATTTGTTTTTTTAATTTATAAAAATTGAACTTTAATAATGTAACAATGCTGTTAAAATTCCCTTTTAGAATTGCAACAGAAAAATGCAAGTATTTGGGTATCCAAATTACTAGAAAATATAAATAATTATTTAAAGCAAGCTACATGCCTTTATTAACTAAATTGAATGTGTTGATTAAATTCTGGAAAACATTGCCGATGTCCTTAATAGGCAGAATAAATGCTATAAAAATTATCTTTTTACCACAAATACTGTACCTATTTCAATCAATACCAATATACTTACCAAAAACCTAAAGAATTAGGGGGACTGACGCTCCCCAACATGCTGTACTACTATTGGGCAGTGAATATCAAAAATATAATTTACTGGTTGGACAGTTCTGCCCAACAAATAGACTGGATAAGAATGGAGAAAGAGGATTGTTCCCCCTATAATATAGGAGCGATTCATCTCTCTCCGATAAAACTGAACAATATAATTTATGAAGAATCCAATTATTCACAGTATAATACAAATTTGGAAACAAATAAAATGAACTTTAAAATTAAGAAATTTATTACTTCTTTCCCCAATAGTCAACAATCCCACATTCAAACCATCTATTATTGATAAAACGTTCATCCATTGGGAAAAAATAGGAATTAAAATGATTGGAGACATGTATGAAAAATGGGAAAACTTCTGTCATTCCAACAATTACAACTAAAATATAATCTGAAAAGTAATCAATATTTCAAATACCTTCAAATTCAAGATTATTTGAAAAAACACATACAAGGATATTAAACTCTAACCTCAGATTTATTAGATGAAGGAATGAACAGAAAGGCAGAATCAAGCAATTTAATATCATATTTATATAATATAATTTTAAATATAGAAACACCAACAACAGAGGCAATTAGAAGGGACTGGGAATGAGAATTATTGATAAAAATTCCGAAAGACAGATGGGAAAAATACCTATTATAAGTACATAAATGTTCGATTAATGTAAAGCATAACTTAATTCAATTTAAAATTTTACATAGACTATATTACTGAATAAAATGTTTCCAAACGTCTCACCCATTTGTGACAAATGTCTATCTCAAAATGCCACTATAACACATTCCTTTGTCTCCTGTACAAAACTTCATAAATTTTGGAACAACATTTTTTGAACTTTTGCAAAACTATTTAACATAAAATTGAACCCCAATACAGAACTGATTATCTTTGAATCAATGGAAGATGGACGTAAGCTAACTACGTTTCAAGAATCACTCTTTAATTATGGTTTAATAACAGCAAAAAAACATACTTACATTTTGGAAAAACGCATCCACGCCAACGTTTAAAATGTGGATTTCAAATATGTTGGAAACGTTACATCTTGAAGAAATGAGATTCCTCTTATTAGGCAAAGCAGACCAATTCTTAAAGAGTTGATCTCCTTTTATCGACTTCTTACAAGCATATGGTGCAACATAACCTTAGAAATTAAATGGTTCAGAACCGGGTGACGCGTGGGTAAAGATATTAAATAGGTATATCTCTCTTAATCTCTTTTCCTTCTTTTTTCTTTCTCTAGCTTCTTCTTTTGTTTCTCTTGCTATTCGTTTCTACTCTCTTGTCTATCTATCTCTTTTTCTAGCTTTTCTTATCATATCACGAACTAGCACCATCACCATTTCCTACGACACTTACTATTTTCTTCTTTCTATCATTGCTTTTCATACTGGCTGTTTTATTATTAAATTAAAAATAAGAAGGTGTACAAGAATTGTAATATGTCAGTATGCATCAGGTACTTGTGTACTACATTACTGTATTTACTGCTAACAAAAAAATAAATAAATCAAATAATGTAACAATGATCGAACCCCGGATAATTTTGAAGTTAGATCAGTTCTACACTTTCACAATCAGTGAACTTAAGCTAAAGCTTGAGATTGAAGAAGGGTCCCGACCAGAAATGTCACCTATCCATGCTCTCCAGAGATGCTGCTTGACCCGCTGAGTTATTCCAGCAATTTGAGTCAATTATTGCTAACTAGCATCTGCAGTTCCTTGCATCCATTATAGGTTGAGAGAGGGTAGACAAAATTGCTGGAGAAACTCAGCGGGTGCGGCAGTATCTATGGAGCAAAGGAAATAGGCAACGTTTTGGAAACCCTTCTTCAGACCGAAGGGTTTGAAGAAACGTTGCCTAGTTCCTTCGCTCTATAGATACTGCCGCACCCACTGAGTTTCTCCAGCAATTTTGTCTACCTTCGATTTTCCAGCATCTGCAGTTCCTTCTTGAACATAGGTTGGGAGAGGTTGGGCAAGCTGGCACTTTATTCCAAACAAGCATCCATCATAGGAGCAGAGTTAGGGCATTTGGTCCATCAAATCTTTTCCTTGGCGTGCAGGAGCATGAGCAGTGATCTTCCAGACGTATATAAAATCATGAGGGGAATAGATAGGACGAATGCACAGAGTCTTTTACCCAGGGTGGGGCAATCAAGAACAAGAGGACATTAGTTTAAGGCGAGGGGAGGAAAGATTTAAATAGGAATCTGAGGGGCAACATTTTCACTCAGAATGGTGGGTACATGGAATGATTTGCCAGAGGATAGACACAAAATGCTGGAGTAACTCAACGGGACAGGCAGCATCTCTGGAGAGAAGGAATGGGTGACGTTTCATGTCGGGATCCTTCTTCAGACTGATGTCAGGGGAATGGGAGGTGCATAGATAAGGAAGTGTATAGCTAAGGAAATGTAAGGTGTGAAAACAGGACAAAGGGAATGGAGATCAAGGAAAATGTAAAATAGATCGTTGTGAGTTGGGAGAAGGTAACAACAAAGCAAACAGAGATAAAATGTAGTCGGAGACAGTAAGATTGGTCGGTGAACTGGGAAAGGGGAGGGGATGGAGAGAGAGGGAAAGCAAAGGTTATGAAGTTTCTCTGACGACATTTTATCTCTGTTTGCTTTGTTGTTACTTCAAGTAACCCTCTCTTGTTGGGAGGGGGTTTGTGTTCAATTACACTGTATTGTTGCATGTACCCAGGTACAATGAAATCCCTTTCTTTTTGCTTACAGTTTGGTGAAAATCTTACCCTACATAGGCACAACTATACTTAAGTACATGTTTGTAAGAATGGTAGATTACACGGAGGCAGTACACAAGAGTCGCCACGTTTCTGGTGCCATCTTATATCCTTCACATTTCAAAGTGGTTAAAAACCTAGAACCTTAACTTGCCCATAAAGGCTCGTGTAGAGAGGAGGTATGGATTAAGCTCCATAGTTTTGAGGCTGTGGAAAATAACAACTGACTTGCATTTTTTCTGAGTAATAATCAGTGCAGCAGATGGTAAAATTGACCAGCCTACACTTATAACTATAAGCCCAATTAATCTGATAATATTCTCAGCTTCAATCATATTATGGTGGCACAGTGGTGCAGCGGGAGAGTTGCTGCCTCATAGCGCCAGAGACCCGGGTGTGATCGGATCCTGACTACAGGTGCTCTCTGTATGGAGTTTGAACGTTCTCCCTGTAACCTGCATGGGTTTTCTCCAGGAGCTCCGGTTTCCTCCCACACTCCAAAGCAAGTTCGCGGGTTAATTGTTTTCTGTAAATTGTAAATTGTCCCTAGTGTGTAGGATAGTGTTAGTATACGGGGTGATTACTGGTCGGCGCGGACTCAGTGGGCCGAAGGGCCTGCACACTGGCACTTTCCTACACACTAGGGACAATTTACAATAGCCAATTAACCTACTAACCTGTACGTCTTTGGAATGTATCTCTGCACTAAACTCTATATGGAGAAATTCTTCAAAGAGCATAAAGCATGATCTGGAATAAAGAGCTGGACTTTGCAGAATGGGGGAATCGTTTTGGCTGACCTCTGCACCGTTACCAGACCACTTGGTTTGCAGTTCCGTCACTGGCCAGACGGTGCCACATGCGACCTGCTAATATAAAGACTGTTCAGTTACAACAGGAGCAAGGCAAGGTCCCAAAATCACATGGATGACAAGACCCAGAGGAACACTTAGCATCTCAGCTTATCACGACCCAGACACTTTACCCTGTAAAAAGGTCTGAAGAAATATGTCGACCCGAAACGTCATCTATCCATGTTCTCCAGAGATGTTGCCTGGCCTGCTGAGTTTACTCCTGCACTTTGTGTCCTTTTGTGTATTAACCAGCATCTGCAGATACTTGTTTCTATAACTTAACTGTGTATGTTTGTCTGTGGTTTGTGTTTAGGTTCATTATTGTCAAGTGTATCGAGAATAGGTGAAAAATTAGTTTTGAAAGTCTGAAAGGGTTCTACCAAAACATCACCTATCCATACGACTCAAGGTGAGGTTTGCTATATGATTTTACCAGATTACATGCAAAACAAATAATTTTACTGTGACAATGAAGTATAATTGATTGATTGATTCTCCAGAGCTGCTGCCTGACCCATTGAGTTACTCGAGCACGTTGTGTCCTTTTGCGAAATGCTTGTGTGTTGCGTGTTATGTAATCAAATCAGATAATATGGCGGAGACGCAAGGAACTGCAGATGCTGACGTTTTGAGGAAAACACAAAACGACAGCGCCAGTGGATCAGGCACCATCTCAGAAGGGAATGGACGAGCAATGTTTTGGTCAGGACACATCTTCAGTCTGCTCATTTGAGTTGCTGAACCAGGCCGTGATGCAACCAGTCACACACAACTCTTTGAGAAGCTCCTCCACAAATAGACACGGGTCTCTACATTTTAAGTCAGCTGGGGAAGAGCAATAAATGTTGACCTTGCTACTTAGACTGCCATTTAATGAACTAATAAATAAAAAGTGCTACATTGTTACTTTGGCAGGACTGATTCAACCAGATCAATTGAAGCTCACCGACCGGCAGAGAGGCAGAGTTTGCTGATTTATTGTCCTATTGGTGGATTGAGTTGGGTTTATTGTCATGTGCACCAAGATACTGTGAAAAGTTTTTGATGCATGCTGAAAGAAAGTACATGATAACAATCAAGCCATCCACAGTGTGCAGATTCATGATAAAGGGGTCAGACAGCCTCACAATGCCAGGGACCCTGACCTCTGTTACTGTCTGTGTAGAGTTTGCACATACTCCCTGTGACCACGTGGATTTCCTCCAGGTGCTCCAGTTTCTTTCAATCCCAAAGACCCATGGGTTGGTAGGTTAACTGGACTCTGTAGGTTGCCCCTAATGTAGGTGAGTGATAGAATCTTTGGTTTAGGTTTATTATTGTCACGCGTTCGAGACATTGTGGAAAGCTTTTTGGTTACGTTCTGTCCAATCAAAACAGATAATACAATGCATGAATACAAGCAAGCCAAAGACAAGTACAAAAGGTCGAGCAGAGAGAAATATCGAAATTATGATATTTTATGTGGAAAAGGGATTGAAATAGTTGAGCGCTTGTACTGGATGATTGTAGATCCTCCTCTGGGACTAGAATGCAAATAGTCACCACACTCCAGCGCCATCTTGAATCTGGAGGGAATATGGGGATGTGCAGGAAATGGGTGGTTGATGTTTGCATGGACTCAGTGGGCCAAAGGACGTGTTTCCAGTGGTGTACGTCTATGACTTCATGAAAACATAGTGGTTAAGTTACCAGTTGGGACCAGTCATCTGCAGGGCTGCCAACATTGGGTGAGAGTTGGGAGTGAGAAATTGCGAGACCAAACCCGAGGGAGCGTAGCAACCGGGGTGGGGGGTGGGGGGGTGGCGGGTGTGGTGGGAGGAAGGTGTCCCCCCTCCCATTGATACGGAACTTTTGCATTTTTCAGCTTGTAATTGTGTATTATGGTGCATACTGTAGCGAGTCTATTGACAAACTTGAATGCAATATATATGCTTTAAATTGGATTAGCTATGAATAAGGTTAGAGTAAATTACATTCCTAATTACATTCCACAGTAGAGCCCAGGCTCTGATCCATACGTGCAGCACATGAATGATCTTAGTGTATTCATGTATGGAAATCAGATTATAATCAAACACTTGGCCCATGTTGGCCAACCTGGGTCTCACTGCACACCTGGCATTATTCCTGGCCTTGACTCCAGTTGCATACCTTCTCTCATTCCTGTCTCTGAGTCCAGTCCTACACCAGGCCCCCTATCCTACCCTGATCATTGCGGCTTACCTGCTTGGGTTCCCAGTGCTGAACACACCCCTGGTCCCAGCTTTGACTGCACATCTAGTACTATTCCAGACCTTGACTCTGGATGCACACTTGGCCTTGCACCTAGCCCCTTTGCACTGACAATATATCTGGCCCACACATAAAGCCCCATATCTGACCCCCTGGACTTCACCTATTACGTTCAAGACCACAGGTGCTTAGCTAATGCAGTAATCCTTTATGGGGCACTTCACTGACCAAATTATGGATAACAACATTTGCGACATTCATTGGCTTCCTTGTTATCTAACATGCTAGTCACTTTGTCAAAGAAGTCATCAATTGTTTGAACACAATTCCCATCCATAAAATTATACTCACTCAGCTGTATAAGTATTCTGATACCATTTCTTTCATTTTCGTAACAAGCTGTCCTTAATTCATCAGGCTAATTACAAATCAATAACATTAGCCAACTCCAAAACTTGAAGCGCTGAGCATTAGGATCCAAACATCATGGACAACTGGCCTCAGTTCCCCACTCACATCTGGCAGTGTTCTCCATCTGAACCAGGGGCCGCAGAGCGTTTTTGAAAGTGGGGAGGCTGAGCGATCACTGATCACTGGCCTTGGGGGTACCCGGTGAGGGAGTGGAGCAACCGAGTGGGGAGAGGGTGTGGAAGAAGGGTGTCCCCCCTCCCAGGGTAGGAACTTTTTGAAATTTGATGTATTAAAATCATGTTTTGGTGCATTGTAGAAGTATGATTTCAATGTTTTTAAGAGGTAACTTTTTAAGGGGTAACTTTATCCACACAAAGGGTGGTGGGTGTTTGGAACAAGCTGCCAGAGGAGGTAGTTGAGGCAGGGACCATCCCAACATTTAAGAAACAGTTAGACTGATACATAGATAGGACAGGTTTGGAGGCATGGACCAAAAGCAGGTAGCGTAGCTGGGACATGTGGGCAAGTTGCGCTGAAGGGCCTGTTTTCACACTGTATCACTCTATGACCACATTATACCTCCACCATGCATGAATGCTTCAAAATCAAGTGATCGAGTTTTATTGCCATATACTCAAGCATAGAAACTTAAAAAAATAGGTGCAGGAATAGGCCATCAACCCTTCGAACCAGCACTGCTATTCAATATGATCATGGCAATTCATCTAGAATCAGTACCTCTTTCCTGTTTTTTTCCCCATATCCCTTGATTACGTGAGCTAAATAAAAAATCTCTTGAAAACATCCAGTGAATGGGCCTGCACTGCCTTCTGTGGCAGAGAATTCCACAGATTCACAACTCTCTGTGTGAAGAAAATTTGTCCTCATCTCAGTCCTAACAGCCCCCCCCCCTTTATTCTTAAACTGTGACCCCTGGTTCTGAACTCCCCCAACATCGGGAACATTTTTCCTGCAGTTACAGTAAGTGAAAATCTAGCAGGCAAGCAGGATGCTTTCTCCAACCGCCTCCATTTGAAGTCCACTATCTTCCACCGTTTCTACCCAGTGCCTGGTACTTACTTCTAGCAGCCACTGGTTGTCCTCCAGGACGCACCGAGCCGCAGCCTGATCCATGCCGGTCACCCGGGCGAATTTGGCACAGAGACTCTCACGGCAGCGGCACAACGCTTCCGACGCCTCCGACGGCCCGGGACTCTTGCACTGAGGCTGCTCCATGGCCGGAGCTGCAGCGAGCGACTCGCCAGCCCGGCAAACACTCGCCAGCCCACTCCCCGTCTGCATCTGTCCACGTCGCTGCTTCAGCTTCCAACTCCCATGGCCCATGCAGTTGATATGAGTTTTGAAATGTTCATTGATCACAGAATTTCTCACGACAGAGCATGAGAAATTTGTGATCAGTGTGGGAATTTGGCGAAATGCGTGATTCTCACGCTCAGTGCATGGGAGTTGGCAGCCCTGCCTCTCTATCCTCCTCTCTGCCCCCTCCTCTCTCTCTCTCCCCTTCCTCTCTATCTCCCCCTCCTCTCTCTCTCCCCACTCTCTCTCCCAATCTCTCTCTCCCAGTCTCTCTCTCTCTCCTCCCTCCTCTCTCTCTCCCCACTCTCTCTCCCAATCTCTCTCTCCCACTCTCCTCCCTCCCTCTCTCTTTCTCTCCCCTCTCTCTCTTCCTCCCACCTCTCATCCCTCTCTCTCCCCTCTCTCTCTCCCCCTCTCTTCCGCTCTCTCTCCTCTCACCCCCCTCTCCCTCCCAATCTCTCCCCTCTATCTCTCCCCTCCCCCTCCCCCTCCCCTCTCCTCTCTCTCTCCCTCTCTCTCCTCTCACCCTCTCCCTCTCCCCTCTCACTCTCTCCCCTTCC
The DNA here is from genome assembly GCA_035221665.1 of Okamejei kenojei. Classification (NCBI taxonomy): domain Eukaryota; kingdom Metazoa; phylum Chordata; class Chondrichthyes; order Rajiformes; family Rajidae; genus Okamejei; species Okamejei kenojei. The sequence goes on from CM069161.1 coordinate 12,282,561, forward strand.
CTCTCCTCTCTCCCCCTCTCTCGCTCTCTCCTCTCTCTTCCCCTCTCTCTCCCCTCTCTCTCCCCCTCTCTCTCCCCTCTCTCCCCATCTCCCCCCCTCTCCCTCCCCATCTCCCTCCCCTCTCTCTTCCCCTCTCTCTCACTCTTCCCCCCTCTCTCTTGTCCCCTCTCCCCCTCTCCTCTTACCCTCTCTCTCTCTTTCCCCTAACTCTCTCTCCCCTCACTCCCTCCCTCTCTCTCCTCTCTCTCTCTCTCTCTCTCTCTCCTCTATCTCTCTCACCTCTCTATCTTCCCCCCTCCCTCTCTCCCCTCCTCTCTCCTCCTCTCTCTCTCCCCCATTTCTCCCTCCCACCTCACTCTCCCCTAGCTCTCTCTCCCCTCTCTCTTTCTCCTCTTTCCCCCATTTTTTCTCTTTCCCTCTTCCCCCCCTCTCTCTCTTTTCCCCCCCTCTCCCATTCTCTCCTACCCTCTCCTCCCTCTGAACCCCTCTCTCTCTCTTCCCTCTCACCCCCCTCTCTCCACCCCCCCCCCCTCCCTCTTCTTTCTCCCCAATCACTCCCCACTGTCTCTCCCCTCTCTCTCTCCCCCCGTCTCCTTCCCCTCTCTCTCTCCACCTCCCTTTGAGAGTCTCTGTCCCATCGGAACACTTCCGACGCCTCCGATCGGCCCGGACTCTTGCGCTGCCCCACGGCCGGAGCTGCAGTGAGCGACTCGCCAGCCCCGTTCGCGGCATCTGTCCCGAGCAAACACTCGCCAGCCCCGCAAACACTCGCCAACCCCGCAAACACTCGCCAACCCCGCAAACACTCGCCAGCCCCGCAAACACTCGCCAACCCCGGCTTTCCGTCCGCATCTGTTCCCGCCGCTACATCTGCTTCCACCCCTCCCTCAGCCCCGGCTCTCCAACACCCGCGAACCATGCAGTTTATCTGAGTTTTGAAATTTTCGTTGATCCCAGAATTTCTCACCACAGAGCGTGAGAAATTTCTGATCAGCGTGAGGGCGTGAGAGTTTCTTCAAATGCGTGATTCTCACGCTCAGAGCGTGAGAGTTGGCAGCCCTGCATCTGGTACAGTAACACCCAGCAGGGCAGTGGGGAATTTAATTAATTCAATAAACCCAGAATTACATTTGGGTATTTGTAATAAAATACATTGATTTAAACTTCTGGATTAGTTTAGTTTAGTTTGTTTTGGTTTGGATAGTATAGTTTAGTTTGTAACGTATACTTTAGTGTCGTTTATTTTAGTTTAGAGATACAGCATGGAAACAAGTCTATCAGTATTTATGTATAGCATTTTTTTTCATTCAGCATCGTTGAAAACATTAGCGACGCGGTGGTGCTGGTTTCCGATGGGAACGGTGACGGACGCACCACACATCTCTGTCCTCCAGTTCCTGCGGACTCCCGTCGCTGGAAGTACAGGATTTGGTGTGTGTGTGCTTTATCATAATTCCTTACTATGCTATGTACGACAGTGATCGCACCTTCTACTAAAGTGTAGATGGCCGTTTGCTTGCTATGTATAGCATTATCTGATTTGTTTTGGTTGCATGCAATCCAAAGGTTTTCACTGTACCTCAGTACACGTGGCAATAATAAACCTAAACCTAAACATGTCCATTTAAAACAAATAATTTAATCTCATCAACTGAGCCTCAATTATATATTTTGTAAACATTACATATTCCGAACTCTGAAATTGTCAAATCATGAGTTAAGATTGCCTTACATTCCCTGGGTACTGTCTCAGGTTTTTTAAGTTATTGAAGTTGATCAGGTTAATAAATCGATATATTCTGCCAAATGGATTCCAGAAAGAGAGAACGTATCCATAAAAATCCCCTTCCTGAGATGTCTCCAATCCCCACCTCCTTTGAATATGGACATTCTTTGTGCCATCACTAAACTCAGGAACAGCTTCTTCCCCTCTGTTATCAGGCTTCTGAGTTGTCTTTCCATAAGCTAGCGTACTGTTCGATTCACCTCTACGCCATTGCGGACATTGGACTTTGTATCTGGAACTGATGCACTATAATGCTGAGAACTATATTCTGACTCTGTATCTTCCCCCTTGCTCCACTGATTATACTTGAGAGTTTGACTTGATTAGAGCGATGTACAATAATATCTGCTTTGATTGGATAGCATGCAATGCAAAGCTTTTCACTGTACCTCGGTATACGTGACAATAATAAACTTAAACCTGGAAACATTATCTCTCACGTTTGCCTCTGCCGATGTATTGCACTGTGTCCCACTATCTTGCCGCTGTATATTGCCCCTTCCGGCAAATTAAACTGGTGAAGAAACAGGCAGCAATTATTTGCTTTCCATCCGCAAACATCTGGTTCCCATTGTAACTCATCAACTGTGGTGTTTAAAGTGAGAGCATCACACGATGGAGGTGGGAACCTTGCCGTTACGTGGGGAAATGAATGGAATTGTTGGGAGAAAGGAATTGTCGGCCCGAAACGTTGACAAATCCTTGTCCCCACCCCCCCACACCACAGATGCTGCTCGACCAGCTGAGTTCCTCCAGAGGTTTGGTGTTTGCTCAACTATGGACAGTCATGGTCATTAGTGAACAGTGTTTAATTGTACCGAATACGCAACAATGACATTCTTACTTGGTTTTAGTTTAGTGTAGTTTAGTTCAGAGATACAGAGCAGAAACAAGCCCTTCAGCCCACCGGGTCCACGCCGACCAGCGATCCCCGCACACTAACTTTATCCTACACACACTAAGGATAGTTTACAATTATACCAAGCCAACTAGCCTATAAACCTGTACATCATTGGAGTTTAGTTTAGTAACACAATACACATAAATAATGTATAATAATAAAATAATTTAAAAATCTACCTCTCGGACTATCTTTAATCAGACTTTACTGGACCTTATCTGGCACTAAATGTTATTCCATTCATCATGCCCACTGTGGAAGGCTCGATTGTAATCACGTCTAGTCTTTCCACTGACTGCATAGCACAGAACAAAAGCTTTTCACTGTACTGCGGTACACGTGACAATAAACTAAACTGAACAAGCGGGATTTGGAATCACCAGCTTCTGACTCAGGATAGACACAAAATGCTGGAGTAACTCAGCGGGTCAGGCAGCATCTCTGGAGAGAAGGAATAGGTGACATTTCGGGTCAAGACCCTTCTTCAGACCAGGGTAAGGGAGCTTCCCATTGAGCTATAGCTGACAGCATATTGATTTTCCAGTTTCCAAGGAGATAATGGAACACGTGTCAGGACTTTGCACAGGGACCAGGGATGTGTGGAAGCATGAATCACAAGGACTGGTGACTGCAGTACACCCTTGATGATTTCCTAGTCATCTGCTCCCTTCCTCCCCCAATCCATTAAAACAGCTCAGCAACAAGTAAAGGCCATTTAACCTAATAAGTCTGTTTCCTTCTGGTCGATTTTAATTCTAACTTCCTGCGCCCTCACCAATCCCCTCTTTCTCGGTAAGAATATAGTGCTGTCTCTTGAAGCCATTCATCATAATTACTTTGTATGACCTTGGCTCCTACCCTGGTAACTTAATCCACATGTTTATTGATGTGGAATGTTTCTACCTGAAGTCCTTGTTCACTTCCACGTTTCAAATGATGCCATTTAGATTTTGAGGCCCTTGTCAGTATGAATAACATTGAAGGTTATTTCTCCCTAATTCGCCATCCCTGCCTCTCATCGGAATTTTATTCAACTTAGTGTAAACTTGATACAACTAGGACTGCCAAATATTGGCTAGAGGTAGTTGACCTGATTGAGAGCGTTGCTAAAGGGGGTCGTTTGTTAAAGGACCGGAGTCACATATATAATGAACCGGTTAGGATTTATGACACTCTGAGAGCTTGTCAGTTTGTTTTTAACTAATAGCAGATTTATTGTTTTAAATTGAAATGATATTGTCAAGCCGTGCTGAGAATTGAACCCCCAATCACTGAGATTAGTGGTTCTGCAGAGTGGTAGTGCTATAGCCACACCACCTCTGCAACTGTGTAAACTCTACTGTTGAGGATAGATCTCTCACCCATGGCTATTCTCGTTGGGAGAGGTAGGAGCAGCTCTTTGAGTTGGGGGTGAGAAGATGTATGTGGCAGAAGGCCAATCCCAATTCTATCCAGGTAAGGTCTGGTGCGAGATATATTGAGGCAGTTAGACATAAGACTTTATATTACAGATAGAATGCGGAACCAGGCCCTTTAGCCCACCGAGCCTGCGCCGACCAGTGATCACCCTGTGCACTAGCACTAGGGACAATTCCCAATTTTTTACAAAATCCGATTAATCCAACTCTCCGGGTGCTTCGGCTTCCTCCCACACTCCAATGACCTACGCGGTCACAGGGAGAACGTACACACTCCCTATAGACAGCATCTGTGGTCAGAATTGAACGTGGGTCCCTGATGCTGTGAGGCAGCAACTCTACTGCCGCACCACCATGCTGCCCCTGTATTAACTGGCAACATCCTTGTAAATCTTCTCTGCACTTTCCAGCTTAACAAGCAAGATGCCCCATCTACTCTAGTACCATCTGGACGCGTTAGGCCCATATCCCTCTAAACCTTTCCTATCCAAAGTTGTTAAATTGTAATCCTATTCACGATGGATTGTTCCACTCTCTGCTTCTCTCCATTTGCAGAGGAGATTTAGTGCAGCCTCAGTATTTGTTGCTGCTGTTACCTGTACACCAGGACCGTCATTTGACCATAAGGCTTCAGCTGGGCTCATTCATTACCGAAACCTGGTGGCTGCTCTGACAGGTGAAGGCCGAAGCTGGAAATGCCAGAAGAAATGTGCAAAATTGCCAGGGTGGCACTGTGGCACTACGGTAAAGTCGCTGCCCTACGGAGACCCGGGTCCGATCCTGACTACGGGCGCTGTCTGTATGGAGTTTGTACCTTCTCCCCGTGACCTGCGTGAGTTTTCTACGAGATCTTCGGTTTCCTCCCACACTCCAAAGACGTACAAGTCTGTTGGTTAATTGGCTTGCTATAAATGTAAATTGTCCCCAGTGCGTGTAGAATATTGTTAGTGTGCGGGGATCGCTGGTCGGCGCGGACTTGGTGGGCCGAAGGGCCTGTTTCCACGCTGTATCTCTAAACTAAACTAAACAGCTACAGGAAGAAAAACTCCCCTCAGGAAGACAAAACCCATTCCCTCTGCTGCAACTGACCTTCTGAACTTGGTATTAATATTGATTTATTATTATCGGATGTAGTGAGGCACGGTGAACAGCTTTTGTTTGTTTGCTATCCAATTAAATCATTTGATCAGCATTTGATGGCTCTGGGTATGTACTCGCTGGAGTTTAGAAGCATGGGGGGGGGGGATTTCTTAGAAACCTACTGAATAAGGAAAGGTCTGGAGAGAGTGGATGTGGAGAGGATGTTTTCAGTTATGGGAGAGTCTAGCCAGAGAGCACAGCCTCGGAATAAAAGGACCTACCTTTAGAATGGAGATGAGGAGAACTTTATTTTGCCAGAGGTTGGTGAATCTGTGGAATTCATTGCCACAGACCGCTGTGGACACCAAGTCATTGGGTATTTTTAAAGCAGAGATTGACAGCTTCTTAATTAGTAAGGGTGTCAAAGGTTACGGGGAGAAGGCAGGAGAATGGGGTTGAGAGGGATCAATAGATCAACCAGGATTGATTGGTGGAGCACACTAGATGGGCTGAATGTTCTAATTCTGCTCCTATGTTTTGTAGTCTCATACTACACATGAGAACTTCCACTCACTTCCAAATCGTGTTGCTTGCTCTCGAACTCACCTGACATCTGTACTAACTTCACACGTTATCGGATGTCAACAATGTACATTGTGGGACTTTACAAGCAGAGACACACTAACACACACTCACACGTCATTCATGTAAGGAAATAAATGCACACGTACATTGACATCAAGATGGAAAGTGTCCAGAAAAGATTTATGAGAATGTTGCCAGAACTCCAGGACCTGAACTATAGAGAAAGGTTGAGTAGGCTGGTCTCTATTCCTTGAGTGCAGGAGGATGAGGGGTGATTTTATACAGGTGTACAAAATCATGAGAGGAATACATCGGGTAGACACACTGAGTCACTTGCCCAGAGCGGGGGAATCCAGAACTAGGGGAGATTTAATAGGAACCTGAGGGGTAACTTTTTCATACAGTGGGTGATAGGTGTATGGAATAAGCTACCAGAGGAGGTAGTTGAGGCAGGTACGATTGCAATGTTTAAGAAACATTTGGGCAGGTAGATGGGTAAGACATGATTGGAGGGATATGGGCCAAATGCAGGCAGGTGGGACTAGTGTAGATGGGACATGTTGGTCAGCGTGGGCAAGTTGGGCCGAAGGGCCTGTTTCCACACCGTGTGGCTATCACATTGCACACACTAATAACCACACATAAATACTGTATATACAAACAGAATTGTACACTCATGTAAGCACTTTCACACCAATACAAACATAAGGAAACAGTGACACACATGTTCATACACCAATGCAAACAGCAGATACAAAATAAAATAATTTGCAGACTCTTCCAGCAAATGGTGCAGGGGTGTGAGGTCCCTTTAAACACGTGGCTGCAAGGAGGGCGCTGGATACAGCCGTGAATGAGGGCCGAGGGGATTCTTTGTAATGTCGCCATGGTATTGTGTTGATTGTCAGCCAGAACCCGGAAGCAGATGTCACTGAACTGCAAGTTACGCTGTGAAAGTATATGTGTAGGAAACACCTTCTAGGTTTATATTTCATTGTTCAAGGTGTGCAGTCACTTGTGTTGTGTGTATTTATCAATATTATACATGCACACAACTGCACAGACACATGTACATGGACATACATACACACACACACTCGCATACACACACACACACTCACATGCACACAAGCACACACACACCCACACATGCCCACACACACTAACACATACACACTTGCACACACACACTAGCACATACACACACGCACACACACACTCACACATGCACATGCACACACACACGCCCACAAACACGCACCCACACACGCCCACACACACTAATACATACATACTCGCACACACACTCACACCTGTACATGCACAAGCACACAAACCCACACATGCCCACACACACTAACACATACACACTTGCACACACACTCACACATGCACATGCACACACACACGCACACAAACACACACCCACACACAGTCACATGCACACAAGCACACACCCACATACGCGCACACACACTCACGCATGCGCACTCGCACACTCGCACACACTCACACTCACACATGCACATGCATACACATACGCACACAAACCAACACACACTCACATGCACACACACTCACACTCATGCACATTCACTCTTACACACGCACTCATAGATACACACACGTGCACACACAATCACACACATTATCTCATATACACACTCGCACTCAGACACAAGCTCACACTCATGCACACTAATACACCCACACACACATACACATATCTGCAGAGACAGATAGGTAAGCGTTTGTGCATTTTAGACAAATCAAAATTAAAGATAGAAGAAGCTACTTTGTCATGTAAATTATTAACCATGTAGAGAGTCATCCAGCATGGAAACAGGCTATTCAGTGGGCCAATTAACCTACAAACCCACATATCTTTGCGATGTGGGAGGAAACCGGAACATCTGGAGTAAACCCACGTGGTCACAGGGAGAGCGCCGACCAGTGTTCACTCCGTAGATTAGCACTATCCTACAATATCGGGACAATTTACAATTTTTACCTCAGCCAATTAACCTACAATCCTGTACGCCTTGCGAGTGTGGAAGGAAACCGGAGCACCCGTTGAAAACCCACGCGGTCACGGGGAGAACGTACAAGCTCCGTACTGACAGCACCCGTAGTCAGGATCGAACCCGGGTCTCTGGTGCTGTGAGGCAGCAACTCTACCACTGCCGTGCTTTCCCTAGTTGATTCTAGCAGAGAGCAAGGGCACAGGGAAAAGCACAGCAGAGGGAGTAATTGGATTGCACTTCCAAGGAACTGTTGCAGGCACGGCGGGTTAAATGATTTCCTCGTGCAGTGAGCTGCCGAATGATTTCAGGATTCTGATGGTGGATCAGACGGCGAGTACAAAACTGAGGATCTGCTCAGAAACGGAGGGAATCTGGACTCCTCCCTGGGGCAGAGGAGCAAGGATCGTAATCAGCTCTTATGATAAAGGAATGAATGAATGAATGAATGAACACGCCTGCTGATTGCCTGGACTACAACATTCCCATCCTCCACGGTGCCTCCATCCCGGACTCTTGACCGTCTGTCAATAAACATTTTACAAGACGCCTCGTTCCCATTGTACCTGCTGCTTGTTAAATAATCTGGGATCTCATCTTCGTCACTCTCTCAACAACTCCTTTCACCCCGCTTCCTCCCGTCTAGACACATTGTAAGTGCTTTATTTACCCTTCCTCAAGATGATTCCATACGCTGGAGTACAATACACATTTCACACCAAAGCAGCACATTTTTGGGAACACTTCAGGAGTGAGAAGTGTTGGCCTTGATATTTATTTATCATTGTCACGCACACCGAGATACAGTGAAAAACCTTATTTGCGTGCTATACAGTCAAATTATACTGTCCACGAGTACCATCGGTACCACATATAAAAACGACAGGTAGTGCAAGGAGAAATACACTGTAAGGGAGTTACAGTCACAGATAAAGTGCAGGTAAGAAAAAGTGCAAGGCCCGAAATGAGGTAGGTTGGGAGATCGGTAGCTTATGGGAGGACTGTTCGGTAGTCTTGTAACAGCAGGGAAGAAGCTGTTCCTGAATCTGGTGGGACGTGCTTTCAGACCTTTGTGGCTATTCAGCTTGTCGAGTCTGTACCACCATTAGATTAAAATGGTAGGAAGGAACTGCAGATGCTTGTTTAAACCGAAGATAGACACAAAGTGCTGGAGTAATTCAATGGGACAGGCAACATCTGTGAAGAGAAGGATTGGGTGACGTTTCGGGTCGAGACCCTTCTGCAGGATAATAGGTCAAGGATATGGAGACACAAGAGACGGCAGATGCTGGAATCTTGCTGCAGCACAGAAAGAGGCCATTCAGTGCATCTTGCTTATACTGGGCAACCTGAAGTTCCACACAAACAGAACCTCTTGGCATGGAGGCCTGTGGAGCTGTTGACCAAAATGACAAATACTTGTGTTGGTAAGGTCACGGTCTATGAACTGTGTCTTTGATTGCACCACATTTTATTTTGAACAAGTATTATGTTATTTATTTATTGTTTTTTCTTTGTTAACTTTATATTATCTGTGTGTATTGCCTTCACAGGCCTGTTAAACTCCTGCATTAAAGAATTTCATAGTTTCATTGTTGGTACAATGACAATTAAACACTCTTGTCTCTTGACTCTTAGCTTAAGGACCGCTTTCTAGATGTTGGTAGAATGGTTCAGTTGCCTCTGAACAGCTGGGAAGAAACCATCCCTGAATCTGGAGGTGTGCGTTTTCACACTTCTGTACCTCTTGCCTGATGGGAGAAGGGAGAAGAAGGAGTGACCAGGGTGAGTGGTCCTTGATTATGCTGCTGGCCTTGCCGAGGCAGCGTGAAGTGTAGATGGACTCGATGGGAGGGAGGTTGGTTTGTGTGATGGTCTGGGCTGCATCCACAATTCTCTGCAATTTTTTGTGGACTTGGATGGAGCTGTTCCCAAACCATGCTGCCTTCTTCTTCTTCTTGCGTATGGCGTGCGCAGCCTAAAGTTGTAGGACAACTTGTTCTATTTGATCTTATTTGATTGTGCACACAATGTTGATTGCATTTGCCGAAACAGAGCGGACCACAACACCACGTGAAGGTTGCAATCTCCCAACCCAAACCATGCTGCGGTGCATCCTGATAAATATAGGCAGTTCATTGGCTATATTTAAGAGGGAGTTAGATGTGGCCCTTGTGGCTAGAGGGATCAGGGGTAATGGAGAGAAGGCAGGTACGGGATACTGAGTTGGATGATCAGCCATGATCATAGTGAATGGCGGTGCAGGCTCGAAGGGCCGAATGTTTCTATATAATACAATGCTTCCCAAGGTGCATCTGTAAAATTTGGTTATTGTTGTTGGGTTGAACGTCCTAATCCTTCTAAAGATGTAGAGGCATTGGTGTGCTTTGTTGACCATTGCTTCAATACGGCTAGTCCAGAACAAGCTGCTGGTGGCATTCACTCTGAGGAGCTTGAAGCTTTCAATCATCTCTACTTCATTGCATACTGGGGTATGTGTACCACTTTGCTTCCTGATTGCTTCTCTGATTGCTGTGGGAGGCACCCTGGAGCATGGAGACTGAGCGGTGGCCACAGGAGGCGAGGGGCCAGGCCGTTCGTGATTCGAGGTGTGGGTGGAGCGGACCGCTGGGGGCCCTGCTGCAGCCTGGGCCTCGATTGGATCTGGCCCCACTCCAAATGGCCGAGGGTGCGGATCGGACGCTGCCTGCAGTGCCACGGTGTGGCAGAGCGACGATGGAGGACACCGACAACATCGCCAGGCCAGGCCAGGCCGACCCCTGCAACTCCCACCCAGTGCCATCGCCAGGACAACGGACCCTTGTAGCCCAGTTAAAAGTTGACATTTTGAACAACTTTGAATATGAAGGATGCAAGATGGCGCCAGGAATGTGGTGACTCTTGTGTGTTGCCTCAGTGTAATCTGCTATTCATTCACACTTGTACTTACATATGATGGTGCATATGTACAGTGAGGTTTGTACTGAACTGTATACTTAGATACATATGACAATGATGTACCATTCAACCATTGAACCACTGAATCAATATCTCAGCCTGCTGTAGATTTACCTCATATATCTTTGGACTGGGTCTTGATCAGAGAGGAAACTTCTCTAAACTGGAAGTGAGAATTGTAATTGTAATTATTTTATTATTAGCCAAGTATGTAAACATACAAGGAATTGTTGGGACTCGTGACTGATAGCAGAGATGAGAGTGAAGGTAGACACAAAATGCTGGAGTAGCTCAGCGGGTGAGTTGCTCCAGCTGAGTTACTCCAGCATTTTGTTTCTACCTTCGATTTTACCAGCATCTGCAGTTCTTTCTTACACAAGAGATAAGAGTGAGTTGTATGGTTCAATGGTGCTTTTATTCTCACATGTACAAAGTGAAATTAGTTTCTTAAAAACAGTCCAGAAGAGCTTTGCCATACCTAAGCTCATCCCTAATCTACCCCCAACTAGCAAATTGTACAGGAATAGTCCACTGGGCCCGCATGCAAGAGGGACCATGTTTTGGCGCTGTCCGCACTCTAGTTGTTGTGAGCGGTGCACGATCCAGGCGAGCCCCAGGCTGCTGCAGGGCCTCCAGCCGTCACCTTCACTTGGATGTGTGAGTCGACCAGTGAACACACGTCCCTCTCCTTGCACCACGAGGGAAGCCTTCAGCAGATGAAAGATACAACCACGCTGGTGTTGGGGTGGGACCGTGGGCATCAAGTATATCCCCCAGAACATGTCTGAGGGAAAATCTGTGTGAAAGATCACTGGAGCATTTAAAGATGCATGAAGTGATAGGAGTCACACAGACAGAAACAGGCCCTTCGGCCCAATTCGTCCATGACAACCAAGATGTCATGGCACCTAAGCTAGTTCCATTAACCTGTGTCTGCGGTGTGGATTTCAATTCATCAGTTCATAAGTGAAAGGAGCAGAATTAGGCCATTTGGCCCATCAAGTCTACTCCGCTATTCAATCATGGGTGATCTATCTTTCCTTCTTAACCCCATTCTCCTGCCTTCACCCCATAACCCATCCTAATCAATAATCTACCTATCTCTGCCTTAAGAAATACCCATTGACGGCTCCACAGCCTTCCTGTGGCGATTAATTCCACAGTTTCACCACTTTCTGACTAAAGGAATTGCTCCTCATCTCCTTCCTAAAGGAACTTCCTTTACTTCTGATGCTATGACCTCTGGTCCTAGACTCTCCCACTAGTGGCAACATCCTCTCCGCATCCACTCTCTCCAGGCCTTTCACTCTTCGAATTCAAGCAATTAAATGAATCTGGAATAAGCATCTGGTCTCAGTAACCGTGACCACAAAACTCCGAGAGAGGTGCTCGTTCTTGCCTCGTTGGCCTGTATGTGACTTGACGTTCACCAGTGCTGTCGGCTCTGAACTGCCCAGTGAACAGCCCAGTTAGTTCATGGGATCAATCAGGAGTAGACCATAAACACTGGCCTCACCACTGATCTCTATGCCCCGCCAGTGAATTAAACAGAAAAGGGAAACCAAATGGAAGGAATAGTTACCTTTGAAGGATCACATCCTTTAGATTAGCAAACAGGCTCGCTGGTTATAAATTAAAGCTAACCGTCTCGCTGATCGGTTGACAGAACATGGTGCAAGAGGGGCATGGGGGCTGATTTTAATTAAAGCCCTTTCCTCCACGTTTAATTAGCTTTCAACCCTCTCCAGTACAGTCCACATCATTCATGAGCAGCCAGGTTGCTGTCTGCACATCAGCCCTCACCCTCTGTAACACATTTTTCCGGCCCCTGTGACATTGACGGCAACGACAGGCAAAGTTGGCCCTGTCTCCATTGCATCTCAATACCGACCTTGCATATTTCCTCCGACAGACAAATGGGAAAAGAAACAGGAGTGGATGTGTTTCTAATTTATTAATTTAGTGCAGACCAGACTCCTGGCCCTGCGCCTCTGAGTCCATTAAGACAGAACGCTGTCTGCCCCTATTCAGTCACATCTTTTTTATTGCAGCATTTTACTGCCTTCCTCTGCCACCTCCAGCAGTTATAGTCATTTTTCCTGTTGTTTGTGATCATATTTATTGCTAATAAGCCTTTATCTGTGAACGATGAGATCACTGATACGTGGGAAGTGGCAGTACGAGAGGGTTTGTGAAACTGAAGCTCAGTGTTGTGTGTTGCCTCGGTTTTTGGACTTGACTCCATTTCGTCACCAACACCGCTGTTTCCACTTCTGTTCATTTTGTGCTGTGTCCCCGAACCATCACAACCTCTCCAGATCAGTGTAGTTTATTGTCACGTGTACCGAGGTACAGTGAAAAGCTGTTATTGCGCGCTATCCAGTCAATAAAGACAATTTCAGCCATTTACAGTGTACAAATACATGATAAGGGAATAACGTTTAGTGCACAGTAAAGCCAGCAAAGTCCGATCAAGGATAGTCCGAGGGTCACCAATGAAGTAGATAGTAGTTCAGCACTGTTCTCTGGTTTTGGTAGGATGGTTCAGTTGCCTTACAACAGCTGGGAAGAAATTGCCCCTGAATCTGGAAGTGTGCGTTTTCACACTTGTGTACCCTTTGCCTGATGGGAGAGGGGAGAAGAGAGAGTGGCCAGGGTGCAACTCGTCCTTGATTATGCTGCTGGCCTTGCCGAGGCAGTTGAGGTATAAATGGAATCAATCTAAGGGAGTTTTGTTTGTGTGATGGTCTGGGCTGCGTCCACAATTAGTTGCAATTTCCGGCGGTCTTGGATAGAGCTGTTCCCTCTTGAATTGATTATTCACTTGTTCTTCATGGTCTAACTCCTTTACTCTGCCTCTTACGGATGCAAGATGATCTGGTTTTCTCCTGTTCTTCCCCTCAGTTATCGGGCTTCTAAACGGTCCTTCCACATGTTTGGGTGCTGTCCGATTCACCTCTACACCATTGCGGACATTGGACTTGGTCTATGGAACTGATGCACTACAATGCTGAGAACTATATTCTGCATCTGTCTCTTCTCCTTTGCTCTACCTATTGCACTTGAGTTTGTATTTACGTGTGGTGTTATATAATCAGATTGGATAGCTTGCAAAACAATGTGTATCTCATGTACACGTGACAATATTAAACCTAAACCTGTACCTAAACCTAACTACCCAACCAGAACTCACTGGCCAATTCCAGTTCCTAACATGCCTGAAACATGTTGTTGTTTCCAAAGCCTTGCAGGGTCCTTCCCTCTTTACCTCAGTGATTCTTATTCAGCCCTCAAGTCACCAGTGGTCTCTTTATTTCTGGAGAAACAATGAACTACAAATGCTGGAATCTTCAGGTGAGCACAAAGAGATGGACATTGAATTATCTAATTTTAATTAAACCTTAAACCTTAAACAGAAGATACAAAAACGTGAAATCGCGTACCACCAGATTCAGGAACAGCTTCTTCCCCACTGTTATCAAACCACTGAACGGTCTTCCCATCAGCTAAGGATTTAGTCCCGATCTACCAACGCACCTCATTCTGGCCCTTGCACTTTTTATATCTGCACTTTCTTAGCAAATGTAATGTTATATTCTGCACTCTGCTCTTTTTCTCTTTGCGCTACATGTTCTACTTATGTGTGGCCTGAATGTATAGTATGATCTGCTAGATAGCACACAAACAAAGTTTTTAACTGTATCTCAGTACACGTGACAATAATAAATCAATAATAAAGGCTGCGTGCTCAGCCCCCTGCTGTACTCACTCTATACCCATGACTGCGTAGCCGTTCATAGTGCGAACTCCATCATCAAGTTCGCCGACACCCCCGCTGTGGTTGGACGAATCACAGATGGGGACGAGTCAGAGTATAGAAATGAGATCGACCGACTGAGCAAATGATGCTAGCACAACAACCTGGCTCTCAACATCAGTAAGATCAAGGAACTGATTGTGAACTTTGGTAGGTGAAGAATGAGGACCCACGATCCTGTTTATATCAACGGGACGATGGTGGAAAGGGTCAATAGCTTCAAATTCCTGGGCGTGCATATATCAGAGAATGAATAAGCTCTGAGCTCTGAATTATTATTTGTTATTTGCACTATATTTGTTATTTATTGAACTTTTTCTTTTTTTTCCCCGTTAGGTACAGTGTTTACATGTTCACATATTCTGTTGTGTTGCAGCGAGTAAGAATTTCATTGTCCCATCTGGGACATATGACAATAAAACACTCTTGACTCTTAAACCAATATCAACAAGCCTCCACTCTAATGGTCCTTTGGGAAGTTAAAGGCTTTCAGTAAAGATGGTACATGATGCAAGTTGTGACGATAGACATTCAGAGTGGATGGGATAAAATATTGGAACACACATTTCAAAGCTTGCTTCAGCCCATTGGCATTCTCACAATGCCGGCATTTATTATCCATCTCTAATTCTCTCATTTATTGGCAATCCCTCCCTAACTGCCAGTCCATCACAGATACTGATCTCCCCACCATCAAAGAGATCCACAGGAAGGACAGCCTCAAGAAGGAAGCCAATGTCATCTCAGATGATGCACCCAAGAACCAATTGCATGGCTACCATCAGGAAGAAGGTTCAGGAGCTTATGATTCATGACCTTCAGGTTCAGGAACAGCTTCTTCCCGACAACCATTAGGCTCTTGAACCACCCTGCAGGCCCGTAACCACAACCTTCCCTCAGCACCACATTGCCAGGGAGTTTATTCAACAAATAGTTGCAATATATACTTTGGCTTGCACTCATGGTCAGGTTTACCTAGAACTGAACCAATCTATCAACAACGAGAGAGCAGTCCTGAGTTACCATCTACCTCATTGGAGACTCTCGGTCTATGTTTAATCGGACTTTATCTCGCACTGAATGTTATTCTCTTCATCATGTATCTCTACACTGTGGATGGCCCGATTGCAATCATGTATTGTCTTTCTGCGGACTGGTTGGCACGCAATGAAACCTTTTCACTGTACCTCGGTACACGTGACAATAAAATAATCAAAATTAAACTAAACTATCTTTGAATCCTAGAATCGCTGAGGGATAAAACCAGCTGCTTGATAATGTTGACACAAGGAACTGCAGATACTGGAATTTTGAGTAAAAAACACACAAACTGCTGGAGGAACTCAACGGTCAGGCAGCATCTGTGGAGGGAATGACCAGGCAACGTTTCGGGTTGGGTCCCTTCTTGAGACTGATTATATACAATCTACTGTAAAACTGCACCTCCTAGTGCTTCAGCCTGAAGAGGGGTCATAAGATCAAAAGACGTGGGAACAGAATTAGGCCATTCAGCCCATCGAGCCCACTCCGCCATTCGATCATGGCTGATTTATGTTTCCATCTTAACCCCATTCTCCTGCCTTCTCCCAATAACCTTTGACACTCTTACTAATGAATAACCTGTCGATCTCCGCTTTAAAAATACCCAATGACTTGGCCGCCACAATCGTCTGTGGCAATGAATTCCACAGATTCACCACCCTATGGCTAAAGAAATTCCTTCTCATCTCTATTCTAAAGGTGTGTCCTTTTATTCTGAGGCCGTGCCCTCTGGTCCTAGACTCTCCCACTCGTGGAAACATTCTCTCCACGCTCTATTTCCGACCTGAAAGGTCGTCTGTCATGATTTTACACACGTCAATAAGATCACCCCCTAGCCTCCTGTGTTGCAAGGAATAATGTCCTACCTTGCCCAATCTCTCAAAATCAGTCTGAAGAACGGTCCTGACCCAGAACCCAAGATTGATAGATTCTTGATTAATACTTGTGTCAGTGGTTACAGGGGGAAGGCAGGGGAATGGGGTGAAGAGCGAAAGACCCCAGGGAAAGATCAGCCGTGATTGAATGGCAGAGTGGACTTGATGGGCCCAATGGCCTCATCTTGCTCCTATAACCTATGAACTTATGAAAATCTAATTTGTCCATTCTCTCCACAGATGCTGCCTGACCCGCTGAGTTCCTCCAGCACTTTGCGTTTTGCTGGAGGAGGTCACCAGCTGCAGTTACTGGTGAAGGCCAGGAGAGGACTCTGCTGCCCCACAATGGGACTGCTGGCTGCTCCAGTACAAGACTCAGGTACTGAGGAGTGGGCGTTATGTTGTGGCCTCTCCTTTACTCCCTGGGTTCAAGGAATCACTGGAATAGGCAGTGAATTACAGCTGGTGCCTTTTCTGTTCTGATATTAATCGAGCCAGTTTTACCGTCATATGCACAAGTGCACTGGGCATATGACGCAGCTGGTAGAGCCACTACCTCACAGCGCCAGAGACCTGGGTTCCATCCTGACCTCAGGTGTGGTTGTGGAGTTTGCACGTTCCCCCTGTGCTCCCGGTTTCCTCCCCACATCCCAAAGACGTGCGGGTTTGTCGGTTCAATGGCCCTCTGTAGATTGCCCGCTAGTGTGGAGGGTGTGGAGGAGAAAGAGGGATAACATGGAACTAGCGTGAAAGGGTGATCGATGGTCAGTGTGGACTCGTGGGCCGAATGGCCCGTTTCCATGCCGTACCTCTCTGAACGTAATAGGGTGAGGTACAGGTGCAATGAAAGTCTTGCTTGCAGCGGCATCAAGGGAACAGAGACAAACACACAAAACTAATTCTAGTTCGATTACACGTAAAATGATGCAAGACAGTGAAAAGAAAAGAAGAAAAACACAAGGAAATGCAGAAACTAGAATCTTGCACAGAACACAAGTTGCTGGAGTAACTCAGCGGGTCAGGCAACATCTCTGGAGAACATAGACCCTACCACAGACTGGTCTCAAGCCCAAAAACAAAAATAGGCTGTGAGCAATAAAATCAGACCATGGTGCAAAATGCAATTGGAAATAAAAATAAGTCCACAGTAGTGCAAGAGGTGCAGGAAGGAAGGGCAGATGCTGGTTTAAACCGAAGACAGACACAAAACGTTGGAGTAACTCACCGAGACAGACAGCATTCCTGGAGGGAAGGAATGGGTGATGTTTCGGGTCTGAAGAAGGGTCTCGAACCGAAACATCACCCATTCCTTCTCTCCAGGGATGCTGCCTGTCCCGTAGTGCATGAGGTGGTCCACTGTTTCTCATTGTTGAGGTAGGATTAGGCTGTTTTGTAGGATGCAGGTTGGTTCACGAATCAGAGTGGTGTAGGAATGCAGCTGATCCTGAACCTGGCGGTGTGGGACTTCAGGCTTCTGTGCAAAGGACAGCGTGGACTAGACGGCTGGAGGGTCTGTTTCTGTACGTTATCTCCAAAGTCGAAAGTCGAAAGAATTGCAGATGCTGGAATCTTGAGGATATACACAACATGTTGGGGGAACTGAAAGGGTCAGGCAGCATCTGTGGAGGGAATGGACAGGCGACGTTTCGGGTCAGGTCCCTTCTTCAGAATGGGATTGGTGTAGTGCTGGTGTCAATGGACATCGTGTTTGGCACAGAATTTGTGGGCTGAAAGGCCTGCTCCTGTGCTGTACTGTTCTCTGTTCTCAGGCACAGGATCAACCACAATCTTGATGGTAATGCAAACTCAAGGGGAAAAAATGTCTTCTATTTCTTATCTCAAGGTGAGTGAGCCAATGATTTTAATTTGTGGAGGAACATTGATGGGATTACTGGGTGGAATTTCCTCTTGCTTTGATACAGTGGTGAGGGATTTTGAACATTCACTAAGGATGCCAGGCAGACGACATATCTGAAGGACACAGTAAACGTGAAAAGGTAATTAAAGAATAGTTCAAACATTGCCACAGCGGAGGTTTAATGGCTGTGAGTCAAGTCAAACAAACAGGTATGATCGGCAGGTTTACGGGGAAGGGCTTAACCCTCTGTTACTAAAAGTTAGCTGAGACCCACTCAGATCTGAAGTGGGTGAGATTAGGTTTTAATCAGACCCAAACCTGCTCTCCAAGTGGGAGGGTGAAGGTCACGGCTGAAAAACTTTGAACAAAGTTCACCAAGGGCAGGCTTGTGGCCTTAAAGCTCAAAGGAAAAAGCCCCCTCATAACCCTCTTAGAAGTTAGATAACAGGCCAGAGGAGGCAGGGGCAGCAGAGGTCTGAGCTTGGAAACCATGACGTCCAGGTTCAGGAGCAGCTTCTTCCGGACAGCCACCCTCAAATAAGCTTGCAACTACATGAACTATTATTGTTATTACGCACGTGTGTTGTGTGCTTTATATGTATGTATATGTGCGTGTGTGTGTGTGTGCGTGCGTGCGTGCGTGCGTGTGTGCGTGTGTATATATATATATATATATTTATTTAAAATATATATAAATATATATTGTAGATAGACACAAAATGCTGGAGTAACTCAGCGGGACAGGTAGCATCTCTGGAGAGATGGAATTGGTGACTTTTTGGGTCAAAACCCTTCTTTCGACCCAAAATGTCACCCATTCCTTCTCTCCAGAGATGCTGCTTATCCCGCTGAGTTACTCCATCATTTTGTGTCTATCTTTGGTTTAAACCAGCATCTGCAGTTCCTTCCTATATATATACATATTTATGTGTATATATGTATGTATACGTGTGAGCACGTGTATATACACACACACTGAACTTTTTTTTCTCGTTTATTATATTGTTTACAGTGCACTATGTTTACATCTTCTGTTGTGCTGCTGCAAGTATGAATGCCATTGTTCTATCTGGGGACATACGACAATAAAACACCCTTGACTCTTTTATCGAGCTCAGTCTCTGAAAGTCTTTTGCAGCAAGGACATTTTCCTCTGGTTTCTACAGGGATGTCTGAGTTTCGGATGGGCTGGGCGGGGATGGACCTGTTTGACCAGTTTGTGCTTCTGTGCTCTTTTTCCGCCCTTCGTCACAGCTCACAGCTCTCAGCTTCCCGAGCAGCCCATCTTTGTCGGAATGTTCAATTAACCACAACCTGTTGCAACCTGAAGATAAACACAAATTGCTGGAGTAACTCAGCGGGACAGGCAGCATCTCTGAATGGAAGGAATGGGTGACGTTTCGGGTCGAGACCTTTCTTCAGTCTTCCTAAACTGATGTAGTAACCTGGTGCTGTAGTAAAATCAGATTTGCATGAAAGGAAATTTGTGGATAGAAAACAATAGATAATAGACAATAGGTGCAGGAGGAGGCCATTCCGCCCTTCGGGCTAGCACCGCCATTCAATGTGATCATGGCTGATCATCCCCAATCAGTACCCCGTTCCTGCCTTCTCCCCATATCCCCTGACCACTATTTTTAAGAGCCTTATCTAGCTCTCTCTTGAAAGCATCCAGAGAACCTGCCTCCACCGCCCTCTGAGGCAGAAAATTCCACAGACTCACCACTCTCTGTGAGAAAAAGTGTTTCCTCGTCTCCGTTCGAAATGGCTTACTCCTTATTCTTAAACTGTGGCCCCTGGTTCTGGACTCCCCCAACATCGGGAACATGTTTCCTGCCTCTAGCGTGTCCAAGCCGTTAACGATCTTATATGATTCAAAACAATGTGAGTCAGTGTGTAAGAAGGAACTGCAGACGCTGGTTTATACCAAAGATAAGCACAATGTGCTGGAGTAACTCAGCAGGATAGGCAGCATCTCTGGAGAAAAGGTTTTCTCTGAAATCTGAAGAAGGGTCGCAACGCAAAACGTCACGCATCCTTGTTCTCCAGAAATGCTGCCTGACCCGTTGGGTTAATCCTGCACTTTGTGCCTATCATCAGTTTCCTTTGTTTAACAGTTAGTGTTTAGTGATAAATTTCTCATACTACGTGCTTTTAGGATTACAAGTCCCACACAGTGTAGCCAATGAAAGTTTGCAACTTTTCTGTCCTGGGCCTCCTCCACTGACAGAATGAGGCCCCACACAAACTCGAGGAACACCACTTCTTATTCTGCTTGGGCAGCTTACAACCTAACAGTAAGAACATTGAACTCTTCAATTTTAAGTAACACCCCTTTCCCCCCCCCACTCTTTTTCATGTGGTCTCCCCACTACCCCAGTTCAAATACATTTCTCCCATTATCCTGCGCCTCTTTCACCCTCATCCACCCATCCCCCAAACCCATCCCTTCCACGCTCCTAACCCATCCTCTTCCATCGATATCTCACTCCTTTCACTTCTTTCTTTTCTCTCCTTATCTGACATCCTTTTGTCTCCTTGTCACCTCTAGCCTTCGTCACCCACTCCACCCATCGGCCAATCAACCCCCCCCCCCCCCCTCACCTGTATCCACCTATCACTTCTGTAGGAAGGAACCGCAGATGCTGGTTTAAACCGAAGATAGACACAGAAAGGTGGAGTAACTCAACGGGACAGGCAGCATCTCTGGAGAGAAGGATTGGGTGACGTCCCCTATCCATGGTCTTCAAAGATGCTGCCTGACACGTTGAGTTACTCCAGTTCTTAGCCTCATAGAGTCATAGCTATAGAATCATACAGTGTGGAAACAGGCCCTTCAGTCCAACTTGCCCATGGCAACCAACATGCCCCATCTACACTAGTCCCACCTGCCTGCTTTTGGCCCTTCTTTGTGTCTTTGTTTTTACACAATGTACCATATAATTCTATAAATGGACTTTGTGATCATTTACCATTATTTTTCAAGTTGCTTTCTCCGGAGTTAAAGAAAAACCAGTGAGAAAAATGCTTGTGCTGTTCCCAGGGCTACATTTCAAAGTAATTCAAAATCCAGATCTTCACAATATTGATACTAAAGAATCACTGAGGAGATCAAGTACATGTTGTATTCCCCCGATATACTTACTCCAGATTTATGCCATCAATTTGTCAAAGCTTTGCAAATATGAAGATCTTCTATAGCAGATAAATCCCACAGCTTCTGTCAATATTCCCTTATAAATAACTCTTTAATTTTGAATGTGAAGATATTGAAACTTTAAATCCAAGTGTATTAAATTACAGCTTCTGATTTATTAAAACTCTTCCTTTTGATTTGAATGAAATAACAGTTAATTTATTTGAACCTCCAGTATTTCTTTTTGATGTCTCAGTTTATTAGATCCTTTGCTCAGTGCTTGTCAGGGAAGTTTTCACAATGTTTATGCCAGATTAGGAAAAAGCCAAGTGTAACGAGACCTGGGAGTCCTTGTACACCAGTCACTGAAAGTAAACATGCAGGTACAGCAGGCAGTGAAGAAAGCAAATGGCATGTTGACCCTCATAACGAGAGGAATTCAGTATAGGAGTACAGAGTTCCTTCTGCAGTTGTACAGGGCCCTGGTGGGACCACATCTGGAGTATTGTGTGCAGTTTTGGTCTCCTAATTTGAGGAAGGACATCCTTACAATTGAGGCAGTGCAGCATAGGTTCATGAGGTTAATCTTCGGGATGGCGGGACTGTCATATGAGGAAAGATTGGAAAGAGTGGGCTTGTATTCACTGGAATTTAGAAGGATGAGAAGGTATCTTATAGAAACGTATAAAATTATAAAAGGACTGGACAAGCTAGATGCAGGAAAACTGTTCCCAATGTTGGGGGAGTCCAGAACCAGGGGCCACAGTCTAAGAATAAATGGGGGCCATTTGAAACTGAGATGAGAAAAAGTTTCTCACCCAGAGTTGTGAATTTGTGGGATTTTCTGCCACAGAAGGCAGTGGAGGCCAATTCACTGGATGAATTTAAAAGAGAGTTAGATAAGAGCTCCAGGGG
This sequence comes from Okamejei kenojei, assembly GCA_035221665.1. NCBI lineage: Eukaryota > Metazoa > Chordata > Chondrichthyes > Rajiformes > Rajidae > Okamejei > Okamejei kenojei. The sequence continues at coordinate 12,304,952 of CM069161.1, forward strand.
CTAGCGGAATCAAGGGATATGGGACGAAGGCAGGCACGGGTTACTGATTACTGTTTGTGGATGATCAGCCATGATCACAAAGAATGGCTGTGTGGGCTCGAAGGGCCAAATGGCCTCCTCCTGCACCCATTTTCTATGTTTCTATGTTTGTATGTTTAAATAGAAAGAAAAACCTTTGTTTAAAAATTAAATCTTTATGCTCATGGACATTCTGGTGGAAAACTGCTGTACAATGATCTACTCTGAGGTGAAGTGAAAGATGATCAAGTCAACACTGTTTAATTGGGCGGCACTTTGACACGGTGGTGGAGTTGCTGCCTTACAGCGCCAGAGACCCTGGTCGTTTAGCACAGACTGATGATGGGTCCCAACCTGAAACATCACCTATCTGTATTCCCCAGGGGTCTGGAAAAGGGTCCCAACATGAAATGTAACCATATCATGTTCTCCAAGAATGCTGTCTGATGTGCTGAGTTACTCCAGCATTTGGTGTCTTTCTTTGGTAAACCAGCATCTGCAGTTCCTTGTTTCTACAAGGTCCCAACTCATTTCCATATCAATAAAACAACAGAATGGCCAATTGGAGGATCACCACCCATGGTGTAACACCTCTCGTAAGACTTCTGACGGGATACCTTGTGGGGAAATAATGTCGAACTGCAGGGATCACATTTTACTCTCGGTAATGGACCCAACATGCTGGAATAACTCAGCATTTTTGTCTACCTTCGATTTTCCAGCATCTGCAGTTCCTTCTTAAACTAAAAAGACCCTTCTTCAGATTGAAGAGAATCTCTACCCGAAGCATCACCCATTCCGACTCTCCAGAGATGCTGCCCATCTCGCTGAGCTACTCCAGCATGTTGGGTCTATCTTCGGTGTAAACCAGCATCTGCAGTTCCTTCCTGCACATTTATTCTCGGTAATATTGATTTCAATCTCGTCATTCTGGAGAGAAACCCCCAGCTTTGTGCAATTAAGTTGTGAGGCAAGTGCAGGCATGATCCATCTGCGAATAGAGGTCAGCATGAAGGGGATTGATGCTTGGCCATTTTGAGCAGAGACCTGAGGGATCTCTTACCTCAGTCCGTGCTGAAGCTGACTATCTGATGGTGTCATTTCATTCTGCACATCACATGACTTCATCAGGCCTATGTGGTAGGTACCACACACACACACACACACACACACACACACACACACTTACACACACACACACACACACACACACACACACACACACACACACACACACACACACACACACACACACACACACACACACACACACACACACACACTTACACTTCTCCCGGTCTCATTGATATTCAGAAAGCCTCCTAAACATTTTAATATTTTAGCAAATCTTGTCATTATTCTACTGGTTCATTAAATTATTGCTTCTGTGATTCAGGAAAGAAATATTCCAAGGACGTTTTTCAAGCACACCTTTAACGCAGAGTTTAATTAAATTCCACTCGAAAGGATGCTGATCTTTTATTTTATCAAAAATAATTTATTTGATTACGTACAGAAACCAAAAAACCCCAACACCGTGGTGACGTACCCACCACCATGTTACAAAGTCACCAAATTATTCAGACACTGAATTCCAAATAACTAAGTTATAAATATTCTAATAACTACCAGACAATCCCGGTAAAGGGGCAAGCATGTGGCTCGGGCCAAGCCCTCTTCTGCCTGGCGCCGTGACTCGCGGATGGCCAGCTTGGACCAGGCCTAGGAGCAACCCAACCAGGACATCGTCAGCCCTGCCCACTCCCTAGATCCCGTCACCTCCGGTCTTTGGCAGCAGAGCCACTCCTGTCCTTACGGACCCTAGATGGAGTGGCGGTGCTCCTTGCCCTCTGACCCTAGCTACAAGGGACGCTCTACTGGTCCCTAGGATGCTGGTCCGGGCCTTGGCTGTGTGACTGGAGGTTCAGCTCAGGGTTTAAGAGGAACTGCAGGAGCAGGCCACGGAATGCTGGCAGACTCACTGGCGCTGGGTGAAACTGCAAGATCTCTGTGAGAGCGAGGGGCTTGGATCTGTGGAGTAGGGACTCGCGATCGTCCAGCAGGATTGACGGAGAGTGAGTGGACACCCCGGTGGGGAAATAAGAGCTAGTTTAGTTTAGTTTCGATTATTGTCACGTGCACCAAGGAGCAGTGAAAAGCTATTTTGTTGCGTGCTATCCAGTCAGCGGAAAGACTGGGACTGCAGAAGGGTTCCGTGCCAAAACGTCACCTATTCCTATCCTCCAGAGATGCTGCCAGACCCCCCACCCCGCTGAGTTACTCCGGCACCCTTCGTCATGGTACTGTGAGCATTTTTTGCTGTTGTGTGCTATCCAGTCAGCAGAAAGACGATACATGATTCCAATCATGTACCAATACAGGATTAAGGGAATGACGTTTGGAGCACGATGAACTCCAGTAAAGTCCGATTAAAGATAGTCCGAGGGTCTCTAATGAGGTAGATGGTAGGTCAGGACCACTTTAGTTGGTGAGAGGACAGTTCAGTTACCTGATCACAGCAACGTACAGGGATAACGGGAAAGAAATGGTCCCTGAATCTGGAACTAGGGACCCTAGGGCGGTGGCTACATGGAATGAATTTCCATTTCCCTTAACCAGCTTATGTAATAGTCAATGCTGTGAGTTTCAACTGTTGCCAACGTTACATTACATTCTTCCTGTGACCGCGTGGGTTTCCTCCCAGAGCTCCGGTTTCCTCCCGCACTCCAAAGACGTACAGGTTTGTAGGTTAATTGGCTTGGTAAAAATTGTAAATTGTCCCTATTGTGTACAGGATAGTGTTAGTGTGCGAGGATCGCCAGTCGGCGCGGACTCGATGGGCCGAAGGGCCTGTTTCCGCTCAGTATCTTTAAAATCTAAAGTGTAAAAGTCGTCAGCCCTGTCTGATGACGGGTCCTGCAATGTTGACGCGGGCCCTTTAAGCGATGAAGCTGCTTCAGACTGGAGTGAGACGGCTGATTAGACAGGATTTATTTTCTCTGCTCTACTGCATCTTTCTAATTGTTCATAGGAGTAGAAATGGCTCCAGATGCCCTGACCTGTTATACTGACCTGTCAATAACATGTTCATTAGCAGGTCTGGCAGCTTTCCACCACTTGAACAACTGTAGGACAAGAGGAGACCATTCAGCCCACCTTACTAGCCCAAGCTACTTGCTTTTGATCACAAAGTAAAAGGGCCATTTGGTCCATCAAGGCTATGCTAGCTCTCGCAGTAATCCTGTCAATGCCATTTCCCCACAACTCATTCTCCTTCGCAAACCATGCATGAAGGAACTGCAGATGCTGGTTTACACCGAAGATAGACGGGGTAACTCAGCGGGTCAGGCAGCATCTCTGGAAAAAAGGAATAGGTGACGTTTCGGGTCGAGACCTTTCTTCAGACTGAGAGGCTGGGGAGCTAGAGGCATGAAAAGGTACAGAACAAATTAGAGTCAGCTCCGATGGCCAATGAGCCCACAGTGGTCCATTGGTGGCTGTGGAGGAGGTGATAACGAAGGAATACGAACAGTGAATCTAACAGGATGACTTGGGTGGGGGAGTGACGGGGAGCGAGGGAATGCAAGGGTTATTGAAGTTAGAGAAATCAATATTCAAACTGCTAGGGTGTAAGCTACCCAAGCGAAATATGAGGTGCTGTTATTCTGATTTGCTTGGGGGTTCACTCTGACAGTGGAGGAGGCCCAGGACAGAAAGGTCAGTGTGGGAATGGGAGGGGGAGTTAAGGTGTTTTGCAACCGAGAGATCACGAAGGCCAAGGTGGACTGAGCCTCGCCGATACATAGGAGTCCACACTAGAACAGTGGATACAGTAGATGAGGTTGGAGGAGGTGCAAGTGTGATGTTGCATGAGTGAACCAGGCAGTTGCGGGAGGTTCAACACACGAAGGTCGGAGTCACGTGAGTGCGTGAAGAATACGTCGACGCTGACGGCAGAAGCAGGAGCTGCAGAGGCAGCTCCTCGACAGCGGTAGGTACGGAATCAGCAGGTAAGTGCAGGAAAACTCCGTGCCTGGTGTATTGAACCTAGAACAGAAATACTCTGTTAAAACAACAGGGAATACCCAGTGATCGGGACGGGAGATTAATTACGATACTGGTGACCGTTAAAAATACGGTGTTAAGATGCTCCACAAACTTTTGGCAGGGGGGGGAAATTTTAAATAAGTCAGAAAGGCCGTAATTTAAAAAGTTAATAAAGGGACGGAAAATAATGGGATGGGAGATTTTTCTGAAGGTAATCTCCTTGAGGAACTCATTGAAAAATAAAATGCAAAAACTGACCCTAAAAATGCACTGATATCATGAAGGTATACACACAGGTGTATTGGAAAATTACCATGGAAACCAAAAATTAGTTGGTCTCACTAAAAGCTGTTATGGTTAAAACAGCAGAACTAATGATGAGTGAGGCCATGGATGGGAGCTGTAATGATTTATGATAAAAACTTTTATGTTTTATAAAGATATCAACGGTGAATCCGTTTATGATATCCATGTCTCAAATTATATGAGATATAAAGAAATACAATTTCAAAGTATTTCAAAATGGTGCATGGCATTACTATTCAAAAAGAAAAATAAAATAAAATAAAACGTTGTGCAAATAACTAATACTTTTAAAAATAAAATAAATTGCCATCAGTTTGTGGAGCTCAATGGGAAGAAATATATATATAATTTACCAAATCTGCACTATAGATTCGCAGATCAATACAAATCAGGTTATGTTAAACTCCTGATTATTATGGAATAAACCTGCCTTATGATAAATCAAAGATATTGATTACAAAAGAACAGACTACTGATCTTTAAACTTTGGGGGGAAAAAACTATGATCCAGTGAAAGATTTGATAATGGATCAAAACAAAGGCAGAAGTGGTATAATCCAACATAGCCTTATCCAAACCCATATAATTGGGAAAAGAAGGCTTGAAGTACGTTGAAGAGGTGCAAACATCTGGTTACAAAATAAGTTCATGAAATCTCCAATTGTGGGGGATTACAGGTGTATTGATGATCATTAATTTAATATAACTAAGGAAGGATTGGTTCACCTGTATAAGAAAACCTTAAAAAATTGATTTTAGGTTTGCACTCAAAAGTAATTCCAATAAAGAAGGGGTACGTACATGTATATTATAAAATTACCTCAGTGTAAAGATTTGATGGTATAAACCATACAAAACATCATTTTTATATACACTTTCACAGTGTAAGAACATTTATTAAAATGGAAACATCTAGAACATGGAAATACAGTTGCTATTAACAAAGTGTTAATAAATATTACAGGTGCTTGAAATTAATTAAAGTGGGAAAGGCTGTTAAACAGAATACTGAAGGAACAATTATACTGATAAAAGATCAGCACTTGCACTAATGAGGTCATGGTCATGGGTTATCTTGATTACATTTAAATTGGAAGGTTATAAGAGTCAGCTGCAAATTAGTGCTGCAATTACAAACCTGGTGGAAGGCAAGGACCTGACCCATTACATAAAGTGTATGCTTAGGCATTAATAAAATATTCATAAATTACTATTCTGAATTTAGAAGTAATTCAGCACCATAAGAGGGGGAAAATTGTTCCATGATACAAATATGTCTCATTGTTGTTGACATGCTTTGTCCCTCCATTAGGTTAGGTAAAGAATAAATAAAGTTCCAAAAGAAGGAATACAGAAGCTTATAAGAATATGTATGCCTTTGTGAGAGGCTTATGCAAATATCAAATGATACGTTATCATTATTAAAGTAATGTAAAAAAGGTTCACATGCTGCTTCAACTATAAGATTAACAGCTGTTGCAAACTGAAGCAAGTGTTACAGATGACGTACAGCTTCTGTGTGAATGTTTGGGTAAAGATAAAAATATTATCTATTTTTATAAGAATAATTGATATGTCTCTTGTTGGGACTGCGGACAATAATACCAGGTGAGCATAAATGGTTTGTCCTAAGAAATTTTCCAAACATTTGTATTAATTATTGAAGTATAAGGAGTTATGGATTAAATATCGATTGTTTTTATTATGGAAGTGTCCATGTCGTATCAAGATGAACAATACCACGACTATGGCATATGTTAAAACACACAAGATAAGTCAAATAACAATCATGGGATTATCTGAGTAAACAGATGTGGCATATTTTAAAGTTTAGTCCAGCTGTTTATCTCTAAGGAAGAGACAATGGTATCGGAGACAACAAATTTGGGAGGAAACCATATTGTCATTAATATGGATTACTTACGATTAATCTGGTTGCATACAGATTAAATCACCGATATTTCGAATGTTTCTTGTGGGTAAACCAAGAACAGGGAAGGTGGATGCTTTTCTCCCAATTACATGAGGAAAAGATGTTCTTTTGTGTTCCTCATTTTGTTTGATAGGGCAGTGTCTGATGAAAATGTAGCAGGACACTGCCAGAGGCATTTTTGGTGGCTAATTACGGATCCTTCATGGTTTCATGAATATTGAGTGATGTTGAACTACTTGTGATGATTCATAGTTGCAGCAATTTATTGAAGTCTGAGGAAGGGTCTCGACCCGGGGCATTGCCTGTCTCTTTTCGCTCTTTGGATGCTGCTGCACCCGCTGGGATCTCTAGGTTTGTGTAACCCTGCAGTAATTTATTGTTGTACAAAAGCATCCATGACATGAAAATATGAATTTGACTATCTGCAGGTTGACCAGACCATTACAACAGCTGATGGTCAAAGAAGTCTATGAATGTTAACTAATATAACAACATATTAATAAAATAATTATGTATAAAAGAAGTGTTATACCTGCAATTTGCAGAAATAATTCTAAAAAACAATATTTTGTCATAGAAATTGGAAGTTGTGTATACAGTAAAGTTATTTTATCATATTAGATATATGTGAGTTCCTTGTGGATTGCATTTTTCTAAGTATCTAATTGATAGAGCCAATAATAGGGCTCAGAGTGTTACCGTCCTATTAACGGACAATATATTAACCAAGAAGTTATCAGGGGCATTCATAATATCCCGATATGGAAAGGGATATATATGTAGATATTAATATAAATATATATATATATATATATATATATATATATATATATATATATGTGTGTGTATATATATATATATATATATATATATATATAATCTGTCCAAAATTGTAAAAAATATAAAGTCAGGAGATAAATAATCCTGAATTGCCTTAGGCAATGGACTCTAACTCTATCTATGATTCAAAAAAGTTAAACATTGAAAATAATAATGCTGATGACTTTAGTATCAATATAAGAGTTCAAACATTGCAAATGTTACGTTATAATTGCATGTGGATACAGATTGCATTATCATATATGTTTATGAATTTACCAAACAAAGCACACCAAGAGGAGCTGAAACCAAGGTAAACCTATAAGCATATCCTGTCGGCTTTAAGTTGTGTGTGTGTGTGTGAACATTGATGAAATATGTTGCAGTAGGTAAGAGTCTCTGTGGTAATGACTGCTTATTACACACAAAAACCACATTAGGTTCAGTAAAAACTGATGGTTCTAGAGGAATGTATTCTAGATGGTTAGAAATTGGATACACTCAGTGGAACTAGACACTGAAAGGTGGAAAATCACTTGTGTTAATGAGGTAGATACATTCACAGGAATGGCACGGGATGAGCCACTCGAGCAAAGATGCAAGGCCGCAGGAGGGTGTAAATTAATGTTAAAGTAAAAAGGAACCAGTCATGGTGTCAGGTTTGGACACGCAGTGTTGGGTTCTCTATAATTGTTGCTTTGTCATGCCATCAAAATATATATATCAATTGGTATTTTGTGATAAACTTGCCTTTCAATGGAAAGGGCATTACTTTTATTCTTTATAATGTGAAATAATTTATCACATAACTTGAGGCAATGTTTGGGGAAAAATGTGTTATTCGCTCGTTACTGTGTTAAATGAGCCGGACTGTCGTATGGAATAAATTCTACGACATGAAAAACACAGAAAGCTTCAAACTCTTCTCGTAGTCACTCACGTGACTGTGAAGTAAAATAGTAAGATTAAACGAGAACTTACCAGTTCGAAGTTTGATCTTTATTTTATGAGGAGTAACGATGAGGGATTACGTGCCCTCCACTCCACACCCTCATAAAATAAGTGATCATCTGGTAGTTCTAAATCTATGATGAGCCTTACTATCTTACTCCGGCTATTGTGTTCTGTGTTTTTCATGCCGCTGCTTTGAAGTATGCCGTTCCAGCGCCAGGCGGGCCTTCTTCACGTAATCCCTCATCGTTACTCCTCATAAAATAAAGATCAAACTTCAAACTGGTAAGTTCTCGTTTAATCTTACGAAGGCCTAAGGCCAATTAACCCACCAACCTCTTCTCCCCTCTCACATCAGACCAAACGTATAGAAGTGTGAAAACGCACACCTCCTGATTCATGGACAGTTTCTTCCCAGCTGTTACTAGGCAACTGAATCCTACCACAACCAGAGAGCAGTCCTGAACTATTATCTACCTCATTGGAGACGCTCAGACTATCTTTGATGGGACATTGCTGGCTTTACCTTGCTTTAAACATTATTCCCTTATTATGTAGCTACGATTGTAATCGTAATGGCTCGATTGTAATCATGTATTTTGCCTCCCTGCCACAGAGGGCAGTGGAGGATAAATCACTGGATGGATTTAAGAGAGTTGGATAGAGCTCTAGGGGCTAGTGGAGTCAAAGGAAATGGGGAGAAGGCAGGCACGGGTTATTGATAGGGGACGATCAGCGATGATTACAATGAATGGCGGTGCTGGCTTGAAGGGCCGAATGGCCTCCTCCTGCACCTATTTTCTATGTTTCAACGTTTCCATGTATTGTCTTTCTGCTGACTGGATAGCACGCAACAAAAGTTTTTCACTGTACCTTGGTACACGTGACAATAAACTAAACGGCAAAACTATAAACAACCAGCATGTCTTGGAGATGCGGGAAGAGTCAGGAGCGCCTGGGGTGGAGGAGGGTCAATCTCACCCATTCCACAGAGAAAGCATCTGTCAGGATGTAGTTTTTTATTATGTTTTTAGGTTTAGTTTAGTTCAATGTCAAGTGATCCAAGGTACAGTGAAGCGTTTTTTCGTTGCATGCTATCCAGTCAGTGGAAAGACAATACACGATTACAATCAAAGATGCCCACAATGTACAAAGAGGGAATAGACAATAGACAACAGACAATAGGTGCAGGAGTAGGCCATTTGGCCCTTCGAGCCAGCACCGCCATTCAATGTGATCAAGGCTGATCATCCCCAACCAGTACCCTGATCCTGCCTTCTCCCTATATCCCCTGACTCCGCTATTTTTAAGAGCCCTATCTAGCTCTCTCTTGAAAGCATCCAGAGAACCTGCCTCCACCGCCCTCTGAGGCAGAGAATTCCACAGACTCACCACTCTCTGTGAGAAAACGTGTTTCCTCGTCTCCGTTCTAAGTGGCTTACTCCTTATTCTTAAACTGTGGCCCCTGGTTCTGGACTCCCCCAACATTGGGAACATGTTTCCTGCCTCTAGTGTGTCCAAGCACTTAACAATCTTATATGTTTCAATGAGATCCCCTCTCATCATCCTAAACTCCAGAATGTACAAGCCCAGCTGCTCCATTCTCTCAGCATATGACTGTCCCGCCATCCCGGGAATTAACCTTGTAATAACGCTCAGTGCAAGAGAAAGTCTGATTATAGATAGTCTGAGGGTCACCAATGATGTATGGGATGCACTGCGCTCCAGTTGTTGATAGGGTGGTTCTGACATCTTCAAAGAGTTGACACACCCTGGTCATTCCTTCCTCTCCCTGCTTGCATCCGGCAGATACAGAAGCTTCAGAGCACGCACCACTAGATTAAGGAACAGCTTCTTCCCCTCTGCTATCAGGCTTATGAACGGTCCTTCCATAAACTAGAGCATATGCTTCATTTTCAACCTACCTCATTGTGGACATTGGACTTTTTCTCTGAAAGTGTTAACACTACATCGCTGTGAAACTATATGATAGACACAAACTGCTGGAGTAACTCAATGGGACAGGCAGTATCTCGGGAGAGAAGGAATGGGTGATGTTTCAGATCGAAACCCTTCCCTCTACTAACATTCTCCACCGCTTAGCGGAGCTGGTCCTCACCCTTATTTTACCCATGCCTTCTCTCCAGAAATGCTGCCTGTTCTGCTGAGTTACTCCAGCACGTTGTGTCTATCTTCAGACCAAACCAGCATCTGCAGTTACTTCCCACACATTTCCTCTGAGAAACTATATTCTGTATTGCAGTACTCTTTCTTCATGTTTCTCCAGCGTTAGTGGCTGTGTTTGGATTGGTGGTATTCATATGCAATATTATCTGATTCGATTGGACAGCATGCAAAAAAAAAGCTTTTCACTACATCACACGGTGACAATAATAAACCTTAACCTAGAAATGTTATAGATATTAGAGCACCCGGAGAAAACCCACGCAGGTCACAAACTCCGTACAGACGGCACCCGTAGTCAGGATCGAACCCGGGTCACTGGCGCTGGGAGGCAGCAACTCTACCGCTGCACCACCATGCCACACGTTGCTGTTTGCTGGCCTCTCAACGTGTGTGCCTATTCAACTGAGTGCACTTCAAAGGACTTTGATGTTTGTGCAGCAATCTGAGATGTTTCTGAGAGCTTTTTAACTTAATGCACAAGACGCTGCTTTGTGTCGGCCTCTCAGTGGCATTGGGCAAGTGTTTACCGACCCATTTATGTTGAGACCATGGCCGCTTAATGAACCGTTTGGTAAAAAATGGCCACAACATTGGATGTTTAAATTCGCTTGCAAAAAATGGTAGGGCTTTTCAGCGTGCCCACGGGTAATTGAGAGGACTCATGTGGCTTGAAGCAAGGGTCATTTCCAGTGGTCTATCATCCTGCAGATACTAGACACTTTAGGCAGACGTGGTAGGGATTAATGACCCACGGCGTTGTGTGAATCCTGGAGCAAAAAGAACTGGCTGCAGGCTAATTGACAGAGAGCTGTACGCTTTCTCCCTCTCTCTCTCTCGCTCTCTCTCTCTCCAGCCTCAGCTCCGATACCTCCCATACAAAACAGCTGACTCAATCAACCTTACATCAAGATAAATAGGAGAGAAAGTGCGCAGGCTAGCGTTAGATAATAACACGCCAGCTCAGGCCAGCACGTGCGTCTGCTCAACAGAGCAGGCGTAAATCTAAATATACCACAGGAAAGCAATTTTAATGAAACAGGAAATAATTACTGCTTAAATTATCAATGCAGCCCGATGCTGCCATGAGGCCAGGCTAGTGAAATATGGTTTCCACTGAATGTGTATCGCTTTTGCACCATCGTAAGTCGAAGCATCGTATGTCCAGGAGCATCTGTACTCTGTAATCACCAGAGGCCTGTCCCACTTAGGCGATTTTTTGGGTGACTACAGGCGACTGCTGCAAAATTTTTAACATGTTGAAAAATCTTCGTCGACAGTGGCGACAATTTTTGCCGATATAGGTTTTTGTAGGTTGTCGCCAGGTGTCGTATGTGAATTCTATTAAAACTAGTCCCTGGCAGTCCCCTAAAGAGTCGCCTAAGTGGGACAGGCCCAATACAGACAGATCCTAGATCTGATACAACAGCATGCGTGTAGTATGTGCTGCTGATGCCACACAGGAGGTGATTCACCCGTCACAGGCCCCCTTATTTGCAACAGTGGTAGGCAATCTTCTGCCAATTCCTGCTAAAACAACAAGTTTCAGTAACGTCTGGTTTGTTCGGTCGGTTTGGCGTGTGCAAATATCGATAAACCTGCAAAAAAGAAAACTGTGTGGCTATAACAAGCATTGGGAAGCAACAAAGACGTGGGCTAAGCAAGTCAGTGGTGACTCGACGAAGGCCTTCTGTACTTTATGCCGACGGGAATTTGTCCCTTATTTTTATCCTCTTGTCCCTTATTTGGGAGTGAGAAAGTTGGCAACCCTAGGAGACATAAAAAGTAAAGATCAATGGCGATTTATTGTCACATGTGCGCTACACCGTGAGATGCTTATTACATGGATCACACAAATTCACAGTCACCATATTTTGGCGCCATTGTCAAAAAGCCTAAAGTCCGGTCCACGCGCTCGATGTACTGGAGCAGCTCCTGATCTAGGCGAGCCCCAGGCTGCTGCAGGGCCTCCTCTGTCACCCTCGACCAGCTCGGCCCACTGACCGATGTCCCTTTCCCCTCCTCTCCCCTCTCCTGCCTGACCGTCTCTGTGTCCCGGGGGGGGGGGGGGGAACCTCCTGCAGCCGACCTTGCAAGTGCAGGCAACACCTCGTTCCCTCTCCCACCGGCCCACTTCTCCCATCCGTCGTCGCCAGCGGCTCCCTCCTTCTCCGCTCTCCGGTCTTTGATACAGGAGACGGAGAGGGGAACAGGGACGAAGAAGAATAAACTCCTGCCTTTATTAACAGCACGCTCCCTCCAATATCCAGAATGTGCTGCACTCTAGGTTAAAAGCATGAAGCTTTTATCTCAAGCAACGAGGGTAATAATTCTCACAAATGATCATAAAAGTGTCTCTGCTTTAGTCACGTACCAAAGCCTCATTAACAGACCGGTGACAATGTGTGAACACAGGTTCCCAGCGCAAATACCGGTCCCTACACACAATCTGCCCTCACCTACGGACTTCTGAAAATGAATTATCATTTCAGCCGTACCTCCAACAGCTTCAGCAGCCCCCTTCCCCGACTGGGTCACAATGCAGGAGAAGGCATTGGCAGCTGTCAGAGCAGGCCGCCTCTAACACTGCACAGCCTTCCCAAAGGATGCCACAGGGTAATTCACAAAGTCTTGGATTCTTAACAGCTTGTTCCTGGAGCTCAACGAGAGATTGTGATTTTATTGCCTGTTCTTTCCCCACTGATCCGATTAATGAATGGGACATGGAGCTCGCTGCCTGCTTCCCTCGGCGCCTTATCTGAACCTGCAGCATCTGCAGATGCACTTAAAGGCCCAACTTTTATGTTGGAGGAGATTTAGCCCCAAATTCCCAGCTGCGTTTGAAGTTAATCTGCCTGGGTTGCACTGAAAACCTGAGGAATAAAGGGCCTTTTCGCACAATCTTTTCACTTGACATTGAGATAGCTGCCATGAAATGTATCACCTCCATAGATAGGGGTGGCTGTAACTACTCTGTGTTCCTGCTTCCTGTCACCGTCTCTGCAAACATTAACCATCCCATTGCTTAAAAAAATTATGGAATGTATTCCATCTCTTAAAAATAAATTAATACTAGACCTCTCTTTTTGTTGGCAAATTGCAGTAATGTAGTCGTGGAATTCCTTGTCACAGAAGGCTGTGGATGTCAAGACTGGATATTTTTAAGGCAGAGATTGATAGATTATTGATAGGTATGGGTGTCAGGGGTTATGGGGAGAAGGCAGGAGAATGGGGTTAGCAGGGAGAGATAGATCAGCCATGGGCTGAATGGCATAATTCTGCTCCTATCACATGAATTTCTGAACATAATGTATTGAGTGCAGGAGAAGATGGAATATTAGCATGTATAAGGATTATTAAATATATAGAATTATGAATGAAGTATTATGCTGAGGTTCTCTTGGTAGGACATAAACCTTCCATGGCATAATTGTGCCGAGCAGCCAATGTTTTCTTTGGACTTTAGAGTTACAGTGCGGAAACAGGCCCTTCAGCCCGCTGAGTCCATGCCATCCAACAATCACCGCATACAACACTATCCTTCCCGCTAGGGACAATTTACAATTTTACTGAAACTGATTAACCTACATTGATCATGGGGAACAAGGACATGGCAGACCAATTGAATAACTACTTTGGTTCTGTCTTCACTAAGGAAGACATAAATAATTTGCCGGAAATAGCAGGGGATCGCGGGTCAAATGAGATGGAGGAAATTAGTGAAATCCAGGTTAGCCAGAAAGTGGTGTTGGGTAAATTGAATGGATTAAAGGCTGATAAATCCCCAGGGCCAGATAGGCTGCATCCCGGGGTACTTAAGGAAGTAGTCCCAGAAATAGCAGATGCCTTAGTGATAATTTTTCAGAACTCTTTAGATTCTGGAGTAGTTCCTGAGGATTGGAGGGTAGCTAATGTAACCCCACTTTTTAAAAAGGGAGGGAGAGATAAAACGGGGAATTACAGACCAGTTAGTCTAACATCGGTAGTGGGGAAACTGCTAGAGTCAATTATTAAAGATGGGATAGCATCGCATTTGGAAAGTGGTGAAATCATTGGACAAAGTCAGCATGGATTTACGAAGGGTAAATCATGTATTACAGCACAGGCAGTCCGTGCCATTTGTTGAAATGTTAAAATCGATCCTGCCTCCACCACCTCTGCTGGAAGTCCACACAGCCACCACCCTCTGAGTAAAGAAGTTCCCCCTGTTACCCTAAACTTCTGATTCTCATGTCATGTGAATCTTTCCCTACCCTCAATGGGAAAAGCTTATCCACGTCAACTCTGTCTATCCCTTTCATCGGAACTGCGCTCCAGAGAATAAAGACCTAACTTGTATCTGGAATGTCAGAACTATGCACAGAGATCCCTCTGTTCCACAGCATTCCTAATTCCCTACCATTTACCACGTCCTATTTTGATTTGTCCTGCCAAGATGTAGATCAGGCCCACTTTCCAAATGGCCCAAATCTCTCTGTAAACTACTAGTGGATAAGGGAGAAGCAGTGGATGTGTTGTATCTGGACTTTCAGAAGGCTTTCGACAAGGTCCCACACAAGAGATTGGTATACAAACTTAAAGCACATGGTATTGGTGGTTCAGTATTGATGTGGATAGAGAACTGGCTGGCAGACAGGAAGCAAAGAGTAGGAGTGAACGGGTCCTTTTTCAGGATGGCAGACAGTGACTAGTGGGGTGCCGCAAGGCTCAGTGCTGGGACCCCAGCTATTTACAATTTACATTAATGATTTGGACGAGGGAATTAAATGCAACATCTCGAAGTTTGCGGATGACACGAAGCTGGGAGGCAGTGTTAGCTGTGAGGAGGATGCTAGGAGGCTGCAGGATGACTTGGATAGACTGGGTGAGTGAGCAAATGAATGGCAGATGCAGTATAATGTGGATAAATGTGAGGTTATCCACTTTGGTGGCCAAAAACAGGAAGGTAGACTATTATTTGAATGGTGACCGATTAGGAAAAGGGGAATGCAGCGAGACCTGGGTGTCATGGTACACCAGTCATTGAAAGTAGGCATGCAGGTGCAGCAGGCTGTGAAGAAAGCGAATGGTATATTGGCATTCATAGCAAAAGGATTTGAGTACAGGGAGGTTNACTGCAGTTGTACAGGGTCTTGGTGAGGCCACACCTGGAGTATTGCGTGCAGTTTTGGTCTCCTAATCTGAGGAAAGACATTCTTGCCATAGAGGGAGTACAGAGAACGTTCACCAGACTGATTCCTGGGATGGCACGACTTCCATATGAAGAAAGACTGGATAGACTTGGCTTGTACTCGCTGGAATTTAGAAGATTGAGGGGTGATCTCATAGAGACTTACAAAATTCTTAAGGGGTTGGACAGGCTAGATGCAGGAAGATTGTTCCCGATGTTGGGGAAATCCAGGACAAGGGGTCACAGTTTAAGGATAAGGGGGAAGTCTTTTAGGACCAAAATGAGAAAATCGTTTTTCACACAGAGAGTGGTGAATCTGTGGAATTCTCTGCCACAGAAGGTAGTTGAGGCCAGTTCGTTGGCCATATTTAAGAGGGAGTTGGATGTGGCCCTTGTGGCTGAAGGGATCAGGGGGTATGGAGAGAAGGCAGGTACAGGATACTGAGTTGGATGATCAGCCATGATCATATTGAATGGCGGTGCAGGCTCGAAGGGCCGAATGGCCTGCTCCTGCACCTAATTTCTATGTTTCTATGTTTACACACCTGTAGTCAGAAAGTGATAGTGTGGAAACAGGCCCTTCAGCCCAACTCGCCCACACTGGCGAACAAATCCCAGTGACACTAATCTCACCTGCCCGCGTTTGGTCCATATCTCTCCAAACCTATCCTATCCACGTGCCTGTATGTTTCTTAAATGTTGGGATAGTCCCAGCCTCAACTACCTCCTCTGGCAGCTCGTTCCATACACCCACCACCCTTTGTGTGAAAAAGTTACTCCTCAAATGCCTACTAAATCTTTTCCCCCCTTCACCTTAAACCTATGTCCACTGGTCCTTGATTCACCTACTCTGGGCAAGAGACTCTGTGCATCTACCCGATCTATTCCTCTCCTGATTTTATACACCTGTACTCCTTTGGAGTATGGGAGAAAACCCGGGCACCCAGAGGAAACCCACGAACGCTGGTCACCGCGAGGGGGGGCGAGTGTACTGCATTTAAAGTTGACAATATTTTAATCTGATAACTGTTTGTTTGTTAACTGCCAATGGCAGTCTTGACTTTGTTACCACTCTGTATTTGTGTTTGTTTGAATAAAAGCTCTTTGTCAGAAAAAGGGGTGGGACGCAGAGTGAAGTTCCCTCAGCACCGTCCTGTACACACTCCTGGAGATCGGACAGAGTTGGCAGTCTTGATTTCGTTACTACTCTGTACTTGTGTACAATTGAATAAGAGCATTTTGGATTAAAGAAAAAGGAAACCCACATGGTCGAAGGGAGAAAGTACAAACTCCTCATAGACAGCACCCGTCGTCAGGATCAAACCCGGGTCTCTGGCGCTGAGGCAGCGCCACTACCTGCTGTGCCACTGTGCAGCCCCTTCAAGGAATGCTCTGTAATTCCTTCTCCCTGCTCCCACCGGGCAGAAGGTACAGAAGCTTGAAAGCGCGCATCACCAGACACCAGCTTATTTCCCTCTGTTATCAGGCTTCTGAACGGTCCTTCCATAAGTTAGGGCACTGTCCGATTCACCTCTACCCCATTGCGGACATTGGACTTTGTCTCTGGAACTGATGCACTACAATGCTGAGAACTACATTCTGCACTCTGTATCTTCCCCTTTGCTCCACCTGTTATACTGGAGTTTGACGATTGCATTTATGTACGGTGGAATCTGATCTGATTGCATAGCATGCAAACCAAAGCATGCACCTCTACCTCAGTACATGTGACAATAATAGACCTAAACCCAAGCTAATAATTATTCTTAAACCAACACCTAAAGCAGGATAGACACAAAATGCTGGAGAAATTCAACGGGTCTGGCAGCATCTCTGAAGAGAAGGAACAGGTAGCGTTTTGGGTTGAGACCCTTCTTCACACTCTTGACCCAAAACGTCACATGTTCCTTTTCTCCAGAGATGCCGCCTGTCCCACTGTGTTACCGCCAGCATTTTGTGTCTATTTTCAGTGTAGACCAGCATCTGCAGTTCCTTCCTACAAATTCCATAGGGCAAGAGCAGGCTGAAGTGATAGGTCACAGGGATGGTCCTGTTTGTAGATCCTGGGTGGGAGATAGAAGACCGAGCTGAGTAAACCAGTTGGGAACCAGCCTCTGTCTGCACTTACTTCTTACACCTAAACCACTGGTGTTTGTGGTAGCTTGCTGCGCTGTATAAGCTTCCACTGGCACTCTGTTACCACTGGTGACCACTCTTTAAGGGCATTCTGAACGACCTCACTGCCGAAGGACAGGAAAAGCATTGCACAAAGAACCTGCCTCTTACTTGGAAGTGGTGGACTCCTGTTGGGCAAGTTGGTAGAAATGTTTAACTGTAAGGTGTGTAAGTGTGGCAGGTGTGGAGGTTAGAGTTGTGCAATGTTCAAGAGCCTGATGGTGTGATGCAGAGAGTCTAGGCCCAAAGGGCACAGCCTCAGAATAAAAGGACGCACCTTTGGAAAGGAGATGAGATAAAACTGTTTGGGCGGCGCGGTGGTGCAGCAGTGGAGATGCTGCCTTAAAGTGTTAGAGACCCGGGTTCAATCCTGATAACGGGTACTCGTCTGTATGGAGTTTGCACGTTCTCCCCATGTGCTGCGTGGGTTTTCTCCGGGTGCTCCGGTTTACTCCCACATTCCAAAGAAGTACAGGTTTGTAGGTTAATTGGCTTGGTATAAATGTAACTTGTTCCGAGCGTGTGACCGATGCAAAGAGCACTGTACGCAGATGAGGAAAACAGCAGAGAAACACAGTGCAGACAAGGTGCAGAGAATTGCACCGTATAATGTACCAGCTGTGACCTGACACACAGCCACTGCCTGGCTTTTGTGGTCATCTGCTGCAATGCACCACAACAACATTATTTATGATTTAATTTATTTTTATTTGCAAGAAGGCTGTCTCCAGCCATGAGTTGCCTGCGTTGGGCGATGTGTTTGCACGATGAGCTGAGTAGAGGGAGTTTGTCTCAGAGTGAGACCATCAGATGATAAATTAAACAAATGGTTCGTCAGTAACTCAGCTTTTAGTTTAAGGCAGCAAAAAAGCTGCAATACAGAGCGCTTCAGCGATACAGCGCGGAAACAGGCCCTTGACCCCAGCAGATTCCACGCCGACCAGCGATCACCTTCGTACACTAGCACTATCCCACACATACTGGGGACAATTTACAATTTTACAATTAATCTCCAAACCTGTATGTCTTGAAGTGTACAGACAGTGTACACTTCAAAGACATACAGTGTACTCCGTACAGACAGCACCTGTAGTCAGAATCGAACCCGGGTCTCTGGAGCTGCGAGGCAGCAACTCTACCGATCCTGACCACTAGTGCTGTCTGTATGGAGTTTATATGCTCTCCCCGTGACCTGCGTGGGTTTTCTCCGGGTGCTCCGGTTTCCTCCCACATTCCCAAGACCCGCAGGTTAGTTGGCGAATTGGCTTCAGTAAAATTGTAAATTATCCGAGTGGGAAAGAACTGCAGATGCTGGTTTCAATCGAAGGCAGACACAAAATGCTGGAGCAACTCAGCGGGACAGGCAGCATCAATGGAGAGAAGGAATGGGTGACGTTTCGGGTCGAGACTCTTCCTCACCCTGGTGTGTGTAGGATGAACGGGTGATCGATGGTCGGCGCGGAATCGCTGGGGTCAAGGGCCTGTTTCCGCGCTGTATCTATAAAATAAATTAAGTTAAGTTGTACCAAACAAAGCTTCATGCGCGGGAGGCTTCGTGCAATGCATGCAGCTTTGAACAGTGACTGTGAGGGACAGGTTGCAGAGGCACAGACCCAGCTATAGAAGTCCCCGTGGATATGGGAATGTTGTTCTCGTGGGGAAAGACACACATTTTGTTCCTGTTGCTGCTGTTGTTGTTGTTGACAGTCTGTTCCACCTTGCCACAGTAGGGGGAGCCCCGCTTCCAACAACAGGGAAGAGAGCAGATCAGAGTATAGAACCAGGGTACACAAAATGCTGGAGAAACTCAGCGGGTGCAGCAGGATCTATGGAGCGAAGGAGATAGGCAACGTTTCGGGCCAAAACCCTTCTTCAGAGCATAGAACCATGTGGAGGGTGACGTTTCATAGTCACAGGAGCAGAATTAGGCCATTCAGCCCATCAAGTCTAGTCTGCCATTCAATCATGGTTATTCTATCTATCCCTCTCAACCCCATTCTCATGTCCTCTCCCCATAGCCCCCGACGCCTAGATAGATTGATTAGTACGAGTGTCAGAGGTTATGGGGGAGAAGGCAGAATAATGGGTTTAGGAGGGAAAGATAGATCAGCCGCGATTGAATGGCAGAGTAGACTTGATGGGTCGAATGGCCCAATTCTAATCCTATCCCTAATGGCCTTGTGCCCCGTGACAATCAAGAATCTATCTGAAGGGTCTCGATACGAAACGTCCACCCATTCCTTCTCTCCAGAGATGCTGCCTGTCCCACTGAGTTACTCCAGCAATTTGTGTCTACCTTCGATTTAAACCAGCATCTGCAGTTCTTTCATACACAGCAATCTATCAATCTCTGCCTTAAAAATACCCATTGATTTGGCCTTCACTGCATCTGTGGCAATTAATTCGACAGATTCACCACCCTCGGACTATAGAAATTCCTCCTCATCTCCTTCCTAAAGGTATGACATTTTATTGAATGGCAGAGTAGACTTGATGGGTCGAATGGCCTAATTCTACTTTCGGTTCAGGACCCTTCCTCAGCAGACCATTTTTTGATTTTTTTTTGCATTCAGAAGCCCATCAATTGTTTATGTCTGAGCCTCAGTGATTCACAGACAGTTTGGTGGGTGCATGGAACGAGTTGCCAGAGGAGGTAATTGAGACAGGTAGCACAACAATACTTAAAAGACATTTTGGGCAGGTACATGGATAGGAAAGATTTAGTCAAAGGTGGGCAAACGAGATTCGTCACATCGTGGAAACAAGCCGTTCGGCCCAACTTACTCACATCGGTCAACATGCCCCATCTACTCTAATCCCACCTGCCTGCGTTTGGCCCATATCCCTCTAAACACGTCCTATCCATGTACTTGTCTAAATGTTTCTTAAACATTGCGTTAGTTCCTGCCTCAACTACCTTGTCCATCAATGCATTCCATGCACCCACTACACTTTGTGTCAAAAAGGTTACCCCTCAGGTTCCTACTAAATCTTTCCCCCCCTCTCATGGTAAACCTATAGCCTCTGGTTCTTGATTTTCCTAGTCTGCGCAAGGGACTTTGTGCATCTACCCAAACACCAGCAGTCCCAGCCTGAAGATTGTCCTTCCACCACAACCTTCTGTCGGTGGGCCAGTTCTGAATCCATTCTCCCCGAGCTAGGAAGACATGGCGCCATAACACGACAGCGCCCGCACGCATAATATATGCAACAGGAATTTCACCATGCAGTTGCATATGTGAGAAATAAATCATCATTGAACCATTGATTTTGTACATAGCGATTTAAGGAACCACGAGTTCCGTTGTAACAATTGAGATTACAACATACATGAGCAAAATGCAAATCAGATCTTGAATAAACACAATTTAATTCCCAAAAAAATCAGCAAAATTATCACTGTTTTCAGCATAATCAGGAATAAATACACAATATCTGATATTAATAGTCCAGATACACAGTGGATTCTTCGTAAACCATTTAAACAAAATGACAATAAAACAATGTTAACGGCAGCATTAGATGAAATGCATGTAATCAAACTGCAAGTAATCAAATCTAATTAAATGCAAGTCAAAATGTGAGCTTGTGTAAGTCACCACAACAGACTTTCCTGTTAATGCAACAAACCAGTGTAGCTGACCCAGACCAGGAGTGGAATCCTTAGTGGTAGATGTAAGCTGGGCTTGTTTTACCAAAAGATGCTATGCTGTGTTGCTTTTAGCAAGCCATAACCCAGTTCCTTTGGGAAAAATATTATGATAATATAAGTATGATGAGTGCCAAATAAATAAATGCAGAAAGTATTGTTCTGCTAAAAAATGTGGCAACTGTATGATATTCAGAAAATCCTGATTTATACTACGGTGTAAATTAGATTGGATTTTCTTGTTGAGTTGCATAACATAACTTTTAAAGCATTAACCAATACTCAAAAGAGTTATGTAATGGGGAAATGATAGTCCGGTCTGCAATGCCCTTTAAAAATAATATTTTGCTGCCAATTTGGATTTGTGCACATTAAAGTTAATAGATGTCAGAAATTTTGGAGATGGGAAAATGATGACAAGGTCTCATGCTTCAAGTCAGACATACCCAGTAATAGGTATCCGGCTCTTGGAGTAGACCAGGTTACATTTAGTATGAGGCATATTATTGCACAAGAAATAACAGTGATGTAAAAATTGGCTGTTCTTTGAACTGAAACTCCTCTGGTTGTCATTTCTTGGCAGTCCAAGTCTAGTTGAAGTCTTAACATGGACTCACTCCCTCCACCATCCCTCCATGCAAGTCTCAATCTTCTCTACATGGCTGAGGTAAAGTCAGCACTGGTAGAGACCTGGCACTTGCCCAACTCTTTGACCGTGTGATATTACCTGGGTGGAAATGCTAAATGTTAATGCACAACAGAATGAAATGAGTCAAAAACAATATTTAAGATTAAAGGCCAGAAGGTGTTATCAACTTCGCAGAGCAGAATTCCCATCAGACCATCTCCCAGTTGGTGGTCTCCTGAAAATGAGACTGCACGTGATTTTTATACTGACTCAGTTTGTTCTCTGGAAAAGTATTTTGGCACATGGGACATACGTGACAAAAGTGCGTGGAGATGTGTTGCTCCATATCAGACTGATCCATGTTCGCTTGGAATTGTATTGAACATATTGGGCAGGTTTGGCTGCAAACAAAATGGACAAATAATGAACTGCAGATGCCGGTATGCAAAAAAAAGAAAGAGATAAAAGTGCTGGAGTAACTCAGCTGGCCAGGCAGCATCACCAGAGGACATGGATATGTGACGTTTCAGCGTGGGACCCTTCTTCAGACTGGGAGAAAGCATTGGGTGTTGGTGCTAGTGGTGACTCTGGCAATAGCCCTCAGTCTGAAGAAGGGTCACCTATCCATGTTCGCCAGAGATGCTGCCTGACACCTGAGTTACTCCAACACTTTGTGTCCTTTCTTGGACTGCAAACACATCACATTGTTCAGGTTCAAGCATAATAATTTAGGTTGGGGATACAGCATGGAAACAGGCCCTTCGATCCAACGAGTGACCACCCGGTCATACTGGTTCTCTTATTGTACCGTCTCATCTATTCCCTACACATTTGGATTAATTTTTATAGAGTCCAACTAACATTCAAACCTGTACATCTATGGGATGTGGAAGGAAACCATCTGGGCAGCAGGGTGGCGCAGCGGTAGAGTTGCTGCCTTACAGCGCCAGAGACCCGGGTTCGATCCCGACTACGGGTGCTGTCTGTATGGAGTTTGTACATTCTCCCTGTGACCGTGTGGGTTTTCTCCGGGTGCTCCAGCTTCCCCCCACACTTCAAAGACGTACAGGTTTGTAGATTAATTTGGCTTCAGTAAAAATGTTTACATTGTCCCTAGTATGTAGGATAATGTTAGTATACGGGGATCGCTGGTCAGTGCGGACTCGGTGGCCGAAGGGCCCGTTTCCTCGCTGTATTTCTGAACTAAAGCCATAACACCCGGAAGAAAACCATGTGGTTGCAGGGAGAATATGCAAACTCCACACAGACAGCACCCAACCTGAATCAAACCGGAATAGGGGCCGCCTGTTTGGTGAATGTGCAAAGTTGCAAGCTGCGACATTGAAGTTCAGAGATTTCCATACAATCCAATCCAATCCAATGAATATATTTCATTCAGTAAAGTAAGCAGAGAACTGTTGCAATGATAAGCCTATACCTTTCAATCGCTGAATCCTCTTCAATGTCCTGGAAATTCTCCTGTGCACAGAAACAAGAGTTAGGCCAATGTGATCACATGCACTTTAAGTGTTGGGCCGCCAAGCATGAACCACCTTGGAACATCCCTTGGTGGACCGAGTGCAAGCGTTCAGTGAAACGGTCGCCGAATGCACACTAAGTTGCGCCGAACTACAGGCCACATCGGGAACACCGGATGCAGTAGATGAGATTGGAGGAGGTGCACATGATCCTGGAAGGACTGCCGGGGTCCCTTCCCCTCTTCTGCTTTTATCTCTTGCCTTGGTTCTAACGATCTGCCTATTATAATCCCCCTTCTCCAGAGTCCACCGTCAACCTGCTACGCTTTTCCAAATGCTTCCCTTTTCCAGCTTTTTGCTCCTCCCCTACAGTCAGTCTGAAGAAGGGTACTGACTCAAAATGTCGCCGACCCATGTTCTCCAGATATGCTGCCTGACCGCTGACTCACTCCAACACTTTGTGTCCCTTTTCCCTATTCTCAGGACAGCTCGGTCTATCAAGATCTGCCAAAATGCATCTTTGGATGGTCCAAGTTCAAACACAAGATCTTCCAGAGAGAAGTGATGGAATTTTAAAAATGGGACTCGAATAATTTCCACCCCATCATGGAACTCTGCTCCACCAACCCCGACAGCTCGTTCCAGGCACTCACCACCCTCTTAAAAAAAAAAAGCGCCACATGTATCTTTTTTACATTGTTGCCTCTCCCACCTTAATGTTATGCCCTCTGACATTTCTCTGGTAGAAAGACGGGAGAGCATAGCTTTAAGGGGACTCTTAGTTTAAGATTTCTTAAACTGAAACTTTTTGTTTGTAATAGGCCTAAATAACAGTAGAGGCACAGAGTGTGGAATCAGGCCCTCCATATCCCACCTACACTAGTCCCAACTGCCTGTGTTTGGCCCATATGCCTCTAAACCTGTTCTATACGTGTACCTGTCTAACTATTTCTTAAACGTTGGAATAGTTCCTGCCTCAACTACCTCCTCCGGCAGCTCATTCCAATCACTTGTGTGAAAACGTTCCCCCTCAGGCTCCTATTAAATCTTTCCCCCATCACCGTAAACCTATGCCCTCTGGTTCTCGATTCCTCTATCCTGGGCAAGTGACTCGGTGCATCTAAACGGTCTATTCCGACATTCTTCCAACCTCAGTACCCGAATCCGAAACCATGTCTGTATAAGAGCACGTTCCAGTGAGGAATTGGGCTGGAGTTCAAATGATAAGTGCAATGAGATAGATATTAGCACCCGGGGCGGCTGATGGCCTCAGACAGCAGTTCCTAGTCAACGACCAGCCACCAACAAAAGCAGCAGAACAGGGGCAAGGCAATGCAGAAGTCGGTTTAGAGGATACAAGATTTACCCAGGCATCCTGATCTCGCTCAAGGTCAACACTTTCAGTCGGTTGCGATCCCTGGTAATCTGCAGAATTAAAATAATAAGACACATTGTGAGCAACCAAGAGAATGATCTGCAGTCGGTGACTGGGTACTTCATGCATCTTTACAGTTGTGGGCTGCTTGCGTGTCAGGGGTTAAATGTTAGGTAGATAAAAATGCTGGAGAAACTCAGCGGGTGAGGCAGCATCGTAGATCGGCATACGTGACAAGAAACAAAACATGCAGGAATAATCATAAAGGCACAGCAACATAATGTGCAAGAGTTGACCCATGATGTGTAGATGTGGAGTTCAGTGTGTGGGTTTGTCATGTACAGGAGCTCAAACATAATACTGATGTACGATCAACCAAAATTATTCTTATACATTGGGTGCATTGCCCCGTAGAGAGTTACCAAACCTGCAGGAGCTGCAAACCTGCATCACCTGCTGATCAGAGTTATGTGGTACAGAAACAGGCCCTTCACCCCAGGCCATCCATTCACCTTGATGATAGGTCTCAGGCGTCAATGCTGGGGGCCTGAAAAGCATTGCCCGGAATGGCGGCGGAGCAAGAAACAAGAGTGGCGATTAAGAGAATTTCAGATAGGCAGGCACATGGATGTGCAGGGAATACAGGGATTTGGATCACTTGCAGGCAGATGAGATCAGTTCAGCTAGGTATCATGTTCAGCATAAACATTGTGGGCCGAAGGGCCTGTTCATGTGCTGTACCGCTCCGTGTTCTATAAATTAAGAATAAGGCGTAAGCCATTTAGAACGGAGACAAGGAAACACTTTTTCTCACAGAGAGCGGTGAGTCTGTGGAATTCCCTGCCTCAGAGGCTGGTGGAGGCCGGTTCTGTGGATGCTTTCAAGAGAGAGCTAGATAGGGCTCTTAAAAATAGCGGAGTGGGGATGTGGGGAGAAGGCAGGAACGGGGTACTGATTGGGGATGATCAAATGGCCTACTCCTGCACCCATTGTCGATAAATCTGAAGATGGCCCCACTAGGAATTCCTGCATTGTTACAAACAATGCACAAATGCAGCTTTCGGCTGAAGCCACCGAACTGGAACCCCTGTTGAATACGTCTTAAGATCACAAGTGAGAGGAGTAGAATTAGGCCATTCGGTCCATCAATTCTACTCTGCCAATCAATCATGGGTGATCTATCTCTCCCTCCTAACCCCATTCTCCTGCCTTCTCCCCATAACCTCTGACACCCTGTACTATTCAAGAATCTATCTATCTCTGCCTTAAGAATATCCACTGACGGCCTCTGCAGCCTTCCGTGCCAAAGAATTCGTTACACAGATTCACCCCACCCTCGTGACGAGTTTAAACGAGCTTGTCGTACAGTGGGACACTTGAAACTCCTCCTCATCTCCTTCCTAAAACAACGTCCTTTAATTCTGAGGCTGTGACCGAGAACCAGAGGGCATTAGTTTAAAGATAGAGGGGAAAAAGATAATAGGCACCGGAGCGGGAAATCTTTCAGAGGGTGGGACGTATTAAGAAACATGAAAGAACGAAAGAGGGAAATAGATAGAGTGAGATAATGAGCAAGGGAAAGATGAGAGACTGCAAGGGAGGTCTGTTGGAAGAGTGAACTTTCAACCAAATTGGTGAGACCAGTTTAGGGTGTGGGGGATGAAGAGGAAGCGATGTGGAAACTAGTGATTATCGGCAGGGTTATGGCATGTGCCAAGACCAGATGGGTCCAAGACTGAACTATAAAGGTGCAATAAGACAGATACATCTGGCGAGAGCCAGTGAAAGACTGTCCACGAGTGAAGCTGCTGAGACTTGTTGGTTCAGACTGTCAGTCTGTTTAAAACATGAAGGAGGGGGTGGGTGGCTCTTAAATATTTACATCGAACAGTACAGCACAGGAACAGGCCCTTCGGCCCACAATGTCTGTGCGAAACGTGATAGCAACTTACATGAATCTTCCCTGCCTGTACATGACCCATATCCCTTCACTTCCACGTGCCCATCTAAAATCCTCTTAAACGTCATTATCGTATCAGCCTCCACCACCACCCCTGGCAGTGTGTCACAGCCTCCACCACCCTTTGCGCTAAAACATGTCCCGTACATCTCCTTTAAACTTTGCTCTTCTCACCGTAAAGCTATGCCCTCTAGTCTTGGACATTTCCACCCTTGGAGAAAGGTCTTTCCTTCTCTCCATGCCTCTCATTATTGTGTCTCTACCTCTATCCAGTCTCCCCTCAACCTCACAGGGAGGAAATGTCAAGACGAGAGGGAAAGAATTCTCTGCGAACGTTTTTCCAGTGAAAACAATCCCAGTTTGCCCAAACTCTCCTGTGGTTAACACCAAGGAGTTAATTCAGGTACCAAAAATAATTGTCCCAAAAAACATTTCATTCCCTTGCAGACAACATTGTTTTGAAGTTATTTGGCTAAAATAAGTTGGCAGTGGACAATAGTTGGTACAGTGTGTGTTGGTGTGCAGAGATAGTGTGTGTGTGTGTGTGTGTGTGTGTGTGTGTGTGTGCGCACATGCGGAGTGTGTGTGTACAAAGTGTGTATGTGGGTGCGCGCAGTGTGTGTGTGTGTGTGTGTGTGTGTGCTCACGCGTGTCTGTATGCGCAGAGTGTGGAAATGGGAAACAAGACAATGCAAATGCAGAGACGGACATGTCAATCTTTGGACTCTTTATTGAAATAATTGCAGAGCGTGCTGACTCTCCTCTCCTGCCTGGTCACGTCACTGCCAGGTGACTCCCTGGGCTGGTGTTGTCTTTGCATGCGACTCCGACATTATTTCCTCCTTTTGTGCCCCTCTCTATCGTGCAGGTGAGCCCCATCTCCCTAGCCCTGCTTGAGGGGGAGAAAGTAACACGCACACACATCACAAACCACATAGACATAGACACCACACAGACAGACAGACAGGTTCGCGTGCACACACAGACATAGACACACCCACAGACAGACAGACGTGCACACAGAAACACACCTGCAAGCGCGCATACAGACAGACACACACACACGCGCGCACACACACATAGACACATGTCCACACAAGCAGACAGACACACGGAGGCAGACACACGGAGGCAGACACACACAAAAATACACAAGCAGAGAGAGAACACACACGCAAACACACAGAGACAGACATGCGCACACATACAGACACGCGCAGACATACAGACAACCATGCGCAGAAACAGAGAGACACACATACACCTCATTAGGTTTCAGGCATCAGGTACAACATGCAGGTAGAAATACAAGTGAATTGGTGAACATCTCCGCAACCATTCAAGGTGATCCTTTGCACACAGGGGTCGATAGTTGTGTCTTTGAACTCATTTGGTTATGAAGCTTGTTCGGTTTATATTTTGCGGAACAGTACTGCACAAGAACAGGACCATTGGTCCACAATATCTGTGATGCCAAGACCATCACCTATCTACCTGCACTTAACGCAGATCCCTCAGATTTCTGCAAATCCATATGCCTATCCAAAGTATTCCAAACACCTCTGAGGTACCTGGTTCCACCACCATCGCTGGCAGTGCATTCTAGTCACTCACACCCTGTGTACAAACCTTGCCCACCTTTGCATTGTGACCCTCTCACCTTAAAGCTATGCACTCTCAATAGACAATAGGTGCAGGAGTAGGCCATTCAGCCCTACGAGCCAGCACCGCCATTCAATGTGATCATGGCTGATCATTCCCAATCAGTACCCCGTTCCTGCCTTCTCCCCATATCCCCTGACTCTGCTATTTTTAAGAGCCCTATCTAGCTCTCTCTTGAAAGCATCCAGAGAACCTGCCTCCACCGCCCTCCAAGGCAGAGAATTCCACAGACTCACCACTCTCTGTGAGAAAAAGTGTTTCCTCGTCTCCATTCTCGTATTTATTTTTTCCACACCGGGAAACAGGCCATCTTCTATGCCTCTCAATTTTATATATTTCTATCAGGTTTTCCCACAACCTCTGGCATTCCAGAGAAAACAATCCAAGTGTGTCCAACCCGTGTAGCTAATACTCCCATAATCAAGACATCATTCTGGTAAACCTCCTCTGCACCCTTTCCAAAGCCTCTACATCCTTCCTGGAGTGGGGCGACCATCAGAACTGCTCCAATACTCCAAATGTGGCCTAAAGTACTGCTTCATGACATCCTAACTTTTATACTCGAAACCCAAACCTATGAAGGCAACCATTCCATATACATTACATAGAAACATAGAAAATAGGTGCAGGAGGCCATTCGGCCCTTCGAGCCAGCACCACCATTCATTGTGATCATGGCTGATCGTCCCCTATCAATAACTTGTGCCTGCCTTCTCCCGTATCCCTTGACTCCATTAGCCCCTAGAGCTCTATCTAACTCTTAAATCCATCCAGTGACTTGGCCTCCACTGCCCTCTGTGGCAGGGATTCCCATAAATTCACAACTCTCTGGGTGAAAAAGTTCCTCACCACTCCATTCTTAAATATATTCTCAACATTGATTATTTAAACATGAAATCCATGGAGTCAAAGAGTTAAACTGCGTGGAAACAGGCCCTCGACTCGCCCACAACGACCAACACGTCCCATCGGCACTAGTCCCACCTGCCTGGGTTTGGCCCATATCTTTCTAAACCTGTCGCATCCATCTCCGATTAAGAGGCACAAACGATACAAATGGACACAGCAACTTTCAGAAAGGTAAGAAAAATCGTGCTGTGAACATTCTCACTAACCGCTAATGTCAAAAATCCATCTTGTGACCATGATACCACTCATGGTGCTTTGGTGACCATTTCCTCACATCTGGCATGGTGTCTCTGCTCCTGCCTGAAGTGCTTCCATGCTTTTCTGATCCTCAGATTCTTCTAATCCCACCCTCTCCGTGCAAACTACCCAACTCGCAGCACTTCCAAAGCTCTGCTGTCACAAAATTGCTGCCATACAAAGCTGCTCACCACTCACTTGATCTCCAATGGTTTCAAAACGTTTACTCCACCTTCAGATCCCTGCAAGGCCTCCCCTTAGCTACAGCTGATAACCAAGGTGAAACCTCCCTTGAGGTGCCTTGGTCACCTCCACCTTGCCAGTTGAGCTCTTTCCTGAGTTGCCCAAGTACCAACCTCTTATGATTCCCTCCTTAAACATTCTTCAAACTCTTTCATGAACATCACAACAATTAAAAAAAGATACAGCATGGAAACAGGTCCTCTGGCCCATGAAGTCCACGCCGACAATCGATCACCTATTCTCACTAGTTCCATGTTATCTCTCATTCTCATCACCAGGTGCAATCTACAGAGGGCTGGTCAACCTACACGCCCGCACGTCTTTGGGACATGGGAGGTAACTGGATCACCCAGAGGAACCACGCAGTGTCACAGGGAGAACGTGCAAACTCCTTTCTCTTTGCAAAGCTAACTTCTCTGATAAGTTTCAGAGGATTTGTTACTCTTCCCCACATTAAGAAAGGCTGTGTACAATAGAAGTTAACGGAAAAGTAAGCTTGAGCCGACACCACACACCCAACAACACAGGCAAAATTAATGTTAAACTTTAGACCACTTACCGCACTCAGAGTACGGGTTGCCAAACAGGAGCCCAGAATGAGCAGCATGAACCTTAGGTACACTCAAGCTGTAGGGGTTAGGGTGCTCTAATTTAAAAGTTCCACTCTGATGGTTTGAATTGAACCTCATTTCATCAATCTTCTTATTCAGCTTCTGTGAACAGAAATCAAATTATTTATTGGTTGCAGTTTAGTACAGAGATACAGCGCGGAAACAGGCCCTTTGGCCCACCGAGTCCGCGCTGACCTGCGATCCCCGCACACTAACACTGTCCTACACACACTGGGGACATTTGCACATTTATACCAAGCCAGTTAACCTGTAAGTCTTTGGAGTGTCAAGCCAGTTAACCTGTAAGTCTTTGGAGTGTGGAAGGAAACCGAAGATCTCAGAAAAAAACCCATGCAGGTCATGGGGAGAACGTACAAACTCCGTACAGAGAGCACCCGTAGTCATGGATCAAACCTGGGTCTCTGGCGCTGTGAGGCAGTAGCTCTATTGCTCCGTCACTATACAGTTATTGGTAACAGTGCTGCTACCAATACCCCACCTGTGATCAGAAGCTCTTTGTAAAGTCCTTGGCATATGAACAAGCAGTGATACAGTGCACCAAGCTTGTGGTCATGTCGAGACAACATCAGACACGGACCTGGTTACGCCACCTCCAATTCCTCATAAAAAGGGTCACAAAGGAACTGCAGATGCTGGGTTATAATGGAGCAACTCTGCGGGTCAGACAGCATCTCTGGAGTACATGGATAGGCAACGTTGCAAAGGCTAGGAACCTTCTTTAGACCCGACCCAAAACATCACCTATCCATGACCTCCACACATGCTGCCTGACCGGCTGTGTTAATCCAGCACTTCATTTATTTTTATTGTAAACCAGGATCTGTAGTTCCTGATGCCTCCAAATTCTATTATTCCGTTTCAGACTCTCCAAGCACCTCCGTTTTCTCTGCCTCCAAAACCTCCCCAACCATCTGACCCTCCCAGGTCTCTGCATTTATTCACGTTCTGGTCTAATGCCTATTCCAATATCGTAATGTGCTATCATTGATGGCTATAACTTAATCAGAATGCTCCTTAGACTCAGGATTTGCCTCCTAGACCCCATCATCATTCCATCCTACTAGAAAACACTGCAGAATATCTATCATAATATTCTAATAACCATCTTACCAAAAAATAGAGAGCAGTCCTGAACTAATATCTATCTCGTTGACCCGTGGACTATATCCATCTTTACTGACTTTACCTTGCACAAAACGCGATTCCATTTATCATGCGTCCGTACACTGTGGATGACTCGATTGTAATGATGTAGCGTCTTCCTGCTGATTGGTTAGCACGGCTACAAAAGCTTTTCACTGTACCCCGGTACGTGACAAAAAACCAAAACTGAAAACATATTGCCTTTCCACTAACTGGTTAGCATGCAACAAAACTCAACTCAAACTCATTGGCAAAGATCTGGACACTTGGCCAAGGCTCTCCTTTTTTGGACCTATGTCAAATTTGCTTTGCTAGTACATTTGTTAAACCTTGGGATGTCCAACCTGGATACTGGGGGTATCGACATAGGGCAGCCTGGAGGCGCAGCGGCAGAGCTGCTGCCTTACAGAGACCCGGGTTTGTAGATTCATTGGCTTGGTGTAAATGTAAAATTGTCCCTAGTGTGTGCAGGATAGTGTTGATGTGTGGGGAACGCTGGTCGGTGCGGGATCGGTGGGACGAACGGCCTGTTTCCACGCTGTATCTCTAAAACTAAAAACTGAAATAAAATATAGACACAACACTGATGACCAGACTGACAGCACACACCTTGATCTCCTCTTGTAATGCAGTCACCTCCATGGTTCGAATGTCCACGATTTGGGCCTTGTCTTCCAGCTCGCGTTCAATGCTTGTGTACCTAATCTACAAAAGGAGCAACAGCATTTCACTTCATTGCAGTGATTCACAAGGACACAATTGCATCAAATCTTTGACGTCCAAGCAGGAGTTCCTTATTCAACAGCATAAGTGCGATGTCTCTCGGTGTCCTCCATAGCAGTGACAGGTCTATATCATCAACCCAGTGCCACCACTAGGACAACATAGAAAATAGGTGCAGGAGTAGGCCATTCGGCCCATTGAGCCAGCACTGCCATTCAATATGATCATGGCTGATCAACCAGAATCAGTACCCGTTCCTGCTTTCTCCCCATATCCCTTGATTCCGTTAGCCCCGAGTTAGATCCAACTCTCTCTTGAATGCATCCAGTGAATTGGCAGAGAATTCCACAGATTCACAACTCTCTGGGTGAAAACGCTTTTCCTCATATCAGTCTTAAATGGCCTGCCCCTTATTCTTAAACTGTGACGCCTGGTTCTGGACTCCCCCCAACATGAGGAACATTTTTCCTGCACCTAGCCTGTCTGATCCCTTAACAATTTTATATGCCGTTAAGGCCAAGTTAATATTTGATATTTTAATGAACTTGATAATTGAAAGGTGAACGATGGCCCGGGAACGTGGCATCTCTTTGTATACAGGCGTCACGCATTCTATGCGTTTGATTTTTGAAATAACGCATTTCTTCCTTAAATACTAAAGCCTGATTTACTCCCCCATATTTTCGGAATAACGCGCTCAAATATTTACTGCTGGCAACATAGTCATGTACGTGTTTAATTTACACCTCTTTGAATTAACCGCTGTTTTCAAGCATGTAACCCCAGCCTCCCCTCTTGAAGCGCAAGGTGCCTGAAGAAATCAGCTGTTTTCACTGATCAGTCCTGACCTCCCATCTACCTCATTGGAACTTTAGACTTTCTTTAATTCGATTTTCCCAGACTTCAATGTTATACCTTTGCACCAAATGTTGTACCATTTACCTGCCCTGGGCCTTCTCCATGGCTAGAGCGAGGCCCAGCGCAAATTGGAGGAACGGCATCTCATATTTCGCTTGGGTAGTTTACACCCTAGCGCTATGAACATTGACTTCTCTAATTTTAGATAGCCCTTACTTTCTCTCTCCTTCCCCTCCCCCTTTCCAGCTCTGCCACAAAGCCTACTGTCTCCGCCTCTTCCTTCTTCCTGCCCGCCCCTCCGACATCAGTCTGAAGAAGGGTCTCGACCCAAAACGTCGCCCATTCCTTCTCTCCATAGATGCTGCCTCACCCGCAGAGTTTCTCCAGCATTTTTGTCTACCGTTTATCCTTTATCTTTGCACTCTAGACAGCTTGACAGCATGTATTCATGCGTTGTCTGTTTTTACTGGATAGCATGCAAACAAAAGCTTTTCATTGCATCTCGGTACACATGACAATAAGAAACTAAACTCTTGTACGTGTGTGATTCTGCTGTGCATAGAGTGATTTTACTGGATTGTATGCAAAACAATCTGTATCTAGGCACAAGGCTGGCATGGTGGTGCAACGGTAGAGTTGCTGCCTTACAGTGCAAGAGGCTCAAGTTTGATCCTGACTGTTTGTACATTCTCCCTGTGCGCCGGTTTCCTCCCACATTCGAAAGACGTGCAGACTTGTAGATTAATTAGCATTTGAATGAATACGTTTATTGGCCAAGTATTCACATGCAAGGAATTTGCCTTGGTGCTCCGCTCGCAAGCAACAGTTAGGAATGACACGTGAAACATTAGACATTAAATTATCCCTAGTGTGTGATAGAACTAGTGCACGGGTGATCACTGGTTGGCACAGACTCGGTGGGCTGAAGAGCCTGTCTTCACATCCATCTCTAAACTAAGCCAAACATAGGACAATAAAGTCCAATGGACTATTGAATGTTTGGTTCATGTTCTCAGAAGTGCACATGCTTGGCCCTGCTAAAACCCATCTTCCTATCTGACTACTTCCGAATCGCACTCTTTGACCATATTGTCTGGTCACAGGGCGAACACCTGATGCTGCTCAATGTCAAACTTTGCTTCACTGTTGCGTACCTGAGAATCGTTGACCTCGTTAAAAAGTGTTATTGATGGTACTCAATCCTGGAGGAACACTGGCGACTCATGAACAAACAACAGAAAACCAATGAAACACAAAGGATTAATCACCTTCTGACAGTTCCCAAGGGCAGTTGCACCTGTGCATTTTAACAGCATTTATAAAATCTAGTCTAAATCCAAAATCACAACATGCCCGATCATTCCCAGTAGACCTGCACTTTTATTAGAGCTGAAATGACAAGTCATTCAGTTACTTTCAGTCAATGTCAAATGCAAGCACTTGGAGCCACAGAGTGATACAGCATGGAAACAGGCCCTTCAGCCCAACTTGCCCAAACCAGCCAACATGTCCCATCTACACTAGCCCACATTTGGCCAATATCCCTCCAAACCTATCCTATCCATGTACCTGTCTAACGATTTCTTAAATGTTGGGATAGTCCTTGCCACAACTACCTCCTCTGGCAGCTTGTTCCATACACCCGCCACCCTTTGTGTGAAAAATGTGCCCGTCAGATTCCTGTTGAATAATTTCCCCTTCACCTTAAACCTATGTCCTCGATTCACCTCCTCTCAGCAAGAGACACTGTGCATCTACCTGATCTATTCCTCTCATGATTTTATACACCTCTGTAAGATTACACCTCATCCTCCAGCACTTCAGGGAATAGAGACCCAGCCTACTCAACCTCTCCCTATAGCTCAGACCCTCTAATCCTGGCAACATCCTCGTAAATCCTCTCTGCACCTTCCAACTCGAAACCCTTTCTTACCTTTTGACTATTGATCGAAGGATACAGCACGGAAACAGGCTCTTCGGCTCACCGAGCCCACGCCAACCATCGATCACCCGTTTATACCAGTTCTATGTTACCCCACTTTCACATCCTACATTGTTGGAGCAATTTACGGAGGGTCAATAAACCCGCACGTCATTGGGATATGGAAGGAAACCGGAGCATCCGGTGAAAACTCGCGCGGTCCCAGAGAGAATGTACAAACTCCGTACAGACAGTACCTGTAGTCAGGATCGAACCCGGGTTCCTCTGTAACTCTACCGCTCATTTTGACGACTAGGTTGACATTTACACTGTGTAGTTATTTTGACTCCAAATGTACAGTTTACTTATAACGACTAAACTAAACAGTTTATTCATCTTCCGCTTGCGGGTATCACTGATAAGGTGGCTATTTAATATGTGTCCCGTATTGCCCTGGTGAAGGGGTCGGTCAACCGGCCCTGCCAGGGGAGGTGAGCTCAGCGCTGATGGGGAGGGAGTTAAAGGATTTAATTCCAGACACAATTAAATCATGGTGAGA
The DNA here is from genome assembly GCA_035221665.1 of Okamejei kenojei. Taxonomy (NCBI): domain Eukaryota; kingdom Metazoa; phylum Chordata; class Chondrichthyes; order Rajiformes; family Rajidae; genus Okamejei; species Okamejei kenojei. The sequence goes on from CM069161.1 coordinate 12,340,532, forward strand.
CATTTCCAAGACACGATGGTGTGTCGCCAACAGGCCCTTCGGCCCACTGAGTCCGCCTCGCCCAGCGATTTCCATACACTAACACTACCCCACCCACTGGGGACAATTCACAACTTTTACCGAAGCTGATTAACCTACAAACCTGTACGTCTTTGGAGTGTGGGAGGAAACCGGAGCACCCGGGGAAAACCCACGCAGAGTCACTCGGACGTTGCAAATGCCTCAAATACCTGCACCCCGTGTGGGCAGTCTGGCGCGGTGGTGCATCTTTCTCTTCTGGAGAGAGCCGGGCACAGAGTTGTGATCAATGGGACCGTGAGCGGCAGCCAGTCCATTCAGGCAGCTCTTTCACAGTCTCACTTTGCAGGCCACCTGAAACACTTGGCCCATTGTGAAGTTCACAAACTCACAAGAGTGAAAAGCCATTGCCACCAGCCAATGGATCAATAACCAGGGGCAAAGATTTCAGGTAAGCCTCAAAGAACAGAGAAGGCACAAGGAGAAGTTTATCAAGGAGAAGTTGTGAATTTGTGGAATTCCCTGCCACAGAGGGCAGCGGAGGCCAAATCACCGGATGGATTTAAGAGAGTTAGATAGAGCTCTAGGGGCTGGTGGAATCAAGGGATATGGGGAAAAGGAAGGCATGGGTTATTGATTGGGGACGATTAGCCATGATCACAATGAATGGCGGTGCTAGCTCAAAGGGCCGAACGGCCTCCTCTTGCACCTATTTTCTATGTTTCTATCAATTAAAAGCAACGAGTGGCTGGGATCTGGAGCATCTTGTTTAAAGGACAACAGCAGCAGATTCAAAAAGAACCGACAAAAATAAAATGGCTGATAATGGCATATTTGTAAGGCATCCAGCCAGCCAAGTGCTAGGATTGGAGATGAGGTCATGAGTGATACTAGTAGAATTAGGCCATTCGGCCCATCAAGTCTACTCTGCCATTCAATCATGGCTGATCTATCACTCCCTCCTAACCCCATTCTCCTGTATGCTCCCCCTAATCCCATTCTTCTCCCCATAGGTTGGGGAGAAACTAATTAGAAAACTCTTCCAAAGGAGCCCAAATGTGAAAGGGCCGGATGGCCATGTTCTGTGCCTCGAGGCTGCATCGGCTCTTAGGAACATTTGTCTTATGGACAAAGACACCACTAACCAGTGTGAACTCAGCATCTCGTTTATAAATAGTCACTCACCACAGCCTCCAACCTGTCGCCACGCTTTGTCCTTATTTCAGCTAACTCAGTCCCTGGCTGTTGCACAGTCAACCCCACTGAACTCGCTTCTTCTCGTGGGGCAGAAAGCACAGGGTAAAGAAACAAAGACCAAGAGACAGATTGTAGAGTATACGCTTACAATGCTACAGATGGCCACTCTAGCATGTGCAAATCTACTGCAAATTTGGTCATTTTTAATGGAATAGCTTCTCGCAAAATGATTATGGATCCTTGGCATTCTCTACCCAGATTTAATACGTGTATTTAAAGCTTCTAAGACTACAGGAACCCAAGATTAGGGGGATTGGGTATTAGTAGGGGGCAGGTGGGAACATTACATCAGCCATGATCCATCTCATTGCTCCTCACACTACACCCGTTTAGTTTAGTTTAGAGATACAGCATAGAAACAGGCCCTTCGGCCCATTGAGTCCATGCAATCACCCATCAGTTCTAGCAGCAGTTCTACCTGATGCACTGGGGACAATTTACAGAAGCCAATTAACCTACAAACCTGCATTCTTTGCAATGTGGGAGGAAACCGGAGATCCCGGAGGAAACACACGTGATCACAGGGAGAACATGCAAACTCCGTACAGATAGCACCAGTGGTCAGGATCGAAACCGGGTCTCTGGTGCTGTAAGGCAGCAACTCTACCACTGCGCCACCGTGCCGTTTCTTGTGCTGGTATAATGTCACAAAGGCAGGGAAGGCTGACAGATCTCAGCATCACTGGAGCTGCCGTCTTTTAGTCGAGATTTTAAAATATATTGGAGATTAAAGATCCTTCTGGCATGTTGTCCATCAGCATCACTGAACCGGGAAACCGGAGGACCCAGGGGAAACCCACGTGGTCACAGCTGTACACAGGCAGCACTGATGGTCAGGATTGAACCTGGGCCACTGTGGCTGTGAGTCCTCTGCCAGCTGTGGCACTGTGACACCCATGCTTGCGGTATTTGCAGGCCTGCAGCCCGAGTCCCAAAATGGATCAGGCATTGCACAGAGAACTGACAGAGCTGTGCAATACTGCAGTGCCAGGCTGCTGCATTAGGGGTCCTCAGTGAGCTAAGCAGCACAGAGACAATATGAACACAAGACACAACAAGCTAGCGTAACCCAGCAGGTCAGGCAGAAGCAGTCAGGCTGGAGAAAGGGAATAGGTGACGCTTCGTGTTGAGATACTTTGTCAGGCTGGATTAACACAACAGTATTTCGGCACAGCTGTCTATTCACACAGACACAGAGGACAGGCACAGACACACGCACACACAGGCAGACACACGCACACACAGGCAGACACACGCACACACAGGCAGACACACGCACACACAGGCAGACACACGCACACACAGGCAGACACGCACACACAGGCAGACACACGCACACACAGACAGACACACGCACACACAGACAGACACACGCACACACAGACAGACACACGCACACACAGACAGACACACGCACACACAGACAGACACACGCACACACAGACAGACACGCACACACAGACAGACACGCACACACAGACAGACACGCACACTACAGACAGACACACGCACACTACAGACAGACACACGCACACTACAGACAGACACACGCACACTACAGACAGACACTCGCACACTACAGACAGACACTCGCACACTACAGACAGACACTCGCACACTACAGACAGACACTCGCACACTACAGACATTACAATAATCTGTCATCATTTTGAATCCTGGAAATCCTAACCTGGCCAATTTATCTCAGGTAATGAACTGAAATTTGTAGACATGCTTCACACTGAAGGCAACTTATTTGAAATAATTAATTAAAGTCTTTCTCTCTTCCCCCACTGATCATTCCATTTCATTCCAGTCTGAAGAAGAGTCCCGACCCAAATCGCCACCTATCCTTTTCCTCCAGAGATGCTGCCTGACCTGCTGAGTTACTCCAGCTTTTTGTGTCTCTCCTTAGTATAAACCAGCATCTGCAGTTCCTTGTTTCTACATTTTTCCATTTCTCTACCTGTTTCTGCGTTTTCCGTGATCTCAACAATCTCCTTGAGTGGAGAGCTGCATTTGTTCTTGTCTTCCTGTTGCACAGAAAACAGATACTGGATTTTATTTTTGGAAATGCAAGAAAGTGCTTGCGATAAAATGTTGAAAATAATTCAGAAAGTTGGGAGGAAGGGAGAGGAGGTTAGAGGTCTCACTAAAATCTTCCCATGAGGTGGCAGATGCCAAGACTGGCTGGCTGTGTCAATGGCAAAGTTGGTCACCGAAATTAAATATTAGTTCCACATTAGTTCTAGCTCCATTGCAATTTAGAATAGAGGGCGTCACCAAATTCTGGATCCAATTCATTTAAAATTTAGTTTAGGTATCGTGCGGAAACTGGCCCTTTGGCCCACCGAGTCCGTGTCGACCAGTGATCCTCGCACACTCATTCTATCTTACACACACTAGGGACAATTTACAATATTACCAAAGCCAATTAACCCACAAACTTGCACGTCTTTGGAGAGCGGGAGGAAACCGGAGATCCCAGAAAAAAACCTCACACGGTCATGGGGAGAATGTACAAACTCTGTACATACGGCACCGGTAGTCAGGATTGAACCCGGGTTTCTGGTGCTACAAGGCAGGAACTTTACCACTGCACCACTGTGCTGCCTATTATGGCAACATGGTATACAAAATATACCATGTTTTGGTAATCTCAGTCATTTTAGTTTAGTTTAGAGATTCAGCATGGAAACAGTATCTTTAACCCATAGGATCCATGCCGGCCATCGATCGCCTGTTCACACTAGTTCTATGCTATCCCACTTTCTCATCCATTTGCTGCACTGTAGGGCCAATTTGCAGAGGCCAATTAACAAGCAAACTGGCTGTCTTTGGGACTTGGGTGGAAACCGGAGTACCCGGAGGAAACCCTCGTGGTCCAATGATACTTTATTGTCACATATCAAGGACAAATCTGATCAAAGTGGCCCCATTGGTTGAACTTTCACAGTTACCACGACGGGTATAAACAGCACAGGAAAGGCTCCCCTTTCATGCATGGCAAGGCCAGGGTTTCCAATATTAATGTGTAGAAGAATTTACTCCCCACTGGCCCCTCTGAAGAAGCCCAAAATGAGCACAAAATAAAATCACCTGAAAACTTTGTAATTAACAGCAGTATTCCCGAGATCGTGGAGTCGATATTGCAAGTCCCAGAATTGGCAGACTCACTGAACATCTGATCTCAAATCTAACTATAGCTGTTACAACAATTTCATTTTGCATATAAAATGCCTGTTTAAAATAAAACTGGACTGTGGTTTCCCCCTGGAGCTCTCAGTTAGGCTGTTTACTCTCAAAGATCCTAGCTACCTACCAACAATGCTTTCAACTTGTCGATCTGTTTATGCAGTCTCTGGCACTCCTTGTACTTTTGTACATAGCAAGACTTTCCTGTCAGCAGTTTAGCCTTTAAACTTGCAATCTCCTTCTGGATGTGATGGTTTGCAGTGATGCCCCCCTCAGCACAAACCTATAAGCACAACAGACACACATGGATACATAACTAGAGTCTTAGGAGGGCTTCTATAGACAATGTATTATGTGTGGCAATGGGGAATCTTGAGGCTCAGCCAAAAGGTGTATGCTTTAACGTAGATAGACACAACATGCTAGAGTAACTCAGCGGGACAGGCAGCATCTCTGGAGAGAAGGAATGGATGACGTTTCAGGCCGAGACAACTTATTTAATGTGGAACTTACTGGTGCACTCTCGTGCCTGGATGATAGGCTCTAGTTGGTGCTATACAGACACTCCCCGACTTAGGCAGTAGGCGACTTACCTAAACAATTCAGTACTCAGTCCCTAGTGCAATCAAGGCAGATTGTAATATCAGATTGTACGATCGCTCAACAAGCCGGCAATGGCGATGGTGGTTACCCAGAAGGCAGCGCACCACAGAAAGTGCCCTGGATGCAGCTGGGCACCACTGAGACAGTGTCAGGGGTTATGGGGAGAAGGCAGGAGAATGGGGTTGAGAGGGAAAGATAGATCAGCCATGATTGAATGGCAGAGTAGACTTGATGGGCCAAATGGCCTAATTCTACTCCTATCACTTATGAACTTAATACTCTCAGCGAGTTATATGGGTCAGGGGATGCGGATGGCGATTAGGACCAAAGTCCGACTTATGTGCGAGTTCAATGTTCCCCTTACACCTGTCATGGAGTGCCTGTATGTAGGCGAGATCACATTACACACACTTTACGTTACTTCATGAGGTTACAGATATCAACCCCTAGAGTAGTTTAATGCCCCAATTTTGGCCCAAGGGGTTTAGTTTAGAGATACAGCCTGGAAACAGGCCGTTCGACCCACCAGGTCTGCGTCGACCGGCGATCACCCTGTACACTGCACTATCCTACACGACTAGGGACAATTTACAATCTATACCGAAGCTAATTAACCTACAAACTAAGTCTTTGAAACGGGAGCATCTGGAGAAAGCGCACACGGTCACGGGGAGAACGAACAAACTCCGTACAGACAGCACCCGTAGTTGGGATCAGACCCGGGTCTCTGGCGCTGTGAGGCAGCAACTCTACCGCTGCGCCACCATTCCGGCCCTGCAATGGCAAGGATGCGCGAGCTTGGATACATTTAGGATACTCTAACCGTCCTGGTCTGAGAGTCAGGCTTGTTGGAACTCGCCGGTCTTTACAGATGATGTGACCAGTTATCTGTTCTGGCGCCTGTACTCAGCTGGGCATCTAGCAAGGGTCTGAAGAAGGGTCTCACCCCAAAACGTCACCCATTCCTTCTCTTCAGAGATGCTGCCCGTCCCGCTGAGTTACTCCAACAATTTGTGTCCGTTTACGGCAACCTAGGCCTTGCCCGTTAATGATGGGAGTGAGGGATGGAAGCAAAGGTTGTGCATGCTTGTGAACAGGTGTGATGGGTCTCTGCCCCAACATCTGAACAAGCCACAAAGATCTACTGACTCCGGTCACGAGTAATGAGGGAGGAGTTGACACATCTCTAGTCTTGGACAAGCGTCATTTTGAGGCGAGGGGGAAATTCAAGGTGGGGAGAGGGAAAGATTTAATAGGCACCTGAGGGACAACTTTTTTTTTTTACACATAGAGTGGTGGGTGTAAGGAACGAACTGCCAGAGGAGATAGTCGAAGCAGGTACTGTCACAATGTTTAAGTATTTAGACAAGTACATGGATATGTCAGGTAAATGTGACCGGTGTAGGTGGGGCATGTTGGCTGGCATGGGCAATTGGGCCGAAGGGCCTGTTTCCATGCTGTATCACTCTCTGACTCATGGCATTGTTGGCAACTGGTCAGGACGGCGAGAGACAAGAACTTGGGAATTTATTTTTACACCACGTTTTGTTTCCCCTCCTCAGAGTTTTGATAAGGGTCAGTGCAAAAGCATTGTGTTGAAATGGCAGGAAACCGAGGGGTGAGGAATTAATTAATTGGACGGCAAGGTCACCGCAACAAGCAGATAGTTTGTACACTCTGGAGTTTAGGATGAGAGGGGATCTCATTGAAACATATAAGATTGTTAAGTGCTTGGACACACTAGAGGCAGGAAACATGTTCCCGATGTTGGGGGAGTACAGAACCAGGGGCCACAGTTTAAGAATAAGGAGTAAGCCACTTAGAACGGAGACGAGGAAACACGTTTTCTCACAGAGAGTGGTGAGTCTGTGGAATTCTCTGCCTCAGAGGGCGGCGGAGGCAGGTTCTCTGGATGCTTTCAAGATAGAGCTAGATAGGGTTCTTAAAAATAGCGGAGTCAGGGGATATGGGGAGAAGGCAGGACAGGGTACTGATTGGGGATGATCAGCCATGATCACAATGGTGGTGCTGGCTCGAAGGGCCTAATGATCTACTCCTGCACCTTTTGTCTATTGCCACCTGAAACCTGTACACGTTGGAAGCCAACCACCATGACAGCAAGCAGAATGCAAGGCTATCAAATGATCATTTCAGTTAGTAACTGCATTTGAACAATGAATCTAACACAACACCAACGTGGATAAGACAGAGAAATATAATTCTGACCCGCAGAATTACTCCAGCACATTGTGTCCTTTTGTGTAAACCAGCCTCTGCAGTTCCTGGTTCAACATTCACTGTGGCTAAGATTGTACCGCACAGTATCAGTCCTAATTAATCAACAAGATTTCTTAAAAGTAGATGTACTATTTACTTAGAATCACATGCACTACACCGCAGGCCAACTAAAGTTGAACTTATTTTAAGATTGCAAACTTACTTACTCATTTTTCGTAGCCACGCACTTGGGAGTTCATCAACCTAGCCCAAAATACATTCGGAGCTGCAACTAGATGACGGATTCAGTGATATCATGAAAAAGCTCAAAGCATCACACAGCAAGTGTGACTCAGACCTGTGCTGGAAACTATTTTGAGCACACTGCGGCTTAGACAGGGAGAGGAAATGAAGAAATCCCTCGCGTGGCTTACCAGGCGCAGATTCTTCAGCAAACAGACATAAATCTATAATATCAGCCACCCAGCAAGTAACGCATTGGCTTCAGATGCAAGGCCGTGCATGTAATATGAACCAATGGAACAACTTACCTTCAGGAATTGCAGATTTACACATCAATAAAAGGCCAACTATTGGTCATTGTGTGTCTTTCAGTCCTTTTTGAAAGGTAGTCCATCAGCATCAAGGATGACGCTTCCACTCCTGAGCCTGATGTTTAATTCGACATATATATTTGACGTATATATTTTGACTGGTATATTTTACTCATTCTGACACAGGGGCAAGTACTAATGGTTGGTGCCAGAGGATGCTAAGTGCTCCCTGCGCTGTAAGTGTTTGGCCTCTATGTGCTCCAATTGCCCACATACTCAGCGTGAAGAAGCGCTAATCCGATCTGATCAGCCTGAAGAAAGGTCTCGTCCCAAAACGTCACCTATTCCTTCTCTCCAGAGATGCTGTCTGACCTGCTAAGTTACTCCAGTTTTTTGTGCCCATCTTCGCTTTAAACCAGCAATCTGCAGCCCCTTCCTACACATATTCAGCGCCAATCCTGGAATCACCGACTCCATTTCGTGTAGTTCAGAGACTGGGATTCCGATGAGTTCCAATTTTATCAGGAGGCTTTGAGAACATTTTGGATGTGTTTTTTGTCCACCTGTGATCTCTCTTCCACATTAAACATTAGAGCAGGGTGTCAATTAAGAATAGACACAAAGCGCTGGAGTAACTCAGTGAGTCAGGCAGCTTTTGAGAAGATGGATAGGTGACGCTTTGGGTCGGGACCAGTCAGATTGTTGATGGGATGGGGGGGGGGGGGGGGGGGGGGGGGGCGGGGAGAATGGGAGAAGAATCTGGGAGCATTAAAAAACAAGGATAAATTGGCAAATCAGGGCCGGCTATAGATGGCCCAAGGCATGGAGGTTCCCTGATAGGCTGTTTGTTGGCTAGAGATGGCCAGGGACGTAGTCTGATCAATTGTGTAACTGGTTAGTGGACCTTTAGTAGAGGAAGGGGAGGAATGGGAGTGGAGCTGTCGCTGCAGAAGGCAGAAAGGGGTGGAGAGGTGGAGTGGTTAGTGGTGGGATCACATTGGAGGTGACGGAAACGGCAGAAGATGATGTGTTGGATGTGGAGGCTGGTGGGGTGAATGGCAGGGACTAGGGGAACTATGTCCTCAGTGCATCAAGGGAGGGGGGGGGGGAAAAACAGGGAGTGAGAGCAGAACGCCCGGGACACAGAAGAGTTGTGGGTCAGGGATCCATCTATAACAGTCGGGGGGGGGAGAACCACGTTCACTAAAGATTGAGGACAACTCGGATGCCCTCATATGGAAACCTCATCTTGGGAGTAGACGCTGTGAACTTGATGTCAGCCATAAGAATTGAGTCTGAGGAAGGCTCTCAACCCCAAATATCGCACATTCCTTCCATCCAGAGACACTGCCTGACCCGCCGAGTTACTCCAGCATTTTTTTTGTCTATCTTCGGTGTAAACCAGCAACTGCAGTTCCTTCCTACACACAAGAATTGTATGGCCTTCTAGTGGAGTAGCCAAACCACAAATTACAGCGCTGACATTGACCCGGCGGAGCGCTGGCATTCACACGATGGATTTGGAGAACGTTGCTGAGGCAGCTTTGGTGGAACCATTCCTTTCCCTCGAGATGCCTGCTATTACGGCGGTGTTCTGCTAAAGTATTCAGGATCCCCCGATACGCGACAGCTTAGGAAAATGGACCACGATCTTTGAACACTCTTTCCATTTGTTCCTGCACAAGACAGTGTGGAACAGTCACTTGGATATGCAGAGGATGGAAGGATATGGGAAATTAGGTTACGTTATCCTGGCATTGTGTTCTGCACAGGCACTGTGGGCCGGTGGGCCTGTTCCTGCGCTGTACTTTTCTAAGGTTCCCTTGATTCTCATGCTGTCCACCCACACACACACACACTCACTTGGGGCAATTTACTATCGCCAATTAGCCTAGTAACCAGCACACCTATTGATATGTGGCAGGATGTCGGACTATCTGGGAGACGGCACGGCAGTGCAGCGGTAGAGCTGCTGCCTTACAGCACCAGAGACCCAGGATCGATTTTGACAATGGATGCTGTCTGTGTGGAGTTTGCACGTTCACTGTGACTGCGTGTGCTTTCCCTGGGTGCTCTGGTTTCATTTATACATTTCAAAGACGTGCAAGCTTGTACGTTAACTGACTTGGGTAAAAATTGTAAATTGTCCCTTGAGTGTTGTGTGAGCCAGTCTAACAGGGATCGCTGGTGGGCACGGACTCGGTGGGCCTGTTTCCTAAACTAAATCTGTATCTCTACACAAAATGTACAGGTTAATTGGCTTAGGTAAAAATTGTAAATTGTCCCAGGTGTGTTGGAGAGCGCTAGTGTACGGGGTTTGCTGGTTGGCGTGGACTCGGCAGGCCGACGGGCCTATTTCTGCGTTGTATTTCTCTAATCTAATATAATCTCCTAAAGCTACATAGAGAGATTGGACAAACTATACAGTTCCTGTATGATTCTGCCCACATGCACAGTTCTAGAACTGTATAAAAGCACGAGGCAAATGCAAGGAGTTGCTACCAAAACTTCAAGGAGATTGGATACTTTCAGTGAACTCTTGGTTTCCTTTACCAGCTACATTAAACAACTCGTGGACATATTTTGAAGTGGTTATCCGGCATCATTACCTCTTTCTTTGAAAAGATTTGGTCGACCGTCTCAAATTTGCTTTTCCAGTGTTGGATCACCTGCTGGGCCTCAGACAGCTTCTTCTCGCTCAGCTGCTGACCGGCGTGTGCTGCTCTCAGCTCTTCCCTGGTCTGAGCTTGTTGCTGCCGGGACTCATCCACCATCTCCTCCATCTCCTTCAGGCACTGCTGGAGCTTCTCCACCTGCTCCTGGAGCTGTCGGTGCGAACAAGATCAGAGGTTATCAGTCAGAGGGGCAGAATTAGGCCATTCAGCCCATCGAGTCTATTCCGCCATTCAATCTTTCTCTCTCAACCCCAATTCTCCTGCCTTCTCCCCAGAACCCAACACCCTTAAAGCCCTGTCCCACGGTACAAGTTCATTCCAAGATCTCTCCCGAGTTTAAAAAAAAATCAAACTCGTGGTAAGCACGGAGAATGAATGTAGTGGATACGTCGGTGCTCGGTGACTTCTCTTAGCGGCTCGTAACGCTAACGGCAAGTATTCGGGAAGACTCGCTAAAGGCAGGTAAGCACGGGAAGATTCGTGAAGATTTTTCAACATGTTGAAAAACGTCCACGAGAAGCCCCGAGTACCGATGAGTAGCCATTACAGTAAATCTCCGAGTTCGAATCAGGGCAAACTCGGGAGAGCTCTTGGAATGAATTCCACAGATTCACCACCCTCTGACTAAAGAAATTCCTCCTCATCTCCTTTTTAAAGGCAATGTCATAAAAACATAGAAAATAGGTGCAGGCGTAGGCCATTTGGCCCTTCGAGCCTGCACCGCCATTCAATATGATCATGGCTGATCATCCAACTCAGTATCCTGTACCTACCTTCTCCCCATACCCCCTGATCCCTTTAGCCACAAGGGCCACATCTAACTCCCTCTTAAATATAGCCAATGAACTGGCCTCAACTACCTTCTGTGGCAGAGAATTCCAGCGACTCACTACTCTCTGTGTGAAAAATGTTTTCCTCATCTCGGTCCTAAAGGAATTCCCCCTTATCCTTAGACTGTAACCCCTTGTTCTGGACTTCCCCAACATCGGGAACAATCTTCCTGCATCTAGCCTATCCAACCCCTTAAGAATTTTGTAAGTTTCTATAAGATCCCCCCTCAGTCTTCTAAATTCTAGCGAGCACAAGCCAAGTCTATCAGGTCTTTCCTCATATGAAAGTCCTGCCATCCCAGGAATCAGTCTGGTGAACCTTCTCTGTACCCCCTCTATGGCAAGAATGTCTTTCCTCAGATTTGGAGACCAAAGCTGTACGTAATACTCCAGGTGTGGTCTCACCAAAACCCTGTACAACTGCAGTAGAACCTCCCTGCTCCTATACTCAAATCCTTTTGCTATGAATGCTAACATACCATTTGCTTTCTTCACTGCCTGCTGCACCTGCATGCCTACTTTCAATGATTGGTGTACCATGACACCCAGGTCTCATTGCATCTCCCCTTTTCCTAATTTCAGATAATAGTCTACCCTCCTGTTTTTGCCACCAAAGTGGATAACCTCACATTTATCCACATTATACAGCATCTGCCATGCATTTGCCCACTCACCCAGCCTATCCAAGTCACCTTGCAGCCTCCTAGCATCCTCCTCACACCTAACACTACCCCCCAGCTTAGTGTCATCCGCAAACTTGGAGATGTTGCATTCAATTCCCTCGTTCAAATCATTAATATATTGTAAATAGCTGGGGTCCCAGCACTTAGCTTTGCGGTACCCCACTAGTCACTGCCTGCCATTCTGAAAAGAACCCGTTTACTCCTACCTTTTGCTTCCTGTCTGCCAGCCAGTTCTCTATCCACATCAATACTGAACCCCCAATACCGTGTGCTTTATGTTTGTATACTAATCTCTTATGTGGGACCTTGTCAAAAGCCTTCTGAAAATCTAGATATAATACATCCACTGGTTCTCCCTTATCCACTCTACTAGTCACATCCTCGAAAAATTCTATAAGATTCGTCAGACATGATTTACCTTTCGTAAATCCATGCTGACTTTGTCCAATGATTTCACCACTTTCCAAATGCGCTGCTATCCCATCTTTAATAAATGACTCTAGCAGTTTCCCCACTACCGATGTTAGACTAACTGGTCTGTAATTCCCCGTTTTCTCTCTCCTTCCTTTTTTAAAAAGTGGGGTTACATTAGCTACCCTCCAATCCTCAGGGACTACGCCAGAATCTAAGTCGTTTTGAAAAATTATAATGTCCTTTTATTCTGCGACTGTGCCCTCTGGTCATAGATTCTCCTTGTGGAAATATCCTCTCCACATTCACTCAATCCAGGCCTGTCGGTAATGTCAAAGAGGACCCCCCTCGTCCTTCTAAACTCCAGCGAGTACAGACCCAGACTACATGTGATAGGGCGGTCACGGCGGCACAGCGGTAGAGTTACAGCGAATGCAGCGTCAGAGACCCGGGTTCGATCCCGACTACAGGTTCTGTCTGTACGGAGTTTGCACGTTCTCCCCGTGACCTGCGTGTGGTTTTCTCCGAGATATTCGGCTTCCTCCCACACTCCAAAGACGTACAGGTTTGTAGGTAAATTGGCTTGGTAAATGTAAAATAATGTCCCTAGTGGGTGTAGGATAGTGTTAATGTGCGGGGATCGCTGGTCGGCGCGGGCCTGGTGGGCCAAAGGGCCTGTTTCCGCGCTTTATCTCTAAAACTAAAATTACACAGCATAGCTTGAGGGTGAGAAGGCAAATTATAATGGGCAAATTATAAGGGGCAAATTTGGACAGTGGGTACCTGGGATGGCAGTGGAGGCATATACGATTCTAGCAGTGAAGAAGCTTTCAGATAGGCATGTGGATACTCAGGGAATCGAGGGATATGGATCATGTGAGGCAGAGGAGATTACATTAACCTGACATAATGTTCAGCATGGACATTGTGGGCTGAAGGGCCTGTTTCTGTGCTATACTCTTCTATGTTCTAACATGGATAGATTGGAAAAGGTGATTGTGCGAGAAGGTCACAGAGTAACAGCATGAAAAACAGGTCCTTCGGCCCAACTTGCCCACACCGGCCAATAGGTCTCATCTACACTAGCCCCATCTGCGTGCATTTGGCCTACATCCCACTATCCATCTACCAGTGAGAATGTTTCTCATGAATGTACCTGCCTCAACTACCTCCTCCAGTAGCTAGTTCCATCCACCATCACCACCCTTTGTGTGAAAAACGATACCCATCAGGTTCCTCTCTTTCCCCTCACCTTACACCTTTCTCCTCTGGTTCTCGATTCCCCTAGTCTGGACAAGCGATGCACATCTACCAATTTATTCCTCTCATGATTTTGTACACTGCTACAAGATCCTATACATTTTCCTTACTGTGTGTAGATAGCGTTAATGTGTGGGGATCGCTGGACATAGCTGACATGGTACCTCAGCTTTCTAGTGCTTAGTTTTGTTAAGAGATACAGCATGGAAACAGGCCCTTCGGCCCACTGAGAACGCACCGATCATTGATCACTCGTTGACTATCGATTCCCTTACTCTGGGCAAGAGTCTCTGTGCGTCTACCCGATCTATTCCCCTCATGAATAAGGTGACAAGGAGAGAGAGAGGAAGCGGCAAAGGACACAGAAGGGACGGTGTTAGGGGAGTGACGAGCTGGGGTTGCGGGTACCTGTTCGATAGCTTTGGCGTTGGAAGCCTTCAGCTCCTCAGACTTGCTCAGGGCTTGGCGCAGGCGACTGATCTCCTCTACGCACTCCTGCTGCAGGCTCTGCACCTCCGCCAACTTCTTCAGATTCTCCTTCAACTTCTCGTTTTCTTTTTTTTGGGTTTCGAAGTCAAACTGGCGAGCAAGCAGAAATGGAAAAGAACGACAATTATTCGGCAGAAAATAAAACAAGGAGGACACTGGAATTAACCTGCCTCTTACTTGGGACTGGTGGACTCCTGTTGGACAAGTTGGTAGAAATGTTTTACTGTAAGGTGTGTAAGTGTGGCAGGTGTGGAAGTTATAGTTGTGCACTGTTCAAGAGCCTGATGGTGTGATGCAGAGAGTCTAGGCCCAAAGGGCACAGCCTCAGAATAAAAGGACGTACCTTTGGAAAGGAGATGAGGAAAAATTGTTTGGTGGCACGTTGGTGCAGCAGTGGAGATGCTGCCTTAAAGTGTTAGAGACCCGGGTTCAATCCTGATAACGGGTACGAGTTTGCACGTTTTCCCCATGTGCTGTGTCGGTTTTCTCCGGGTGCCTCCCACACTACAAAGACGTACTAGTTTGTAGGTAAATTGGCTTGGTATAAATTGTAGACTGTCCCGCCTAGTGTGTCGATAGCGTTAATGTGCGGGAATTGCTGGTCGGTGTGGACCTGTGTTTCCGGGCTGTATCCTTAAACTAAACTAGTTTCTTTAGCCAGAGGGTGGTGAATCTGTGGAATTCATTGCTGCAGACTGTGGTGGAGGCCGTCTTTGTGTGCCTTCAAAGTGGAGACAGATAGGTTCTTGAGTAGTAAGGGTGTCGTAAGTTACTGGGAGAAGGAAGGTGGAGGAAGGTTCAGAGAGAAAAATAGATCAGCCATGTTTGAATGGTAGAGTAGATTCGATGGGCCAAATGGCCCAATGCTGCTCCTATGTCTTATGATCTTACGATGGTTGCGAGGAAATCTCCAACAACATTTCCTGATAACACGGGTGGTGGCCATTTCTGTCCATCAAGGCAGAGCAACCTCATTCTTTGTAAGCTTTCCCTGCAACCCATTCCACCCCCATTCAGAATCCACTGCTCATCCACACTCGAGGAACAGTTTACTGAAAAGGGCACAAAATGCTGAGTAACTCAGCGGGTCGGGCAGCATCTCTGGAGAACGTGGATAGATGACTCATCTTCCGACTGATTGACTG
Source organism: Okamejei kenojei (assembly GCA_035221665.1). Taxonomy (NCBI): domain Eukaryota; kingdom Metazoa; phylum Chordata; class Chondrichthyes; order Rajiformes; family Rajidae; genus Okamejei; species Okamejei kenojei. The sequence continues at coordinate 12,355,869 of CM069161.1, forward strand.
GAGGAAGGGGGTTGGGGGAAGCTGGATGAGAGGAGGGGGCAGGACAAAAGGTTCTGAAATTATTAGAATAGGGGCTAGTACATCGTGCATCTTTTTTTCATTTAACCAAGATTAACTCTTGCTGGTTTACCAGGATGCTGGTGGAGCAGAATTCCCATTTTCCTTGCATCCCGCAGAAGGGAACTTGGAAGTAGGAGACCCCGCTGGGAACAGACATGTTCAGGGGAGGTTCTCACTGTCTATCCCATCTCATACTATGTTATAACCATGAGTCTCAGTAAATGCTCCCACAATCTCTCCCTCACTCAGCAGGCTGTGAACACCAGCCAGTGCCCGGATGCTAATGGCCTTACCCGAACTAGTTCGAGGTTCTCCTGTGCAACTTTCAACTCGTTCGCAGTCTTATTCTTTACTTCTGTCAAACTGCAAATCAAAGCGGCAAAGATATATGAAAGTCAAAATACATTTCGCCAAATTCTGTTTGCATAAAATGCAGAGCATTTACAATTATTTGTTGAATATTGCCATTCACACCTAATGTTTTCTATCTGATTCCACTTTGGGCCAGTGCAACCCAAACTCAACCAAAGCTGAACATCTATTCAAAGAGTCTAGATCCCAGCAATAGTGCGTCTGGTTTAATTCCTCTGACGAGGTATTCCATGGGAAGGCGCGGGGGAGAGGGGGGGGGGGGGGGGGGGAGATGGAGTATGAAAGTACGATTCTTCCTCGTGTCCCGCATGGAGGCGGAAGTTAAAAGCCTACCTCGTTGGGAACTTGGAGTCACACAGGGATCAGACCAGAGTGGCATATTTTCCTCCTTAGAGCAGAATTTCTTTTTTTTTTTGAAAATATTTTTATTAGAAGTAAATACATATTAAGAAGAAATAATAAAAAATCAAAAAAAAAACATATTATTCGTCACATACATTCTTAATATTTTTAAAATTTACGGGCATTCTTATTTATACTTCTATATTTTTTGTTATTTTATAACAGTAGGAAATAAAGAGAAATAATAAGAAGAAAAAGAAATAAGAAAGAAATAAAAAAGTCAATAAAATGAGTGGAGTATTAAGCAAGATATTCTTCATTGGAGATATATTCATGGTCAATTGTACATAATTTTTCATCTATTCCTTCATTCAGGCTTCAGTCAGGGCCTCGAACCGGACCACCTTAACCCTTTAAGTATTCAATAAATAACCATATAACAATTACAGCACGGAAACAGGCCCTCTCGGCCCTTCCAGTCCGTGCCGACCATTTGTTTTCCCCTAGTCCCATCTACCTGCATTCAGACCATACCCCTCCATTCCCTTCACGTCCATATACCTATCCACTTTACTCTTAAATGTTAAAATCGATCCTGCCTCCACCACTTCTGCTGGAAGCTCATTCCACACAGCCACCACCCTCTGAGTAAAGAAGTTCCCCCTCACGTTACCCCGAAACCTCTGTCCCTAAAATTCTCATGTCATGCCCTCTTGTTTGAATCTTCCCTACCCTCAATGGGAAAAACGTATCCACGTCAACTCTGTCTATCCCTTTCATCATTTTAAAGACCTCAATCAAGTCCCCCCTTAACCTTCTGCGCTCCAAAGAATAAAGACCTAACTTGTTCAACCTTTCTCTGTAACATATTGGTGGAACCCTGGCAACATTCTAGTAAATCTCCTCTGTACTCTCTCTATTTTGTTGACATTCTTCCTATAACTAGGCGACCAAAATTGTACACCATACTCCAGAATTGGTCTTACCAATGCCTTGTACAATTTTAACATTACTTCCCTACTCCTATATTCAATGCTCTGATTTATAAAGGCCAGCACACCAAAGGCTTTCTTTACCACCCTATCTACATGCGATTCCACCTTCAGGGAACTATGCACAGTTATTCCAAGATCTCTCTGTTCCACAGCATTCCTCAATTCCCTTCCATTTACCATGTACGTCCTATTTTGATTTGTCCTGCCAAGATGTAGCACTTCACACTTATCAGCATTAAACTCCATCTGCCATCTTTCAGCCCACTTTTCCAAATGGCCCAAATCTCTCTGTAGACTTTGAAAATCTACTTCATTATCCACAACACCACCTATCTTAGTATCATCTGCATACTTACTTATCCAATTTTCCACCCCATCATCCAGATCATTGATGTACATGACAAACAACAGTGGACCCAACACAGATCCCTGAGGCACCCCACTGGTCACCGGCTTCCAACCTGACAAACAGCCATCCACCATTACTCTCTGACATCTCCCATTCAGCCACTGTTGAATCCATCTTGCTACTCCACCATTAACACACAAAGATTGAACTTTCTTAACCAACCTTCCATGGGGAACCTTGTCAAAGGCCTTACTGAAATCCAGATAGACATCATCCACTGCTTTACCCTCATCAATTTCCCTAGTTACCACTTCAAAAAATTCAAGAAGGTTTGTCAAACATGACCTTCCAGGCACAAATCCATGTTGACTGTTCCTGATCAGACCCTGTTTATCCAGATGCTTATATATATTATCTCTAAGTATCCTTTCCATTAATTTGCCCACCACTGACGTCAAACTAATAGGTCTATAATTGCTAGGTTTATTCTTTGAACCCTTTTTAAACAATGGAACAACATGCGCAGTACGCCAATCCTCCGGCACTATTCCCGTTTCTAATGACATTTGAAATATTTCTGTCATAGCTCCTGCTATTTCTACACTAACTTCCCTCAATGTCCTAGGGAATATCCTGTCAGGACCTGGAGACTTATCCACTTTTATATTTTTTAAAAGTGTCAGTACTTCCTCCTCTTTGAATCTCATAGTTTCCATAGCTACTCTACTTTTTCCCCTTAACTCACCGAGTTCAATATCCTTCTCCTTGGTGAATACCGAAGAAAAGAAATTGTTCAATATCTCCCCCATCTCTTTTGGCTCTGCAGATAGCTCTCCAAATGGAGACCATATTCCTCTGAATTGATCTAACCTGTCCATTAGGACAAGTCTTAATCTTTCCAGGTGAAGTGCCTCCGACATTTCTGTAATCCACATTTTGATTGTGGGGGATATGGGACCTTTCCAAAATCTTAGTATTAATTTTTTACCAATTATTAAACTATAACCAATAAAAATTATTTGTTGTGTTGTTAGTAGCTGATCCGTTTCTAATATTCCTAATATAATTAATTTTGAGTCTGGAATTAAATTTGCATTAACTACATTCGAAATTATCTTAAAAATTTCTGTCCAAAAATTAGTAATTTTTGTACATTTTGTGAATGAATGTGTTAGATTAGCTTCTAACTGTTGACATTTATTACATATAGCGGAAACATTTGAGAAAATTCTGTTTAATTTGGATTTTGAGAAGTGTAATCTATGTATAATTTTAAATTGTATCAAGGAGTGTCTGGCATTTAATGAGCAATGGTGTATATGTTGTAAACATTCATTCCATACTTCTATACCAATTGTTTGACCTAATTCGTTTTCCCATGCTTGTCTATATTTTTCTGTATTCGGTAAATCATTTTCCAGTAAGATATTATAAATATATATTAATTTTTCTGTATTCGGATGTTTATTTAAACATTCATCTAAAATTTCTGTCTTTCTATTCCTAAAATCTGGTGTATTTGATTTAACATAATCTCTAATTTGTAGATATCTAAAATACTCTTTGGAGTGTAATCCATAATTTTGTTGTAATTCCTGAAATGAAAGAAATAAACTTTCCCTGTAGAGATCACCCATCTTATTTATTCCGTAGTTCTTCATTTAAAAAAACCTTTATCCATCAATGAAGGTTTAAAAGTAATGTTGTTTACAATTGGAAGAGCCAGTGGTATACTCTGTAATTTTAATGTTTTTTTAAAAATTGTTTCCAAATACGTATACCACTTTCTATTATTGGGTTTCCTCTATAAATTTTCTTATGTATTTTAGTGTTAGCAAATAAAATCGAGCTAATTTCGAAAGGTGAACAGTATTCCTTTTCCATTTTTAACCAGTTTGGCTGTTTATCTACTTCTTCCAACCAGAAATTCATATTTTTTATATTAACTGCCCAATAATAAAATATAAAATTAGGCAATTAGAGCAGAATTTCACTGATGCCATGGAACCATTGTGGGAGCCGACCTAAAACATTATCTGCCCATGCCCTCCATCATCATCATCATAATAATTATAATAATAATAATAATAATAATATATTTTATTGTCATTACACATAAGTGCAACGAGATTTGGTTTGCAACTTCCATCTGATGCCATAACTTAAACAACTAATAAAATTTAGGTTTAGATACCACGAGAACAAGGTTTATAAAAATAACACTAGAACAGTAAAACAATCAAAACAGACTAAAGTGCAGAAGTGTCTGTGCGACCTGACCATCCGAGGGACACAGTCCATGGGGGTGGGGGGCACTCAGCAGGGCCGGTTCAGAGCCGCTATAGCTCTGGGAATGAAGCTGTTCCTGAGTCTGGAGGTGCGGGCGTAGAAGGCCTTGTAACGTCTGCTGGAAGGGAGTAGTTGCTGCCTGACCTGCTGAGTCACTCCAGCGCTTTGCGTTCTACATTTACCACAGGCATCGACTGCGAGTCAGTGATGCCAACCAGCTTGTGGATTCACAAGCGGTTCACCCAAGACGCCAGAGTCCAATTTTCTGAGGCACACATCCAGCAAAGAATGAGGAATCACACCTCTGCCTGAATGTACTTTCTTAAGCAGCCACAAAGGTGCAGTCTCCAACAGTCTGGGCAGTGTTTATCATTCAATTAGTGCCGTCATAGTCGCAGCAGGTGGCCGAAAATTTTCAACATGTTGAAAATCCAGCGGCGACCAGAAAAAGGTAGGACTCTTTGGGCGACTACTCACGACCACGCAGACCATGTCACCCCGTGACGCCTGTATGGTTGTGAGCAGTCGGCTAAAGAATCGTACCTTTTCTGGTCGCCGCTGGAATTTCAACATGTTGAAAATTTTCGGCCACCTGCTGCGACTATGACGGGTACCGGCAAGTCGCCAAAAAAAAAAAATTGGTGAAGTGGGACCGGCCCTTTACCCTTACTTTTCCCGGTGTCTTCCACTCCCCCAACTGGATAGAAGGAATGGGTGACGCTTCGGGTTGAGACCCTTCTTGAGACTGAGAGTTGGGGGAGATGCTGCCTGACCCGCTGAGTTACTTCAGCATTTTGTGTCTTTCTGATAAAGCAAGCCATCTGTCGCAGTGGTAATCTTCCCCTGTGGAGCTCCCTCTATATTGCAACAGCTCCTCGTTGTCTGCACATACTTTGAGATGTCCCCTTTTACCTTATCAACTCCGTCTCCTTTGCACCGATTTCCACTTTGAGACGCTTGCTTTCTTGCTGGAGTTGTTTCAGTTTCTCCACAGCTTTCTCATGTTTCTGCTTCAGTTGCTCAAGAGACGCTTGTGATGTCTCCATCTTTGCCAGCAAGCTCTTAGAAAGGAAAGGAAGCGGACCTGATAAGCGCATAGCAACGTTCTGCCCAAATCACTGTCTAAATCCTCAGACACTGCTCAATAACAGTGGGACCAGGGGCTCAAAGGGCCAGCTTGATACTTCCACAACTGCAGGGGCAATAAGTACAGGTTATGGAAGGTTGATGGTAGTTCAGAGATACAGCGTGGAAATGCCCTTCGGCCCACTGAGTCCATGCATCCCATCACATGTTCACATGTTCACACATTAGTTCTCTGTTACACCCACTCCCCAAACATTAGGGACAATTGAAGGAGCCAATTAACCTACAAACCCACACATCTTTGGGATGTGGTATGAAACCGGTGCACCCAGAGGAAACCCACGTGGTCACAGGGGGTGTGTGCAAACTCGACACAGACAGCACCCAAGTTCAGGTCTGCACCCCCGGACCTGCAGTGATGTGGGGACGCGGCTCCACCAGCTGTGCCACCCCTTGTACCAGCTGTGCCACCCCATGTAATTAGACGTACAGACACTCCGCGACATCAGCGGATCCTTGTGCAAGTCAAAAACTGAAGTGAGACAGCGCACAAGTAAATTTACTATTCAACGTGGAGACCACAGGGGAGCTCCAAGGTGGAGACCACGGGGGACGGAGGAGCTCCAAGGTGGAGACCACGGGGGATGGAGGAGCTCCAAGGTGGAGACCACGGGGGATGGAGCTCCAAGGTGGATGGAGCTCCAAGGTGGAGACCACGGGGGATGGAGCTCCAAGGTGGAGACCACGGGGGATGGAGCTCCAAGGTGGAGACCACGGGGGATGGAGCTCCAAGGTGGAGACCACGAGGGATGGAGCTCCAAGGTGGAGACCACGGGGGATGGAGCTCCAAGGTGGAGACCACGGGGGATGGAGCTCCAAGGTGGAGACCACGGGGGATGGAGGAGCTCCAAGGTGGAGACCACGGGGGATGGAGCTCCAAGGTGGAGACCACGGGGGATGGAGCTCCAAGGTGGAGACCATGGGGGATGGTGGAGCTTCAAGGTGGAGACCACAGGGGATGGAGGAGCTCCAAGGCGGAGACCACGGAGGGGGCTCCAACATGGAGGGAGCATCCACGAGCACACCTGACTAGCTTGCGGAAACAGCCACATGCAAACGTACGAGCGCACTCAGATATAACGCAGCTGGCTTAAAGAATTGTTTTCGCAAGTGTGAGGTTGTGCAACTCCGGGAGTGCCTGTATTTGTGATTTCCAAGCCTAATGAACACTTCAGAAGCCAGTGAGTCTGCAATTGTTACCTTTATAGATGGTATCAAGTGACATTCCAAGTTTACCTTGTGTTCCTTCTGCAAGTTGAAACATGCAGTCTCTTTATCGGTCAGATCCTTTCTCAGGTGCTCTGCTTTTTCATTCTGGGCTTTCATTTCCAACTCGCTCTTCACCTTCTGTTCCAGTGTTTGCTTTTCAAGTGCTGTCACATCCTTCTGTTGTGGACAAGAAATGTAAGTGGGTGAGGGGAGGGGGGGCGAGGTGAGGTGAGGTGTGCAATGGAGAAAATGCAAAAGTAATCATGTCCACACTAAGAATTATATCAATATACCATCAGCAAAACACCTGGAACTATAGCACAAAACACACAGATGCTACCTGACTTGAAGGATTTTTTTCTATTTCAGAATTCACACATCTGTTTTTGTTTGCTCCCAAATGGCCTGGATCTAATCCTCTGACACATTCCCATCGTCCTAGAGTAGAGGCACAGTCATACAACATCGAAAAATGCCCTTCAGCCCAACTCATCCATGCCAACCAAAATGCCCCACATACTGCAAGCGAGTGCCATTCACCTGTGTTAGTCCCATATCCCTTTCCTACGCATGTACCTGTCCAAATGTTTTTAAAATGTTGTTAGAGTGGCTGCCTCGACTACTGCCTCTGGGAGTTCGTTTCGTATAACCACAACCCTCTCAGTGAAAAAGTTGCCATTCAGGTTCCCATTAAATGTTTCCCCTCTCACCTTAAACCCGCGTCCTCTCCTTCTTGATTCCCCTACCCTGGCTAAAAGACTATGTGCAGTTACCCGATCGATCCCCCTCATGGCCCTATACACCCTCTGTAAAATCACCTCTTAATCTCCTGCATTGCAAGGAATAAAGCCCCAGTTTGCCCAACCTCTCCCTATAGCTCAGGCCTTCAAGTCCTGTCAACATCCTTAACATCTGACTTAACAGAATGAACAGGATGGAGGGTACACAAAAAGCTGGAGAAACTCAGCGGGTGCAGCAGCATCTAAGGAGCGAAGGAGATAGGCGACGTTTCGGGTCGAGACCCTTCTTCAGACAGGATGGATATTTGAGAGAAGTTCAGCAAAGTGAAGCAACCCATTTGGAGTGATTGTACCTTATTTATCTCCAGTGCTGTGAAATGTTCCTCCTTTTCCTTTGCTGCCTGGGTTTCAAGTTCTTTGATCTTTTCCTTCAAGGTGGCATTTTCCACTATCAACTTCAGATTGTTCTCCTTCAGCTCAATTTTCTCTCTTTCAGTTTCTTCTTGTTTCTCCTGTTGCAGGAGGAATTAAAAAAAAATAGGAGACAAAACGTCAGGCAGACTGGAGAATGAGGGGAGAAGGCAGATGTTTCAGAGGCTCCTCTCAAAACCGGAGTTACTCGAGCTAACAATAGACAATAGGTGCAGGAGTAGGCCATTCGACCCAGCACCGCCATTCACTGTGATCATGGCTGATCTTCCACAAACAGTACCCCGTTCCTGCCTTCTCCCCATATCCCTATTCTCCGCTATCTTTAAGAGCTCTATCTAACTCTCTCTTGAAAGCAGTCAGAGAATTGGCCTCCACTGCCTTCTGAGGCAGAGAATTCCACAGATTCACAACTCTCTGGGTGAAAAAGCTTTTCATCATCTCCGTTCGAATTGGCATACCCCTTATTCTTAAACTGTGGCCCCTGGTTCTGGACTCCAACATCGGGAGCATGTTTCCTGCCTCTAGCGTATCCAATCCCTTAATAATCTTATATGTTTCAATAAGATCCCCTCTCATCCTTCTAAATTCCAATGTATACAAGCCCAGTCGCTCCATTCTTTCAACATATGGCAGTCCCGGTATCCCGGGAATTAACCTCGTGAACCTGTGTAGCACTCCCTCAATTGCAAGAATGTACTTGGAGACCAAAACTGCACACAATACTCCAGAGGTGGTCTCACCAGGGCCCAGTACAGTGAAGAAATCTAGTGGCATGTTGGCCTTCATAACAAGAGGAGCAAAGAGGTCCTTCTGCAGTTGTACAGAGGCCTAGTGAGACAACACCCGGAGTATTGTGTGCTGGAGAAATTCCGCGGGTCAGGCAGCACCTGTGAAGGGAATGGACAGGCAACGTTTCGGGTTGGGACACCTTCTTGACATTGGGTTTTCCTGTTTGATGCCTGCACTGAAGTAATAATTGCTTATTATTGATCTAACTTTCCAATAATTAAAGTGCAGAGAATTCACAGAAAATAATTCACTATGCATAAAACTAAGACTAATTTACTAGTATCTAGCGCTGCTACATTTGTGTCTACAGTTTTGGTCTCCTAATTTGAGGAAGGACATCCTTGTGATTGAGGCAGTGCAGCGTAGGTTCACGAGATTGATCCCTGGGATGGCGGGACTGTCATATGAGGAAAGATTGAAAAGACTAGGCTTGTATTCACTGGAGTTTAGAAGGATGAGGGGGAGATCTTATAGAAACATATAAAATTATAAAGGGACTGGACAAGCTAGATGCAGGAAAAATATTCCCAATGTTGGGCAAGTCCAGAACCAGGGGCCACAGTCTTAGAATAAAGGGGAGGTCATTTAAGACTGAGGTAAAAAAAAATAAAAAAATTTCACCCAGAGAGTTGTGAATTTATGGAATTCCCTGCCATAGAGGGCAGTGGAGGCCAAATCACTGGATGGATTTAAGAGAGAGTTAGATAGAGCTCTAGCGGCTGGAGGAATCAAGTGAAATGGGGAGAAGGCAGGCACAGGTTATTGATAGCGGACGATCAGCCATGATCACAATGAATGGCGGTGCTGGCTCGAAGGGCTGAATGGCCTCCTCCTGCACCTGTTTTCTATGTTTCTATGTTACATGCTCTGTTTGCAAGTCAACTCTCATTCCTTAAAATGATTACTTCCTGCTAAATACTCCAGGTGTTAATAACTTCCTGCTAAATATCTACCTAATTTAATGCTTTATCCCAGACTATTCCCAGCCAATATGTTTTCACCCAAGTTCGTGGGAGTGTGGAACTTTCTGCTTGGTGAGGTGCATTGGAAAATTTTTCTCAAGAGGGCGGTACTCTACCTTGGAGAATCGAGAAGGTTCGAGCATCGAGGTATTTTAAACAAGTAGATATATTTCTGAAACATTAATAAATTGAGGAATCCTGAGGACACTGATGCAGATGAAGCCGGAGGTACATCAGCCATGAGCACATTGAACAGTGGGACAGACTTGAGTGATTTACTCCTGTTCCGACATTTTTCTCTGACGTACACCCTGACTTTCAGTTTCTCACTGGCTCTTCGGGTCGGTTTTAGTTTAGTGGAGTTTAGTTCAGAGATACAGCACGGAAACATGCCCTTCTGCCCACCGAGTCTACCTCGACCAGCGATCCCCGCACATTAACACTATTCCGCACACACTAAGGACAATATACACTTATACCAAGCCAATTAACCTACAAACCTGGTAGACACAAAATTGTGGAGAGTCACTCAGCGGGTCAGGCAGCATCTCTGGAGAGAAGGGAAGCCACCCATACCTTCTCGCCAGAGATGCTGCCTGACCCGCTGAGTTACTCCAGCATTTTGTGTCTACCTTCGATTTAAACCAGCATCTGCAGTTCTTCAAACCTGCACGTCTTTGGAGTGTGGGAGGAAATCGAAAATCTCGGAGAAAACCCACGCGGTCACGGGGAGAACGAACAACTCCGTGCGGACAGCACCCGTAGTGAGGATGGAGCCTGGGTCTCCTGGCACTGTGAGGCAGCAACTCTACCGCTGCGCCACCCTGTCTGTTGCAAAGTGGACGGCGTTTCGCTGTCAGGGATGGGCCAGACTCACAGCTCCATGTTATCCCATTTTAAAGGGGCTGTTCAGCTAGGAGTATGGAAATTGGAGATAAGAATGTCCCCCGCCCCCCCATAACATTCCAGCATTCCCAGGTCTTTTTTTTTTATTGGAGCAAGAAAAAAAAAAAGGCAGTGAGGAACAGCACTGTCAGCATTCCAGAGTGCTGGACGGTGAAAGGACTGCCTAATAACATCTGGCAGTAGAACACATACTCGGGGGGTCACAGATAAAGGAAAAGCAGACCATGGCTCGCTTTTATGAGCATTACTGATTTAAAACATTTGCAACTTAGATTCCGAGATAAAAGTGTAACTGCAGCTCACAGTCACACCGAGAAACCCTGCAGCCTCACCTAACTTTTGGAAAATGTCAAAATATAAAACCCTTCCTCTTAAAACCCATCCAGCAAACTTCAGCAGTGCTTGCCAGGAGACTTGTGAAAAGATGAACTATATCGAAATCAACTCAAAGAGCAGTACGACTTTAATCGAGGCAAGAGCAGCCGAAACACTGGCATTTCACAGTTCCTTGACTGGCGTTATTCAGAACTGTCACAGCCAACTCCTGATACCAATTAGATTACCGCCCACAATTCCACTAAAATACATTTAATTTAGTTTAGAGATACAGCGCGGAAACAGGCCCTTCGACCCACCGAGTCCGCACCGACCAGCGATCCCCGCACACCAATATTATCCTACACACATTAGGCACAATTTACAATTTTACCAAAGCCAATTAGCCTACTAATCTGCAGGTCTTTGGAGTGTGGGATGAAACCAGAGTGCCCGGAGAAAACCCACGCAGGTCATGGCCCTCGATAAAACCCTCTGGTCCTAGACTCTCCCACTAGTGGAAACATCCTCTCCACATCTACTCGATACAGCTCTTTCACTATTCGGAATCAAACCCGGAACTCTTGGCGCTGTGATTGGAACGGAGACGGGGAAACACTTTTTCTCACAGAGGGTGGTGAATCTGTGGAATTCTCTGCCTCAGAGGGCGGTGGAGGCAGATTCTCTAGATGCTTTCAAGAGAGAGCTAGATAGGGGTTTTAAAAATAGGGGAGTCAGGTGATATGGGGAGAAGGCAGGAATGGGGTACTGATTGTGGATGATCAGCCATGATCACATTGAATGGCGGTGCTGACTCGAAGGCCGAATGGCCTACTCCAGCACCTATTGTCTATTGTGAGGCAGCGGCTCCACCCACTGCGCCACTGAGCCTAAGTGGACAACTGAGAAAAGGAGTCTGAAGAAGGGGTTCGGCCCGAAACGTTGCCTATTTCCTTCGCTCCATAGATGCTGCTGCACCCGCTGAGTTTCTCCAGCACTTTAGTCTACCTGAGAAAAGGAGGGTGTGCTTTGAAAGAAATATCTCACTTGAGTGGTGATGATAAGCATCTCTTGAGCAGAGTCACTGTCGAGCCGTTCTGCTCTGCTCTGGCCCGTTAGCCTGAAACCAAAGGGTGTGCTGGCCCCACGGATCTCACCCTTCTGCGTGACGTAGCAAAACTGGTAGAAGTCATTTTCATCCTTTGGAAGATAATAAGCTGGGGGAAAGAAAACAGACGTTTGCATGATTAGTTTTATTGGTTATGGTCTCCATCACAAGATGCATGGATTTACGAAAGGTAAATCATGTCTGACGAATCTTGTGGAATTTTTTGAGGATGTAACTAATAGCGTGGATAGGGGAGAACCAGTGGATGTGGTGTATCTGGATTTCCAGAAGGTTTTCGACAAGGTCCCATATAAGAGATTAGTATACAAACTTAAAGCATACGGCATTGGGGGTTCAGTATTTATGTGGATAGAGAACTGGCTGGCAAACAGGAAGCAAAGAGTAGGAGTAAACGGGTCCTTTTCACAATGGCAGGTAGTGACTAGTGGGGTACCGCAAGGCTCGGTGCTGGGACCCCAGCTATTTACAATATATATTAATGATCTGGATGAGGGAATTGAAGGCAATATCTCCAAGTTTGAGGATGACACTAAGCTGGGGGGCAGTGTTAGCTGTGAGGAGGATGCTAGGAGACTGCAAGGTGATTTGGATAGGCTGGGTGAGTGGGCAAATGTTTGGCAGATGCAGTATAATGTGGATAAATGTGAGGTTATCCACTTTGGTGGAAAAAAACAGGAAAGCAGACTATTATCTAAATGGTGGCCGATTAGGAAAAGGGGAGATGCAGCGAGACCTGGGTGTCATGGTTACACCAGTCATTGAAAGTAGGCATGCAGGTGCAGCAGGCAGTGAAGAAAGCGAATGGTATGTTAGCTTTTATAGCAAAAGGATTTGAGTATAGGAGCAGAGAGGTTCTACTTCAGTTGTATAGGGTCTTGGTGAGACCACACCTGGAGTATTGCGTACAGTTCTGGTCTCCAAATCTGAGGAAGGACATTATTGCCATAGAGGGAGTGCAGAGAAGGTTCACCAGACTGATTCCTGGGATGTCAGGACTGTTTTATGAAGAAAAACTGGATAGACTCGGTTTATACTATCTAGAATTTAAGAGATTGAGAGGGGATCTTACAGAAACGTACAAAATTCTTAAGGGGTTGGACAGGCTAGATGCAGGAAGATTGTTCCCAATGTTGTCCAGGACAAGGGGTCACAGCTTAAGGATAAGGGGGAAATCCTTTAAGACCGAGATGAGAAAGACTTTTTTCACACAGAGAGTGGTGAGTCTCTGGAACTCTCTGCCAAAGAGGGTAGTTGAGGCCAGTTCATTGGCTATATTTAAGAGAGAGTTAGATGTGGCCCTTGTGGCTAAGGGGATCAGAGGGTATGGAGAGAAGGCAGATACAGGATACTGAGTTGGATGATCAGCCATGATCATATTGAATGGCGGTGCAGGCTCCATTGAATGGCCTACTCCTGCTCCTAATTTCTATGTTTCTATGCATTAAAATCTTCAAAACAAGGGTGCAAACAAAACCCTCTCTCTTTACGTCTAAGAAAGAACTGCAGGTGCTGGAAAATTCGAAAGTAGACAAAAATGCTTGAGCTTTTTGTGTCTATCTTCTTTTCAAACCAGCATCTGCAGTTCCTTCCTACACTAATCGTCACTGCCTTGTGTCCATCCATATACCTCCATTCCCTGCATATCCAATGTGCCTGTGTAAATCCCTCTCAAATGCCAGTATCATATCTGTCTCCACCACCACCTTTGGCAGCAAGTTCCAGGCATCTTCTATTACTGTGAGAATGTTCTGTTACGTCCAATATCCATTGTCAAGATGCCTGTAATAATGAGGCTGGACTGTGCTCTGGCGAGATTGGAGACTTTGAAAGTCCTTACCCACAAATGTCACTTGTTGTTGCCGCTCTCCAGGACTGTCCCACTTTGGGAGAGGTGCCCAAACAAAGGTGTGGTAATCTCGGGCTGTGCTCCATCCAACCTGCAGGCAAAGATCAATAAAATAACTGACCTTACCAAACAGCTATGGAAATGCATCGGTGGAAAGTTTATTCTCCAAATCAAAAAAGATTGAATTAGTCTAGTTTAGTTTAGCGAACAACGCGGAACCAGACAGAGTCCGTGCCGACCTGCATTCCCATACACTAACATTACCATTTCACACAGAGTGGTGAATCTCTGGAATTCTCTGCCACAGTAGGTAGATGAGGCCACTTCATTGGCTATATTTAAGAGGGAGTTAGTTGTGGCCCTTGTGGCTAAAGGGATCAGGGGGTCTGGAGAGAAGGCAGGTACGGGATACTGAGTTGGATGATCAGCCATGATCATATTGAATGGCGGTGCAGGCTCGAAGGGCCGAATGGCCTACTCCTGCACCTATTTTCTATGTTTTCTAAGTTTACCCCACGCACTAGGGACAATTTACAATTTTACCGAAGCCAATTAACCTACGTCTTTGGAGCGTGGGAGGAAACCGGAGCACCAGGAGAAAACCCACGCAGGTCACAGGGAGAACTTACAAACACCGTACAGACAGCACCTGTAGTCAGGATCGAACCCGGGTCTCTGGCGCTGTAAGGCAGGAGCTCTACCACTGTACCAAGCAAGGATATTTTCATTGCCAACTCATAAGGTTCAGAACAGAAATAGCAAGCACAAAGGTCACCGAATCATAGATTGCCCAGCACTGAAACAGACATTGATCAGTGGTTATCACGTTGCTGTGTACAGGAGGTGGCTGTGCACACATTGACTGCTACCAGTCCCATGTTACAAACTGAAAGGCGAGTGTAGTGGTAGCAGCTCATCCAAAACACACCACTTCTAGAAATGATACAAAAGCAAAAACACTTGGATGACTGCGAGCAGTTTTGGGCCCCATTTCCAAGGAAGGATGTGCTGACATTGTGGAGGGTCCAGAGGAGGTTCACGAGAATGATTCCAGGGCTGATTGGGTTAACATATGATCAGCCTTTGATGGCACTGGGCCAGTACTCGCTGGAGTTTAGAAGGACGAGAGGGGCCCTCATTGAAACTTCCCGAATAGTGAAAGGCCTGGACAGAATGGATGTGGCGAGGATGTTTCCACTAGTGGGAGCGTCTGGGGCCAAAGGCTCATAATAAAAGGGTGTACTCTTAGAAAGGAGATGAGGAGGAATTTATTTAGTCAGAGGGTGGTGAATCTGTGGAATTCATTCACACAGTAGGCAGTGGAGGCAGTCAATGGATATTTTTAATGTGGAGATTGATAGATTTTGGATTAGTGCAGGTGTCAGGGGTTATGAGGATAAGGCAGGAGAATGGGGTTATGAGGTAAAGAGAGATCAGACATGATTGAGTTTAGGAGTAGACTTGATGGGTCGAATGGCCTAATTCTGCTCCTACTACTTATGAAATATTGGAAATGCCAGATATTTGAAATTAAAAAGGAAAATGCCAAAACTAATCAAGTTGTTGGGAAGCTATGTATTGTTGAACCTGGATTTCAGTTTTCAGTCTCCTATACCTTCTTCCCAATGGTAGGAGAGAAATTAGAGCGCGGCCAGGGTAGTGCGGGTCTTTGATGATGCTGGATGCCAGGAAAGAAAACAAACCCAGCTGGTAGAGGAGCTGACTCACAGCGTCAGAGACCCAGCATATAATCCTGACCTCCATTGCTGCCTGTGTGGAGTTTGCACGTTCTCCCTCTGGACACATCTTTGCCGGTTTTCTTTTCGTTAAAAAGTATAAGATAATGGGTATAGCACAGCGGTAGAAGTTGCTGCCTTTCAGCGCCAGTTGACCTCGGGTGCTTATCTGTACGGAGCGCGTACGTTCTTCCAGTGCCCTGCGTGGGCTTTCTCCAAGGTCTCCGGTTTCCTCCCACACTCCACAGACGTACAGGTTTGTAGGCTAATTGGCTTGGTATAAATGTAAATTGTCCCTAGTGTGTGTAGGATAACGATAATGCGAGGGGATCGCTGGTCGGTGCGGACCCGGTCGGCCGAAGGGCCTGTTTCCGTGCTGTGTCTCTAAACTAAACTATGAGCATGCATACTGTGACACTGTTCCTTTTTGTCACACTTCACCCCAACAAACATTCGGAAAAAAATTCCTACCTTGAAAATTCCAATCCAATCCTTCTTATGAGCTGCGATCTTGGATGTCAGCGTGTAGTTGCATTTTACTGGAATGTCGGTCATGTACAGTTTTTCCACATTGACAAAGATAACCTGGGCAAAGGTGCTGGAATTCATCGACGAGTTGTCATGTTCTGGATCTTCGTTCATTGTGAGCGGTCTGAGAACGCACAGAAATAAATTGCATTTAGCAACCGACAAATGCTACCGACTCTTGAGAATTTGAGTTAAGAAAAAGAAAAAAAACATCTTATAAAGACAGAAAGTGCATGGACTAAGGGCCTGTTTCCACACTGTATCTCTCAAACGTCTAAGGACCCTTCTTCAGACCTGTAACGTCACCTATCCATGTTCTTCAGAGATGCTGCCTGACCAGTTAAGTTACTCCAGCACTTTGTCTCTTTATTGGTAAACCAGTGCCTGCAGAAAACGTCCTGTTATGTAGCGTCAACCTTATCCTTATCCAAAAAGTGTTCCGCAAGCAATGGAATATCCTTGCAGTGTGGATACTGTTTTGTATCACTACAGAGATGAAGACTATATCCAGGGGTCTATTTCCCCCAATGGCAACTGGCCTATTGGGAAAATATTTTTTTCTTAAAACACCAGAAACACCTGGAAACAACTGAATTAAATAAGTTGGTCCCAGATTTGTTATTTTCCGTATATTAAGATGGTTTTCTCCAACACACATTGTCGAGCAGATATCCCATAGCACCTGTAATGCACTTGGCTTTGATATTTATATACAGTGCTTCACTAAACCTGCACACCACATGCTATTTTAATGTCGGAAATCTAGGGAGCCATCAATTTAATACAAATTGGAAATGATAGAGCTAGTAAATCATTTTTTCTGAAGTCAGTGATATTATCGGCATAACCAAGGGCTTGCTTACAGTGTTAAGGGGTTGGGGGGGAGAATCCAACTTCAGAGGTAATTGGCACATTGATACCACCCATGAACTGAATATTAGATGGATAACATCCATGAACTAAACTGTCCTCTCACCTTACACCCCATCTACCTCATTGGAGCTCTTTGAACTATCTCTAATCAGATAGACATAATTAGATTGAGTCTGAATGGTCTTAACCCAAAACGTCACCCATTCCTTCTCGTCAGAGATTCTGTCTGTCCCGCTGAGTTACTCTGGCATTTTGCATCTATCTTTGGTGTAAACCAGCATCTGTAGTTCCTTTCGACATGTCTTAAATCAGACTTTACTGAACTTTATCTTGCACTAAACATTAGAATGTTTATCCTGTATCGGTACACTGTGAACTGCTTGATTATAATCATTCATCGTTTTTTTGCTGACTGGATAGCACGCAACAAACAGCTTTTTACTGTACCTCAGTACACAAGACAATGATAAACTAATCTAAGGTGGACACAAAATGCAGGAGAAACTCCAGCATTTTGCGCCCACCTTAGATTTTACCAGCATCTACAGTTCTTTCATAACCATAAACTAATCTAAACTAGCCTATTTTAGCATCGCGTTTGACACAGGCACCATGGGCTGAAGGGCTTGTTCCTGAGCTGCTCTGTTCTACATTCAGGTACAAACAAATTCTTAAGGCAGCAATCCACCAGGCCTTTTTTTTTCTCCTTATCAATACCTTAAATGGAAAACTTCCATCACTTCAACATCTGGAAAGCTCTCCATCTCCAGTCACCACCCACCCATTCTCATCGACAGTGTCTCTCTCTTCCCCCCCCCCCCCATGTCCAGTCTCCCACTAACCCACATATTTAGTCACCACCCCCTCCCATCCTATTTCTAATTCACCCCTCCCCCCCCTCCAATCACCTCCTCCAGCCTTTCCCTCCCTATCTCCAGTTCCCCCCCCCCCAAACCACCCAATGCCATCTCCAACGCCCCTCCCCAATCTCCAGTTACCACATCCTTAGTAACTCCAATTAACAGATTTGTGGAAGGTACCCCAATCCTTCCCGCTCTCTCGCCCCTTCCCTCTCTATCTATCTCCCCTCCCTCTCTATCTCCCTCCTCCCCTTCCCTCATCTCCCCCTCTCCTCTCTCTCTCCTCCTCTCTCTCCATCTCCCTCTCCCTCCCTCTCCCTCCCCCTCTATCCCCCCTCCCCTTCTCCCACTTAATTCTCTCTCCCCCCTTCACTCTATCTCAATGGCATGATCATTAACTGCATGAAACACGAGTAAAGGACATTGAACGGAGTGCGGCAACTCCAACCTTACCGAGTGGAGACGTGTGAAAGGACCTGACTCTCACCAGGATTAGAACTGAAAGTGAAAGCAAATTGTTTTTAATACGCAGCCACGCACGACGATAGCAGAAATAAAGGGGTTAAAAGGAGATGGAGGGGGAAACAATATAAGATACCAACTTTTCTGCGCCGGCCCAGGTTATGCTTTCAGTCATCAAAAAGTTTCCCCGTGTAGCCAATGCCGACTGCGTCACAAACCCACCTGCAGGCTTGTTGCCGCAAGGCACGCTGGGGGCTGTAGTCTCCGCGGCGGCCTCTCGCCGACAGAGCCTGCGCAGACCCAGGCCATGCGGACTACAGCACCCGGCAGCCTCCACTGCGCCACTGCTCCCCTCTCCATCCCCACTGGGAATTAAAGCGGTCAGCATCGTTTTAATTTGAGGTGTTTATTCCTGAAATGAAACTAATGGGAATATCAGAGCTTATAATTGTTGGCGGGCTAGGCCTTGGGCAGCCTGCGCAATAAGACAATTTGTTAAATCAGCCTAGGCAGAAAAAGATGGGAAACAATATATGTATACAATTGTGCAGCAAGGAACTGCAGATGCTGGTTTACACTGAAGATAGACACAAAGTGCTGGAGTAACCCAGTGGTACAGGCAGCATCTCTGGATAGAAGGAAATGGGTGACGTTTTGGGTCAAGACTGGAGTCTCGACCCTTCTTCACCCATCCCTTCTCTCGATGCTGCCTGTCCCGCTGAGTTACTCCAGCACTTTTATCTTCAGTTTATACCAGCATCTGCAGTTCCTTCCTACACATGGATTTGTACCTGGAGGTATTGAAGATGGCTACATTAACCCTACTATTTATAAAATCAAATGTCATAGGTAAGGGGCGATTAATACTTTCTAGTTAACTCTTTCCAGAAGTGGAAACATTCTGTTTCTGTCCACCTTCTCAAAACCCATTGTAATTTCAAAGACCTCACAAGGACAAGGGTGGCACAGTGGCGCAGTGGTTGATATGCTGCCTCACAGCACCAGAGAACCGTGTTCGATCCTGGCTACAGATCCTGTCTCGATGGAGTTTGTTCGATCTCCCTGTGACCGCGTGGGTTCTCTCCAGGTGCAATGGTTTCCTTCCACATTCCAAAGACGTGCAGGTTTGGAGGTCAATTGGCTTCTGTAAATTGTCCCAAGGATAGTGCTATGACATGGGTGATTGTTGGTCAGCATTGCTCGGTGGGCCGAAGGGCCGTTTCCATGCTGTATCTTTCAACTAAACTAACCTACTTAGGACTTCCCTTTAAATTGCTTTTCGCAAAAGAGGTGAGCAGAGATACAAGTGCTGTCATCAAGAATGTGACTCACCATCATCTTCTGAAGAGCAATTAAGCTGCTTGCGAAGCTCAGAAACTATGAATGAGCATGACAAGAATCATCTTCACCTCGCTATCATCCTTATATCACCATCTATATCTCTTGTTTCCCTCTCCCCTGACTCTCAGTCTGAAGAAGGGTCTCGACCCAAAACATCACCTGTATCTTTTCCTGCTTTCAAGAGAAAGTTAGATAGAGCTCTTAAAGATAGCGGAGTCAGGGGATGTGGGGAGAAGGCAGGAACGGGGTACTGATCGTGGATCATCAGCCATGATCACATTGAATGGCGGTGCTGGCTCGAAGGGCCGAATGGCCTACTCCTGCACCTATTGTCTATTGTGTATTGTCATTGATGTTTCATATTCCATGAAGAAGTCTGAAGAAGGGTTCAGATCCAAAATATCGCCTATCCACGTCCTCCAGAGATGTTGCCTGACTCACAGAGTTACTCCTACACTTTGTGCAAGAATCCAGCATCTGCACAACCTAGTGTCTCCATGTCTGCCATAAAGCCCGCAGTGATTTAGACTGAAATCTCTGGCACCCATTTTCAGTCTGCACTGGACCTGCACTATCCCACTTTCACTTTCACTCCCGACACATTAGGAGGCATTTTCACAGAGGGCTAATTAACCTACAAACCAGCACACCATTGGGAGGTGGGAGTAAACCGGAGCACCTGGAGGAAGCCCACGCTGTCGCAGGGAGAATGCGATGGGCAAACTCCACACAACCAGCACCCGTCACGCAGCCAGGAACAAACCTGGTCTCTGGGCCTCTGACGCTGT
Organism: Okamejei kenojei; assembly: GCA_035221665.1. Lineage (NCBI taxonomy): Eukaryota > Metazoa > Chordata > Chondrichthyes > Rajiformes > Rajidae > Okamejei > Okamejei kenojei. The sequence continues at coordinate 12,376,338 of CM069161.1, forward strand.
GAGGCAGCAGCTCTACCCGCTGCACCAACCACTGTGCAAATCTCTGCTGACTTTGTTGAGTAGAGAAAGACATTTGGCTTCAGGTCATGAGATGCTGACATGCTTTGATGTGAAAATATAGAGGGAAGGAGTAAGTTGGAATAAAAAAAACGTACAATAAATATATATTAAAAGTAATCCTAAATCATTTAACTATGATGCTGATGTGAGCTGGCCCTGAATCTGGTGACCAGATGGTTCCAATACAGTTTTGTGCAAAGTTTATCAGGGGTAATATGCCTCAGATTGCTCGCACTCCTGTGGTCTCAACCTGAAGCACCATTTTCCGATCAAAAAAATCCTTCAGCTATTTTTTTCCACTTATTTCTTTACCTATTTTTCCATCCTTTGCTGATTAACAGATCCTCTTGTGTTCTCATACAAAGGAAATATGGCATAATAAAGACTGACACTAACTATGATATATAACCACATAATTTCCTTTTTAACCAACGCTGCCTGTAAATCACTTTAATTAGATGCATGTGCACATGTTTATGGACTTTGGGATCGAGGAATTTAGGAAACCGTGGGAGTCTTGATTTCAAACGATTTTAAAAATGTATTTCGTGGCCTAACAGGAGCGCTGGATTAGATATAACTTGTAGCCCCACTTGTTATAAAATATACACAGCTCTAATATCTACTTATGTGAAGCTATTGTTTATCTACTTGCCTTAAATCCAGCTGAGCTTCAGTAGATAGAACACTTACCCTTGAGTCAAGAGGTTTTGTGTTCATCTCCTGTTATGGAGACTTGAAAAGACTTCAAGTGCTGGAGTAACTCAGCGGGTCAGGCAGCATCTCTGGATAGAAGGAATGGGTGACGTTTCGGGTCGAGACCCTTCTCCAGTTTGAAGAAGGACGTTCCTTCAGGAAGGAGATGAGGGGGAATTTCTTTGGACAGAAAGTGGTGAATCTGTGGAATTCTTTGCCAAAGATGGCTGTGGAGGCCAAGGCAATGGATATTTTTAAGGCAGAGATGGATAGATTCTTGATAGTATGGGTGTCAGGAGTTATGGGGAGAAGGCAGGAGAATGGGGTTAGGAGGGAGAGATAGTTCAGCCATGAATGAATGGCAGAGTAGACATGATTGGCCAAATAGCCAAATTCTACTCCTATCACCCCTTATGAAGCAGGTTGCTGTGTCCGATATGTTACTGAGCATGTTGAGTGTTTGGATATCAGTTTGAATCCATTCCCTCTGTCCCACTCTTCTAAGTTATAAACATTAGAGTCTGAAGAAGGGTCTCGACCCAAGACATCACCCATTCCTTCTCTCCAGAGATGCTGCCTGACCCGCTGAGTTATTCCAGCATTTTGTGTCTACCTTCCAAATGTAATATTTCCTTCACTATTTTCCCAGAGATATTTTCCCTGATGTTTACATTTCAGAGTGTTAAGGCACCTAATGTTTGTTTGTGCTGCCTTAATATTATACTTTCCACCATTGGTGCTCATGGCGACAAATCTGTGTGTTCTGAGGTCTGGGAATTCCTCCATATCCCCCTCTCTCTCTCTCTCTCTTACCTAATCTTTTGTCAGCCAATGTATTATGTCCTTTTGTAGCTATGTGTCAAATCTGTTTGATTTTTTTACTTTAAGGAAGTAAAAAAAAAAATCAAACAAGTGTCTTGGGATATTCTGCTACATTAGAGATGATGTTTGAATGAATGAATAAGTTTATTGGCCAAGTATTCACATACAAGGAATTTGCCTTGGTGCTCCGCCCGCAAGTGACAACGACATGCAGTGACAGTGAGGAATGACACGTAAAACATTAAATATTAATAATAAAACATTATTGATTAAACATGTGAATCAAATAAAATACCAGAGCAAAAGGAGGCTACAGATTTTTGGTTATTGGTTAGAGCTACGACTCGTGGGAAAAAGCTGTTTTTATGTCTGGCTGTGACAGTCTGGAGTCGCCTTCCAGAGGGAAGTGATTCAAAGAGTTTGTGACTGAAGAGCACTTGCCATGTCTTGAAAGGTGCTATTTAAATGCTAATATCTCTTCATTTCCGCATTGACAGTGGATCTGATCCTTTGATGCCTGACTGGACGATGGGCCTGCTTCCCATCCCTGACAGTATTTCAAACTGATGAGCAAAAAAGCTTTGCAAGGAAACAAATGGAAATTATATCGTTGAACTTTGTATTTATTGATAGCAGTATTTATTGATAGTTTTGTGAAGTTCTCAAGTAAGCATCTCTCCACATCATCCACGAGTGCTATAAAGATTTGTAATCATCAGCTATTCTCTGTGAAACCGCCCATGACAATGCTGATTCAGCTATCGTTTCCACAGTCTTTATTAGCAAGAGAGTTGTTCAATTCCTGTAAGTACTTTACCAGTGTCTCTAAATAGACAACACATTGCCCACTGTAAAAAAAAAACAACATCTCCCTATCAGATTAGAGAGCAGCTCTCTGCTGCAAGCTGATGTCAGGTGCAGAGGGAGCTAAATAAAGACCGGTGTTCACAACATCTGAAAAGCCTTTGCAGTAAATTATGTACCTCCTCAAGTTCAGTCACTGTTGCAGTCTCGAGCCATGGTGGCTAATTTGTACACAAGGTCCCACATGGCGGCATTGTGATGAAAACAAAATTGGATAATTGTTTATTAGCTTTAGTTTTTAGTTTTAGATGTACAGCGCGGAAACAGACCTATCGGACCACCAAGTCCATGCCGCCCAGCATTCCCGCACACTAACACTAGGGACAATTTTACATTTATACCGAGCCAATTAACCCACAAACCTGTACGTCTTTAGCATATGGGAGGAAACCAAAGAGCTCAGAGACAACCCATGCAGGTCACAGGGAGAGCATACAAACTCCATATAGACAGCACCCATAGTCAGGATCGAACCCGGGCCCCTGGCACTTTAAGGCAGTAGCTCTGTCGCCTCGACACCGTGCAGTTATTATCAAAGATCCTATAGTGGAGCAAGATAGACCACTCCTTCTAAATGCAATGGACTGACGTGTAGTAGGCAACGGAGCAGAACGTGGACCTTTTTTCCAAATAACTTTTATTTTTACGAGGATGTTTCCGTAACCGGCTTTCGTCTCCGCACTAGTATCCTCTGTGATCTTTGGTGTGGAGACGGAAGCCGGTTACGGAAATGGGGCCGAAAATGCCCCATGAATCTGCCTGTGACCGTACTACGTCTTTTTCGTCGAGTGATCGATCTTGCTCGCTATAGGATCTTTGGTTATTATTAAGCCAGTTAACGAACAACCCTGTATGTCTTTAGAGCGTGGGAGGAAACCGGTGCTCCCGGAGAAAACCCACGCAGGTCGCAGGGAGAAGGTAGGAACTCCATACACACAGCACCCGCAGTCGGGATCAAACCCAGGTCTCTGGCGCTGTCCAGAGTCAAGAATCAATAGGCAAAATTTACCCCCTGGGAACACTTGGCCAAGATGGGCAACAAAATGATGGAGTAACTCAGCATCTCCGTTGAAAAGGAATAGGTGACATTTTGGGTCGAGACCCTTCTTCAGGGTTGAAATGTCAACTATTCCTTTTCTCCAGAGTTACTGCCTGATCCGTTGAGTTCCTCCAGCATTTTGTGTCTATCTTGGTGAAAGCCAGCATCTGCAGTTCCTCCCTACACACAAAATCACACCTTTTGGACATCACCCATTTATCGTTTCGGCATCCCTGTTGCAGGAATTCCAGTAGATTGATGAGGCGTGACACCCCGCTTTTATATCCAAGCGACTATCCTTCTGCTTTCTAGATGAATATTGATTTGCTCTCATAAAATGCCTTCGAGCATTTCCTCTCCAATTGAACCTCCCCTAGCTGGTCTGTAATTCTCTGATTCATGGCTCTATGCTGCATGCATATTTATTGTACTACAGCTCTCTGTCTGATGGTGCTCGATGGTATAGAATACACCAGGGAGAATCCCCCTCTGCCCTGACTCTTCTTTGTGGGTCATAAGTTCATAAGGTCATAAGTGATAGGAGCAGAATTAGGCCATTCGGCCCATCAAGTCTGCCATTCAATCATGGCCGATCTATCTCTCCCTCCTAACCCCATTCTCCCGCCTTCTCCCCAAAACCCTTAACACCCGTACTAATCAAGAATGTATCTATTTCTACCTTAAATATATCCACTGACGTGGCCTCCACAGCCTTCTAGGATTCGGAATCCTAAATTCAGCATCTCTATAAATATCCTTTAGTGTTTGGGGATACAGTGTGAAAACAGGCCCTTCAGCCCACCAAGTTCATGCTGTCCAATTATCACCCTTACACCAGTTCTATTTTAGCACTCTATTGCATTCTACACACTAGGGGCAATTTACAGAAGCCAATTAACTCGCAATCCTGCATGCCTTTGGAACTTGGGAGGAAATTGGAGCGCCTGGAGAAAACCCACTTGGAGAATGTACAAACTCTGTGCAGCCAACACCTGTAGTCAGGATCGAACCTGAGTCTCGGGCGCTGTAAGGCTGTAAATCTACCGTCGCGCCACCATGCCGCCCCTCTATTTCCTTGGTCCACCCCTGTCTCTGTTACTGACAATCTCACCATGTCTTTATTACCCACAGGCGTTCTTGGCCGGCCTCGCTGCTTCCCCTCTCTGTAAACAGTGTCAACCGAATGCCTGTTGCACCAAGGTAGACACAAAACGCTGGAGTAACTCAGCTGGGCAGGCAGCATCTCTAGAGAGAAGCATTGGGTGACGTTTCGGGTCGAGACCCTTCTTCAGACTGATGTCAGGGGAGTGGGCGTACAGAGAAAGAATATAGGAGGAGACAGTAAGACTGGTGGGAGAACTGTGAAGGGGGAGGGGATGGAGAGAGAGGGAAAGCAAGGGCTACTTGAAGTTAGAGAAGTCAATGTTCATACCGCTGGGGTGTAAGCTACCCAGGTGAAATATGAGGTGCTGTTCCTCCAGTTTGCGCTGGGCCTCATTCTGGCAATGGAGGAGGCCCAGTGTGGGAGTGGGAGGGGGAGTTAAAGTGTTGAGCAACCGGGACATCAGGTAGGTTAAGGCGGACCGAGCGGAGGTGTTCAGCGAAACGATCGCCGAGCCAGCGCTTGGTCTCACCGAAATACAGGAGTCTCCACCTGGAACAGCGGATACACTAGGTGAGATGTAGTAGAACATTACACCAAGTCTCTTTCAACGTCACCTGTGGGCTTGCTGACGTAAGAATGGCTTCAAAGTTCTCATCCTTGTTTCAAATCCTTCTCTATCTGGCTCCCGATGCAAGATAACCTAATCTCGACCTAAAATGTTGACCCTATCTCTGCCTCCACAGGTTTTTTAGACGTCTTTAGACAGGCACACGGATACGGAGGGAATGGAGGAATATGAATCATGACTGGTGGATGAGATTAGTTTCAGTTTAGTTTATTGTCACGTGTACCGAGGTACAGTGAAAAGCTTTGTTTAACTCGGTATCGAGTTTGGCACGGACATTGTGGGCCGAAGGGCCTCTTCCTGTGCTGTACTGTTTGATATTCTCTTTACAGTATGTTCTGTGACGAGCCATCTTCCCACGAGCCATCAGACTCTTGAATGCCATGCAATGGGCTGCCGCCACTATCTATTTTATCTTTTTATCCATTTTATCTTTTTATCCATTTTATCCTTCTGTTTATTATTGTGTTGCACGGGGAGCCAAATGCAATCGAATTTCGTTTGGAATTGCATGTATCGATGTATTTCTAAATGATTGATTGACACTTTGAGTTCTTCTAGCATTTTTTTTTTTGCTCTGGATTTCAGCATCTGCAGCCCCACTTGTCTCCTTCCCTATCTTTGTTATTTACTCTTGAGGACTGGCTTCTACAGAAGGCCACAAGGACTGACTTCTTCCCACCCTAATCCTGCAGATTCCTGAATCCAAATCACTAATCATCACGTGATATCACCAATTCATAAAGAAATAAAACACTTGCCATAAATGATTGTGTCATCACCTGGGTAACACAACACACACTGGGCGGCACAGTGGGGCAGCTGGTAGGGCAGGTGATGTGTGGGTTTGGAGCATAAATTTATGCCCCTGCATAAATTGCCCCAGTGTAAGGGAAGTGGGCTGACATAGAACTCTAGTGTGTACGGGTGATCAATAGTCAGTGCGGACTCAGTGGGCCGAAGGGCCTGTTTCCATGCTGCATCTCCAAACTAAACTAAGCACTAGTAACCTGAGACATCATGACGTCTACAGAGATATTATAGAGAATCTTATAGAGGTGTACAAAATCACGAGAGGAATAGATCGGGTAGACGCACAGTCTCTTGCCCAGAGCAGGGGAATCGAGAACCAGAGGACATAGGTTTAAGGTGAAGGGTGGAAGATTTAATAGGATCTTGAGGGGTAACTTTTTCACATAAAGGGTGGTGGGTGTATGGAACAAGCTGCCGGAGGAAGTAGTTGAGGCAGATACCATGGTAACGTTTAAGAAGCATTTTTGGACAGGTACATGGATAGGACGGGTTTAGAGGGATATGGGCCAAACACAGGCAGCTGGGATTAGTGTAGCTGGGACTTGTTGTTCAGTATGGACAAGTTGGGCTGAAGGGTCTGTTTCCACACTGTAAGACTATGACTATATCAGACTCCAGTAATACGGTGGTGATATTATTGCAGGTCTGAATGAGATTATACCCTGATAATGGCCCATGTGGTCCACAACCATATAGTGCAGCAACAATCTGTTACTGTTATCATCAGGTAACGACATCACACAACAACAACCTGTTGCTAATGGCATCATCGATTACACAATGCTCCCTGGATGAGAACATGTTAGCTGTAAGGAGAGGCCAGACAGACTTGGGTTGTTTGCTCTGGAACCCTGGAGAGTAGGGAAGAGACCTAATTGAAGCATATAGAAACATGGAAAATAGGTGCAGGATGAGGCCATTCGGCCCTTCAAGCTAGCATCGCCATTCATTGTGATCATGGCTCATCGTCCGCAATCAATAACCCGTGCCTGCCTTCTCCCCATATCCCTTGATTCCACTAGCCCCTAGAGCTCTATCTAACTCATATATAATGGGAGCATACCTGGAGTAGACAGCCAGAAGCTTTCTCCCAGCATGAAGATATCAAAGAACGGGGCGGCGCAGTGTCTCAGCCGTAGAGTCGCTGCCTTACAGCGAATGCAGCGCCAGAGACCCGGGTTCGATCCTGACTACGGGTGCAGTCTGTACGGAGTTTGTACGTTCTCCCCGTGACCTGCGTGGGTTTTCTCCGAGATCTTCGGTTTCCTCCCACACTCCAAAGACTTACAGGTTTGTAAGTTAATTGGCTTGGTGAATGTAAAAATTGTCCCTAGTGGGTGTAGGATAGTGTTCATGTGCGGGGATCGCTGGTTGGTGCGGACCCGGTGGGCCGAAGGGCTTGTTGCCGCGCTGTATCTCTAAACTAAACTAGACCAGGGGGCAGAGCTTCATGGTGAGAGGGGCAAAGTTTAAAGGAGAGATGCGGGGCAAGTTAATTTTTTTTACACCGAGAGTGGCGGGTGCCTGGAACGTGCTTCCATGGTTGGTGGTGGAGACAGACACAAAAGTGGTGTTTGAGAGGATTCTAGAGAGGTGCGTGGATATGCAGGGAAAAGAGAGATATGGATCACATGTGGGCTATTGATGGAAGGGTTCATAGTTGTTGGACTTGGATGAGATCGGAACAAAGACAATTCAAGAACATCGGGGACAGTATTGAGTTTCACCTTTAGCACATTGATTCCCATGAATCTTTGAGAAATAAATGTGCAATATGTTGGAAAATGACTCGGTGGTTGCTCAGCGAGGTGTTTTAGTTTATTTTATTGCCACATGTACCGATGTACAGTGACAATTTTTTTTTGTTGAGTGCGAACCAGTCAGTGGAAAGACTATACATGATAGCAATCGAGTCATTCTGCTCGGCTGGGAGTTTAGTTTAACCTGAATGTTTTATTTCTCACATATGATAGCACAGAAGATTTTACCGCCGAATCTGATGATGGGGAACGGGAAAAATATTAAAACGTTGATTGAGCTTAATGACATTTTGTTCATCCATACCATCCATCACCTAACTTGGTCTTAAATTGAATTAATTGATTGATTGAAAGATACAGCATGGATACGGGTCCTTCGGCCTAACAATAGACAATAGACAATAGTTGCAGGAGTAGGCCATTCGGCCCTTTGAGCCAGCACCGCCGTTCAATGTGATCATGGCTGATCATCCCCAATCAGTGCCTCGTTCCTGCCTTCCGCCCATATCCCCTGATTCCGCTTCTTTAAGAGCCCTATCTAGCTCTCTCTTGAAAGTATCCAGAGAACCGGCCTCCACCGCCCTCTGAGGCAGAGAATTCAACAGACTCACAACGACCCCATGCCGACCAGTAATCACCAGTCCGCACTAGTTCAACGTTATCATACCTTCTTGTCCACACCCTACACTCTATAGGCAATTTGCACGGGGCCAATTCAGCTACAAGCCAGCACGTCTTTGCAAAGTATGACGAAACTGAAGCACCTGGAGGAAACCCATGCGGTTGCAGGGAGAACGTGCAAACATGAAAGAAGATGAGAAGGGATCTCTTTAGTCAGAGGGTGGAGACTCTGTGGAATTCATTGCCACAGACGGAGGTGGAGGCCAAGTCAATCGATATTTTTAAGGCAGAATTTGACAGATTTTAGATTAGTAAGTGTGTCGGGGGTTATGGGGCGAAGGCAGGAGAATGGGGTTGAGAGGGTAAAGTAGATTAGCCATGATTGAATGATGGAGTAGACTTGATGGGCTGAATGGCCTAATTCTGCTCTTAGAACCTATGAACTGATGAACAAACTTCACATAGACAGTGCCTGAGGTCAAGATTGAATCTGGGACTCTTGTGCTGAGGGGCAGCAGCTCGACCTTTATTTTACATTTCAGCTTCTCTGAGCAGATGATGTGACTGGTACCAGGCGGGGACATGTTCTGATTCCGATGAATCGCAGTTGTCGGAGCAAAGTCAGGCAAAAAATGCTGGAGAAACTCAGCGGGTGAGGCAGCATCAATGGAGAAAAGGAGTAGGCGACGTTTCGGGTCGAGACCCTTTTTCAGACTGATGTCGGGGGGGGGGGGAGAAAGGAAGAGGCGAAGACAGTAGACAGTATACAGTTGTAGGGGCTACCTCATTTGGCCAGGAGGCCTTTACTTGACCGTCTGAAGAAGAGACCCAACCCGAAACATCACCCATCCAGGTGTCTCCAGAGATGCTGCCTGACTCGCTGAGTTACTCCAGCACTTGGTGTCCTTTTTTTAGTAAGCCAGCATCTGCTGTTCCTTGTTTTGATCACTTTCTGCTGCCAGTACTTATTTATGGCAATAGTTTAACTGATCTGTTTGCAAAAAGAAATAATCTCACTGTACCTTGGCACACTTGATAATAAAGGGAACCATTGAAATATCCACTCAACCGTGCTCTGCCTCAGATACATTCAAGGATAGATCGAATTTTACTGGAGGATACTGTTGGAACGATTGAGAACCGAAAACCTCGCTGAATTTCGGGATGCCGCAAAGCAAGTGTAGTCTTTGCACAGGCTACAGTGGACGTGTACAGACTGAATTATGACGGACAAAATGGAATGGTTTTTGCTACGTAGGACATTGCTAATTGTGATGTATGTGACATAATTAGCATATGTTATGTCTTGTGCGAGGGGACGCATGCGCTGGAAGAGACTCAAGGTGGCGTCCTGGAATAAAGAAGTTTACTCCCGTATCTGAGTGTTATTTTAAGTCAGTTCCAGGCACCCAAATACACAACACTGATCATATATGGGAAGCGCGCCTGACGTGACCTGCATTGAGGGTTACACAAAAAGCTGGAGAAACTCAGCGGGTGCAGCAGCATCTAAGGAGCGAAGGAGATAGGCGACGTTTCGGGTCGAGACCCTTCTTCAGACTGGTCAGGGATCAGGGAAACGAGAGATATAGACGGTGATGTGGAGAGATAAAGAACAATGAATGAAAGATATGCAAAAAAGTATCGATGATAAAGGGAACAAGCCATTGTAAGCTGTTTGTGGTGTGAAAATGAGAAGCTAGTGCGACTAGGGTGGGGGAGGGAGATAGAGATAGAGGGAATGCCAGGGCCCGAGGGCTGAGGGAGAGGTGGGAAGGGGAGGAGACCTGCATTGACCTGCATTGAATCTGCTGAATGTGCGATCATTGCTGGCCACCAGGGGTCAGTGTGGAGACACGTTGGCTGCTCCAGGGCTCGACTCCTGAGCTCTCAACACACATGTTACACACTCTCCTGGGGGGGTTACACAAAATGCTGGAGAAACTCAGCGGGTGCAGCAGCATCTAAGGAGCGAAGGAGATAGGCGACGTTTCGGGTCGATGACCCTTCTTCAGACTGAAGAAGGGTCTCGACCCGAAACGTCGCCTATCTCCTTCGCTCCTTAGATGCTGCTGCACCCGCTGAGTTTCTCCAGCATTTTGTGTAACCCTCGATTCTCCAGCATCTGCAGTTTCTTCGTTTACACACTCTCCTGTTGCACCAGGTCTGCCCGGAGCAGCGAGTATTTATAGGCCTGTTCGGTCAAAAACATTAGATTGATTTTTAGTAGGGAATGGTGTCAGGTGAAATTGAGAGAAATTGTGGAGAGGAGAGATGAAGAAAGAGAGAGAGAGAGAGAGGAGGGAATGGAGTGAAGGGTGGACGGATGATGTGTAGGAAGGAACTGTAGATGCTGGTCTACACTGAAGATCGACACAAAATGCTGGAATAGCTCAGAGGGTCAGGCAGCATCTCTGGGAAAAAGGGAATAGGTGACGTTTCAGGTTTTGTGGAGTCTGAAGAAGGGTTCCGACCCGAAACGTCACCTAATTGTTTTCTCCAGAGATGCTGCCTGACCCACTGAGACACTCCAGCCATTTTGTGTCTATTTTTGCGCGATGATGATGGTTGGGTTGAAGCAGATTTGGGGAATGGTCAGGGGGAGAACGCGGAGGTGGAGGTGGGGTGGGGATGAGGAAAATAATAATTGAAGAAGGGTCTCGACCCGAAACTTCTCGCCATTGTAGATGCTGCCTCACCTGCTGAGTTGCTCCAGCATTTTGTGTCTACCTTCGATAATAATTGAAGGGTTGGAATCAAGAAAAGAGTTTTGATATTGTAAAAATCACAAGGTTTTGAAAGAGTAGGAATTGTTTCCTTGGGCAGCGGGCAGACAACCAGGAGATAGATACCATCACTGGAAATGGGCCAGAGAGGGGAAGAGAATGATTCATAAGCAGCCAGTTGTTGTGCGATTACACTACTGTGGTGGAAGCTGTATCAACAGTAGCCTTCGAAACAAGAACCAGATTAAAAAATTGGAAAGATTTGCAATCCAATTTAGGAGGATGCGGGGCAGGGGGATGAATTGTCACTCTCTTTCAAAGGGCCAATGTGTAGATGGTGGGCCGAACGGCTTCCAAACTGTGGGGGACAACGCTGGGATTCCTGAAGCACCAGCACACTGTTGCATCCCATCCCTAAACGACGTCAACCGCTTTGGCAGAGGACTCCTGATTTTCCGAGTTGCAGGTTTGTAGATATCACTGTGTTGAGCAGGCTGATTCAACATTGCGGAACTGTAGGATGAGTTAGCGGAGTGGGATTTGCTCGGTCTTGCAGAGAGCCAGTATTGGCTACGTCCTTGGATTCATTTCCTTCCCATCTGGGCGTTAATGAGCCATTCGGGTCTTTAGAATCATCCAGTTTTGTGATCACCCGTACTGACGATTGTTTCGCATTCCAGATGTATTCGATGAGTTTAGTTTAGTTTATTGTCACAGTACCTCAGTACAGTCAGAAGCTATTTGTACCGTACTATCCAGTTAGTGGAAAGACCATACATGATTACAATTGAGCCATCCACACTGTACAGTAACATTGTAAAGGGAATAGCGTGTAGTGCAAGATAAAGCCAGTGAAGACTGAGTCTGAAGAAGGCTTTTTCGGCCCGAAACATTGCCTATTTCCTTCGCTCCATAGATGCTGCCGCACTCACTGAGTTTCTCCAGCACTTTTGTCTACCTTCGATTTTCCAGCATCTGCAGTTCCTTCTTGAACATAAAGCCAGTGAAGTCTGATCAATAGTCCTAGGGTCTCCAATGAGGTAGATAGTAGTTCAGGACTCCTCTCTAGTTGCTGGTAGGATGGTTCAGTTGCCTCATAACAGCTGGGACCAAACTGTCCCTGAATCTGGAGATGTCGAGCCATCTGCAGCGTACAGAGACAGGATAAAGGGAATAACATTTAGTGCAAGGTAATTGTCCGATTAAAGATAGTCCCAGGGTCTGCAATAGAGTGGAGGCTTGAAAGAGTGCGCGATTGTAATGAGTGATTACAGATCTGCTTCTGGGACCAGCACGCGGTGGGTCACCTGGCTTGGATGCCATCTTGTGGAATTCTGGGAATGTGGTGGGATATTAATGCACGTTCCCAGATGAATAGTGCAAGTCTCTGGTTTACCAAACCAGTATCAACACTCTGCTGACTTTCCCCACCAAGGTAATGTTTCTGCTTGCAGAGGACGGACATTTCCAAGAACTTTAGAAATCCGAAAGAAAATGGAAACAGTTCAGGTCAGGTCGGGGGGAGATCCCCCTGCCACGGGTGCCATGTAATCCCGTGCTGCCCGCTCCATGGTCGGATAGTCGGCGGCTAAACCGTCTCCCCCCCCACCTGGTTTGCCGGGTGAGGAGGGGGCTGTGGATCCCCAGCAGGACCAAAACCAAGACCTGTCAAAGGGCGGATGAACTCCAGGCGAGCCGACGGCCATCCGCACTTCAGTAGAAGTTGCGGTCACTGTCGTACACGGCATTGTAAGGAATGATGATAAGGCACACACACACACACACCAAAACCCTGTACTTCCAGCGGCGGAAGTCCGCAGGAACTGGAGGACAGAGACGTGTGGTGCGTCCGTCACCGTTCCCATTGGAAACCAGCACCACTGCGTCGCTAAATGTTTTCAACGATGATGATGATGTCTGATGAAAGCTGGCCAATCTGAAGCATCAACTTCAATTCCTCCTCCACAGATGCTGCCTGACTACTGAGTGTTTCCAACGTTTTACTTTTTAATTTACCATTTCTGTGCTATCTGTCATGCCTTTGGTGCTTTGTAAAGAAAGACATGCTGTTGAAATCTCGTCATTGCTGCAGGAAAAAAGATGGTCTGTTCTTAAACTCGGAGCAGTACAGCTCAGAAACAGGCCCTTTGGCCCGCAATGCCCATGTCAAACATGGTGCTGATCTCCCCTAGGATGTGATCTATATCTCTCCTGTCTCTGCATGTCCACGCACCTATCTAAAAGCCTCTTATCTGTAAATATCTCTATCGTGACTGTCTCCACCATTTTCCCTGGCAGCCCATTCAAGGCACAACCCTCTGTGTAAAAAAATTGCCCCGTACATCTTTAAACCTTGCCCCTCTCACCTTAAAGCTGTGCCCTCTAGTCTTGACATTTCCACCCTGGACAAAAGGTTCTGACTATCTCCCCTATCGATGTATCTCATAATGTTATATATTTATATCAGGTCTCCCCTCAACCTCTGAAGCACTAGCAAAAACAATCCAAGTCTGTCCAGCCCCCTCCTTACAGCTGATACCCTTTGGAGGGGTGGAGAAGAGATTTGCCCAGTATCCTGGTAACCCTCTGCTGCACCCTCTCCAAAGCCTTCTTCTATTGAGTGGACCAGAACTGCACGCAATACTCCAGAAGCTTTTCACTGTACCTCAGTATATGTGACAATAAACTAAACAAAAGAAGAAATAGTGTGGGAAGTAACTTGTGATGCTGGTTTAAACCGAAGATAGACACAAAATGCTGGAGTAACCCAGCGGGACAGGCAGCATCTCTGGAGAGAAAGAATGGGTGATATTTCGGGTTGAGACCCTTCTTCAGACCCGAAACGTCACCCATTGTTTCTCTCCAGAGATGCTGCCTGCCCTGCTGAGTTACTCCAGCATTTTGTTTCTATCTTCTTAAAGAAGGAATATGCAGACGACATTTCGGGTCGGGGCTCTTCTTTAGTTTAAGTTTAGTTTTAGTTTTGGCAATACAGAATGGAAACAGGCCCTTCGGCCCATCGAGTCCACGCCGACCATCGATCACCTGTTCACACTAGTTCAATGTTGTCCCAGTATTCTCAGACTCAAGAAGTCCTGATCATTTCTCATAAGTCTTAAGAAGGTCCACAGACCTGAAACATTGCCTGTCCATTCCCTCCGCAGATGCTCTCTGACCCACTGAGTTCCTTGAGTTTCTGACGGCTACATTGTAATCATGTGTTGTCTTTCCGCTGACTGGGTAGCACGCAGCAGAAAAGCTTTTCACTGTACCTCACTACACGTGTCAATAAACAAAACTAACCTAAACTGGAGTTACAGGGGGAGGGGTAGTTTAGGTTGAGATCACAATCAAACCACCAAATCTATTTAACGGTGGAGCAGGTTTGAGGGTTAAATAACAATTATGTTCTTCAGGAGCGGCACAGGGGTGCAGCGGGTAGAACCACTGCTTCACATCGCCAGAGACCCGGGCTGAAGCTGTCTTTGGGTATTATCTGTACGGAGTTTGCACGTTCACCCTGTGACCACGTGGGTTTTCTCCGGGTGCCTCGGTTTCCTCCTACATCCCAAAGACATGCAGGTGTGAAGAAGGGTAACCGTTCCTTCTCTCTAGAGATGTTGCCAGACCCGCTGAGTTACCCCAGCACTTTGTGTCTATCTCAGGTTTGTAGGTTAATTGGCCTCTATAAAATTGCCCTGAGTGTGTGGGAGTGGATGTGAAAGTGGGATAACATAGGACTCGTGGGAAGATAGACACAAACCGCTGGAGTAACTCAGCGTGTCAGGCAGCATCTCTCCGGCATTAGTGTGAATTGGTGATCAATGGACTTGGTGGCCGAAGGGCCTGTTTCTGTGCTGTATCTCTAAACCAAACTAAACCAAAAGACCCTACCTATTGCACTTAGTAGAGTTTAGCTTATTGTCACATTTACCAAGGAACCGTGAAAAGCTTTTGTTGCTTGTCAACCAGTCAGCGGAGAGACTATACATGATTACAATCGATCCATCAACTGTGTACAGATGCAGGACAAAGGAAATAATGTTTAGTGCAAGAGAAAGTCCGATTAAAGATAAGTAGATGGTAGCTCAGGGCTGCTCTCTAGTTCTTGATAGGATGGTTCAGTTGCCTGATATCAGCTGGGAAGAAACTGTCCCTGAATCTGGAGTTGAGTTTGATTTTATTGTAATTATGTATAGTATTAGCCGATTTGATTTGGATAGCATGCAAAACAAAACTTCTTACTGTGCCTCGGTGGACATGATGATAATAAACCTAAACCTGGCTCTGTCAGTCTGTGCGATGGATTTTCATGGTTCCGGGGGATGAGATCAGTGGCTGGGAACGGCTCCAGGAAGTTTAGCCTGCCAGCTCTGGGTTGAAAGGGTTAAAATCGGAACTGATGTGAGTGTACTTTGGGAGCAGGTCTGATGACATTCTCAGTGCTGCAATGTTAGTTGTGTAAGGAATCAGGGCTCTTTCACATTAAAATGCATGTTTGACCCATGCATTGTACACTGTGGATGGCTCGATTGTACTCATGGACAGTCTTTTCGATGACTGGTTAGCACGCAACAAGAGCCTTTTGCTTCTCCTTGTGACCATAACGTGACCATAAACTAAAGACATGCATGCACACGTACGCACCATACATATTCACTCGCGCACACACACACAGTTAAACATATGTGACCCCATTTACATGTTTTTGTAGATGCATACACAGACGCCTACTGCCCTGATTCAGAAATGTAAATATATATCAACTGAATCATGGGCTGTAAAATGAGGATAGGCCTGGTGAATTATTGACAGGCCCAATGAATCGGAGTGATATGGCCTCTCTCGGGAAGCTTGCCTGGTCTGCATCTTTAATAAACCTGTCTTCCGTTGACAGTTTCTCACAGCCTGGAATGCACTGGTAATGGGCTTGTGGCTTTGTGTTCACCAGCTACCAAGAATGAAGCTCCTTGACCTTCAAAGGCAGGCAGAGCTTCTTTGGAACACACGACAGTGAACAGGAATCACTCCGATAAATCTGTAGTGTAGCGAGCTGGGAATGAAGCCGGAAATATGTTGCCTGTACAGTGAACTCCATCAGGAATCAATGTCACCGTGTCAGGTGTTATCAGGCAACTGAACCATCCTACCGTAACTAATGGGCAGTCCTGAACTACTATCTACCTCATTGGTGACCCTCGGGCTATCTTTGACCAGACTTTACTGGCTTTACCGTGCACTAAATCTTATCATGTCTTTCATTCATTTGTTCTATATCTGTACATCACCATCTATATCTCTCATTTCCCTTTCCCCTGACTCTAGTCTGAAGAAGGGTGTCGACCCGAAACGTCACCCATTCCTTCTCTCCAGAGATGCTACCTGTCCTGCTGAGTTACATCAGCGTTTTGTGTCAATCTTTGCTTTAAACCAGCATCTGCAGTTCCTTCTTACACATTCCCTTATCATGTATCTATACAATGTAAATGACGTGATTGTAATCACGTATCGTCTTTCCGCTCACTGGTTAGCTCCCGACAAAAGCTTTTCACTGTACCTCGGTACACGTGACAATAAACTAAACTGTCAATCCCAACTTAGATCTCTGAACAGGCATTCCCTATACCTAGAAGTGTGTCAACCCGATACGTCACCTATTCCGGGGTGGGAGATTGCAACCTTCACGTGGTCCACCCTGATTTGACGAATGCAATCAACCTGACGTGCACAAACAGAAGATCAAAGTTGTCTTACAACTTTAGTCAAGTCAAGTCACATTTATTTACATAGCACATTTAAAAAACAACTCTCGTTGACCAAAGTGCTTTACATTAGTTATAAGAGTAGTATACACAAGCAGGCTACATACATATATACAAATAGCCCTCGCTCAGAGGACGTCAGGAAAGGCTTGGGAGAACAGATACGTTTTTAGACTAGACTCAAAGGAGTCGATGAAGGGGGCAGTTCTAATGGGGAGGGGGATGCTGTTCCACAGTCTAGGAGCTGCGACCGCAAAGGCGCGGTCGCCCCTGAGCTAATGCCTAGACTGCGGGACATTCAGCAACCCCAAGTCGGCCGATCTGAGGGGCCTGGAGGTGCGCACGCCATACGCTAGAAGAATAAGAATAAGAGATGTTGCCTGGCCCACTGTGTCACTCCAGCAGTTTGTGTCTATCTTCATTTTTCTTAGCTTGCGTCATTGTGCTTCTGAAGACACAGGATGCAGTTGTCATTAAGCTGGAGAGGATGCAGAGAAGGTTGATGAGGATGTCGCCAGGACTTGAGGGCCGTCTTCTTCTTCTTCGTGTGGCGTGCACCGCCTAAAGTTGCAGGACATCTTGTTCTATTTGATCTCATTTGATTGTGCACGCCAGGCTGATTGCATTAGTCGAAACAGGGCGGACTGCGTGAAGGTTGCAATCTTCCACCCCACTGAGCTACAGGGCGAGGTTGGGCAGGCTAGGACTTTGGTCATTGGAGTTCAGGAGGACTAAGCGGTAATCTTGTGGAGCTATATAAAATTATGAAGGGAATCGATGGGGTGAATGCATCCCATCTTTTAGTCGGGGTGGGGGAATCAAGAACCAGGGGATAGAGGATTCAGGTGAGAGAAGAAAGATCTAATAGGTGCCTGAAGGGCGAATCTTTCACTCAGAGGGTGGTAGGTATAGGGAATGAGCTGTCAGAGGAGGAAATTGAGGCGGGTACTATAACAATATTTAAAGAAAAAATACTTGGACAGTAACATGGATAAGAAATGACTGAGGGGCGGGGAGAGAGTGCGATGGATTTTCATGGTTCTGGGTGGGGGATGAGATCAGAGGCTGGGAACTGCTCCAGGAAGTTCACTGATTTCTCTAACTTTAGTAACTTCTGAGTTTCTTCCTTCCCCCCATGCCGTCCCCCACCCCCGGTTCTCTGGATACCATCAAGAGAGAGCTAAATAGGGCTCTTAAAGATAGCAGACTCGGGGGATATGGGGAGAAGGCAGGGACGGGGTACTGATTGGGGATGATCAGCCATGATCACATTGAATGGCGTTGCTGGCTCAAAGGGCCGAATGGCCTACTCCTGCACCTATTGTCTATTGTCTGATGTCTATTGTCTAGTCGTTCTACAAGTTCCACTGCTCGCCTTCTAGTATCCCAAGGAAATCTGCATATGCTACACTTCAATTGATCTCCTTGTTTGATGCCTCATAGCAAGCATTAGGATTGATGGCACGCGAGGAGCTTGCTGTGGATTTAATGATTTATATATCAGTTTCATGGAGAGAGGAACAATGACACTTGGCTGCTTTAAATCAGGCAAAAACGACTCATTATGGAGCAACGAGCAAACAGAAGCACACACGGAATGAATATAAAGTGCACCCTGCCATGCTCGCGAGTCGCTGAACACCCTATGGCTTCAAATAACAGCGGTCCACGTGGCCACAGAGCAGTGGTGGAGGGAGAGCTAAGACTTACTGCTGTACTTTTTTTTTAAAAAAAAGACACAAAATGCTGGAGTGACTGATAAGTTCATCAATTTTAGGAGCATAATTTGGCTTTTTTGCCCCTCAAGTGTACTCCGTCTTTCAATCTTCAGTGGGTTGTAGTGTGGATGCGGAGAGGATGTTTCCACTAGTGGGAGTCTTGCACCAGAGGTCACAGCCTCAGAATTAAAGGACGTTCCTCAATGGGTATTTTTAAGGCTGAGATAGATAGATTCTTGATTAGTACGGGTTATCAGGGGTTACGGGGAGAAGGCAGGAGAATGGGGTTGGGAGGGAAATACAAATCAGCCATGATTGAATGGTGGAGTAGACTCGATGGGCCGAATGGCTTAATTCTGTCCCTATCACTTATGAACTTATGAACAGCCAAGAACTCGGCAACACCGAAGGTGAACAGGAATCTTTCTGGCATATCTGTAACGTTAATCTGAGGGTGAAGTGGGAAATCTGTTGCCTGTGCCAGTGAAAGTTGAGGTCCGGCGGTTGTCAGTGGCACCCTGGACATCTGACCAGATCCTCATCTATGGTCCACATTGGGGAGGAATGACCAGTGGGTGGAGTGCGGGGTGAGGTATCCGTGACGGGAGGTCATACAAAGGCAACTCCAGCAATATTTCCAATCAGGATTGGTGGCCATTCCAGACTGAAAGGTGGGGAGGGGAATGTGTAAATAACTGGTGGTGTGGGAAGCCTCGCAGCTCCACAGCACCCAAGGTCCGGCGTTGTGAGGCTGTATTTTGGGTTTGGATCTTTCTTCAGACTCAACACGGTCACTCAACATCCCAGCATCCACAGTTCCTTGTTTGGTTTAGTTTAGAGATACAGCGGGGAAACAGGCCCATCGGCCCACCGAGTCCGTGTCGACCAGCGATCCCCGCGCACTAACACTATCCTACACACTAGCGACAGTTTACAATTATACCAAGCCAATTAGCCTACAAACACGTACGTCTTTGGAGTGTGGGAGGAAACCGGTGCACCCGAAGAAAACCCACGCGGTCAAAGGGAGAACGTGCAAACTCCGTACAGACAGCACCTGGAGTCAGGATCAAACCCGTGTCTCTGGCAAGGTGAGGCAGCAGCTCTACCACTGCACCACCGTGCCTTTGTTGTGTCTCCATCACTTATATGTCTTTGCTCTCCCACTGTGAAGGCAAAGTTATTTTCTAGCGACTGGCTTCTTCTGCTTGCTTCGACACAGTTCAGCAACTTACTGCATAGATGTTTTACTTTGTGTCTTTGGGAAAATAGGCCCTTTGAAGACACACGATAAATAATTTGCTCGTGCCTCATGACTGCTCTTGACTTTCGAATTACACCCACAACCTTGAGTTATGTAGTCAAGAGAATGGAAGAAAAGACAAAATCAAATCAGACTGGTGCCCACGGCTATCGGCTTTGTTCGATACCTTGTACACATTTTCATTACACCGTGGAACATTATCATTACCACCTGAAGCACAGTAGATTCACATTATGCAGTTGTTTCCCTGAAATGTTTTGCAAGAAGCCATTTAGAACGAGGTGAATGTAAATGCCACATTAGTCATCCAAATGTAAAAGAGCACGTTGAGATGAGAATCTTTGCACAGCCATCCCTTCTGATGGGACAAGCGAACATGAAATCATTGAGTGAATGAATTGTTTCAAGATGTTTTGTGTTCTTATTTGCATGCCCAATATTGTTCTCATCTCTCAAGAGCCTTTGGTGAAAAAAACTATTCCTGCTTAAAAAAATACTGATAATGTTAATAATCCTGTGTACCTCCTGAAGGTCATGTCTTTTTTAGTTTATTTTAGTTTAGGGATACAGCGCAGAAACAGGCCCTTCGGCCCACCGAGTCCACACCGACCAGCGATCCCCGCACATTAACGCTATCCTACACACATCAGGGACAATTTACTAATTTACCCAGCTAATTAACCTGCAAGCCTGTATGTCTTTGGAGTGTGGGAGGAAACCGGAGCACCCGGGTAAAACCCACACAGGTCACAGGGAGAACGTACAAACTCCGTGCAGACAGCACCCGTAGTCAGGATCGAACCCGGGTCTCTGGCGCTGTGAGGCAGCAACTCTACTGCTGCGTCACTGTGCCACCCTGACTGAAAGAAAGGCTGAAATGTTTTTAGAATATCAACATTGTTTTAGGAAAAGAAGCTTCAGCTTATACTCAATGAGATCACGCAAACAGCCAGATAATAAAAACGAGATAGCAGGTTCCTTTAATATTAATTGAGTGATAAGTGTCGGTGTGGATTCTGCCAAGACATTCTCTCCTCCATGCATCAGAGCCTCAGCCTTCTACATCCATCCAAGATGGGGCACTGATGGAGCACCAGTCAACGGGAGTCGCAGGGTAGTCTGTCAAGGTAACGTTTTGTCCCAACTTTCCATCTGCAGCTTTCCATCAATGACATTCTTACTGCTATGTGTGGGTACGTTCGGGCTTTGGACCTTGAATAATGGCGCCAAATATGGCGGCGCCAGCATGTGTGATATATGCAAAAAGGATTTCACTGGTGCATATGGGACGAATAAAGCGTTGTTGACCATTGATACGCCTGAAGAAGTGTCTCAACCCGAAACATCACCTATCAACGTTCTCCAGAGACACAGTGGCAGAGTGGTAGGGTTGCTGCCCGACCGTGCCAGATCTTACTGCGGACACTCTTCGTGTGAAGCTTGAAGAGAGAAGCAAGTCATGCCTACCTTCAGTAAGATGACGAGGCTTGGGATGATAAATGGCAGGTAACAATCGCGCCATATCAGTTGCAGGCAATGACTTTCCCCAGGTACGATGTTTAGACCCACTGCTCTTGACGTTCAATGGCAGTACCACCACCGACACCCTGTGCGGGATCACCGTTGACCAGGATCTGCCACATTGGTACCATGGCTTCAAGAACAAGTCCTGTAGTGAGCAATGCATCCCTTGAGTCCCCAACTGCTTGACACAATCTATAAGACATAAGTGACGAGGAAAATGAAATACTGTTGATGTAGATGACTGTTGCAGGAGCTCAGTGGGTCAGGTAGCACCTGTGAAGGAAAACGGACAGACAGTGTTAAAGTGATCATGTGGTATATCATGAATTGGCAGCCCAGGTATATGAAACCTATATAATTAAAAGTCTCATCTTGACCACTTCCTGTTTGCACTGTGCTTTGATTTTTAGAAAAAACGCTGCCACATATGGCTGTGTTATTTTGGCCATCTTACTCAGAGTCCCCCTTCGCTGTGCAGGCCCTGAGGACTTTTCCCGTCAATGAAAAATAAAAGACTTATTAGTGTTTTAAAAATCTTGAGATTTTCTCTCCTGTCAATCACTGCCATGAAGGCCACGACCCTTCCGGTGGGAGGGGGGAGGGACTATAAAACCTGGAAGTGTGGGCGTGGCTCAGTCTGTATGCAAGATGGTGAGGGAGAGGTCACAACTCTCTGCCTGAACTGGGAAACTGCAGAACATTGTGAGAATGCGATGTACTTGAATAAATGATTTGTTGGCCCTCAATGAAAATGAAATGAGTTGTTTGACCTGCCCTGTGCTTGAAACTGCAATGTCAATGGAAATTAAGTGAAAATGCAATGAGCTGTTTGGATTGGGCTTGCCCTGTGCTTGAAACTGCAATGGCAATGGAAATGAAGTGAAAATGCAATCAGCTGTTTGGCTTGAGCCTGCCCCGTGCTTGAAATTGTAATGGCAATGGAAATGAAGTGAAAATGCAATCAGCTGTTTGGCTCGAACCTGCCCTGTGCTTGAAAGTGCAATGGCAATGGAAATGAAATGAAAATGCAATGAGCTTTTCGGCCTGGCCTGTGCTTGAAACTGCAATGCATTTGGAAATGAAATTAAATGAGTTGTATGGCCTGCCTGAAACCACTAATTTTGGCCCACAAGTCCCCTATTAGCCGAGAAACCAGTCCCTTTTGCCCAAAATGCCAATATTAGCCCTTGAGGAGCATTTTGGCTCAAAAGGCCCGTGCTAGGCCATGAAAAGTCCAGACAAAAGTGCCTTTCACTGAGATTTCACTCAGATTTTTTTTTAAAGAGCCCCTTCGGCTGATCAGGCCTGTACTAGCCCAGGAGTGCCTTCGGCCCATCAGTAAGTATTCCCGCTGCAAGTATTAAACCTCACCCAAGTATTTTTCTCCCTCCCTTCATTTGTTCCCAGTAAGATTCAGGCCAGGATAGACTTTCCTCCTTCAATGCTGTGATCTGCAGAAAAAGATGAAAAATGTCTAAAATTGATTCTCCACTCTCTCCCCCTTCTCTCTCACAGTCTCTCACTTGTTTTGGGCAGAATTTCTGGCAGTTTCTGAGCTGTCAGCCCACCAGGCCTGATTGACTGAGCTGCCAGCCCAGCAGGCCTGAGTGACTGAGCTGCCAGCCCACCAGGCCTGAGTGAACTAGCTGCCAGCCCAAGAATCCATTCGGCCCACAATGTCCATACTAGCCCTCTGGAAACCAGTCCCTTCAGCCCACAACACCCATACTAGCGCTCCAGAAAGCCCCCCCCCCCCACTGGCTAGCAATATTGGAATTGGTGGAGAGGTGGAATATTGCGTTGGGGGACCAGCCCTCCCTCGTAAACATGGGACCCCCACTTAGTCTAGTCTAAAATGTTAGCACAAAGGTTCAGCAAGTGATGAAGAAGGTTCCACTGTAGCTTGGTGCATGTGACAATAACAAACTAAACTGTAACGAAACCAAGCTGAACTAGTGGAATGTTGGGCATGGTTCCAAGGGTTATGGTGTATAAAAGAAATAGGGGTCTGAATGCAGGGTGACAAAGAATGTCATACTGAATTGGAAGCAATTTAGAGAAGATTCACAGGGTTGATTGCTGGGATGAAGGGAATTGAGGTTGGGTTTATATTCCTCTCAGAGTGAGAGATGGTCTTACTGAAACATGAAATTTTCCTATTTTGCTTGGAAAGCTTAGAACCCAGTGGCATGAATGTTAATATCTCTAGTTTCAAGTGTTTCGCCCCCCCCCCCCCCTCACCCCCCTCACCCCCCTCCCCCACCCCCCACCTCCAGAAAAAAAAGGGTGAGGTCATTTGTTGCTGGTCCTGGTCTTTTCTCTCCTCCAGCTCTTCACCCCCCCCCCCCTCACATCCCCTACTTTCAGTCTGAAGAAGGGTCACCCATCCTTTTTCCCCAGAGAAGCTGCCTGGCCCGCTGAGTTACTCCAGCTCTTTGCGTCTGTCTTCGGTACAATTCAGCATCTGCAGTTCTTTGTTTCTGTGTAGATGTTGTCAGCAAAACTTGCTTATTTTGATTGTTTGCACTGACAAGGCAACCTATTATTCATAATGGAAAAACATAGCGTTTTTTCACCCAGATTTACAAGCAAAATCACCCAGCTGCAGCCGTAAATGATGAATTGAAGGCTTCAGAAGTGGATCCATTCATACCGTCTTTTCACATTTGCAAATTAATGCAGCATAAACTATTTAAATGCTGACAGGCTGCAGTGGTTTCTGCAGGTCCTGATACTATGATATTTCTCTGGGGTCGTGACTTCACTTCATATCAGGGCCAGTTTCTTCCCAGCTGTTATCAGGCAACTGAACCATCCTACCACAAGCAGAGAGCAGTGCTGAACTACTATCTACCTCATTGGTGACCCTCGGATTATCCTTGATCGGACTGTCTCGACCCGAAACATCACCCGTGTCATCAGTTTTCAATGATTCCTTACTTCGGTATGGATAAAGCATCTCCCTTGTGATCATCGTGGGCTCCATCTTTCCTGAGTCATCGATATAGGCTCTGCTTTGTTGGGCAGCATGTGGGGAGGGCAGAGACTCCAACCCCAAGCACCTTCTGATCTGGAGATTCTCCCGCCTGGATCCCCTAGGAAACTGGAGACTCCAAACTCATGTGCGCGAAGCGTGAAGTCCCTTGCGGCCGGGGTCCGGGGGGGGGGGGGGGGGGGCTAGAGCGCCTAGCATGCACATTATACATGTATACATGTATGCACTACATGCATTAAAACGTATGTAGTATCGCGTGTGCGCATTTGGTGATTTATACACCGTGGAAATGCATGAAAATTAAATTCCACTTTTCAAAAAGGTGATTGGGCGGGAGAAAGAACATTTCAAGCGGGAAGAAAATACATCTTAAGTGGGAGACACAAAGCCAGGGCGGGAGAAATTAAATCTCAAGCGGGAGATCGGGAGATTTTGCGAAAATGGCCTTTCGGCGGGAGATCTCCCGCCGAAAGCGGGAGAGTTGGAGTCACTGGGAGGGAATGGACTGGCGATGTTTCGGGTCGGGCGGTTTTTCAGTCTCAAGAATCTCTGATGATTTCTCCTGAAGTCTGAAGAAGGGTGCTAACCAAAAATGCCGCCTGTCCAATCCATAAGGGCATAAGGTCATCTGAAAGGAGTAGAATTAGGCCATTCAGCCCATCCCATCAAGTCTACTTTGCTATTCAATCATGGCTGATCTATCTCTCCCTCCTAACCCCATTCTCCTGCCTTCTCCCCATAACCTCTGACACCTGTACTAATGAAGAATCTATCTCTCTCTGCCTTAAAAATATCCACTGACTTGGCCTCCACAGCCTTCCCTCCACAGATGCTGTCCGGCCCGCTGAGTTCCCCTAGCACATTGTGTTTTAGCTCAAGATTCCAGTTCCTTGTGTCTCGATTTGAAAAAAACTTGGTGTAGGGAGGAACTGCAGATGCTGGTTTACACCACGGCTAGACACAAAGTGCTGGAGCTACTCAGCGGGTCAGGCAGCATTTCTGGAGAAAAGGAGCAGGTGACACCTTGTGTCGGAACCCTTCTTCAGACTCTTGATAAAACCCTGACTCTGAAAAATAAATCTTGGAGCTGGTTAATGAGTGGTGTCCCAACCAACACTATCCAGTTCTAATTTGATCATCTTTTACAAGCGTTTAGATAGTCGATTGGAACAGCCATGCTATAAAATAGCTCTGCTTTAGATCTCAGTCCAATGTACCATTTCCCCCCCTCTATTTTTATTGTGCACTGGATTAGCATTTTTATAGACTTTATTCACTGATGCCATTGTGATTCTTGGTATTCCAATGTGCTTTGCTGATATTTTATTATTTTGCTGACATCCGCTTTTATTCCCAATATAATGTAAATCCATTATGTGAAACATAGCAGCTGATCCAGTAAGAGGGAATTATGGAGAAAGGGATGGTGGTGGGGGGGGGGGGGGGGGGGGGGGGGGGGGGGGAGGGGGGTGTGGGTGGGGGGAGTGAAGAACCGTAGGTGGGGGGACGGGGGACGGACTTGTTGGTAAAATATTATTGTCAACTGGGAAGATTCTGTTCGAGGCTTTTAAGACAATTTGCGCGGCTGAAAGGAATATAGCTCAGAGTTAAAGGCAGGTTACAAATCAGGTAAAGGCACCATC
>CM069161.1:12412374-12507374 GCA_035221665.1 Okamejei kenojei
CATCCTTTGTCTTTGCACTGTGGACACCTTGATTGTATTCATGTCCAGTCTTTTTTTTACTGAATGGCACACAAACAAAAGCTCTTCACTCGATACACTTGACAATAACAATGAACTAAACTAAAGTTCATACGCATTGAGCAGAATTAGGCCATTCGACCCTTCAAGTCTACTCTGCCATTAAATCATGGCTGATCTATCTCTCCCTCCTAACCCCATTCTCCTGCCTTCTCCCCATAACCCCTGACACCCGTACTAATCAAGAATCTATCTCTGCCGTAAAAATATTAATTGTCACGGCCTCCACAACCTTCTGTGGTGATTAATTCCACCGATTCACCACCCTCTGACTAAAGGAATTCCTCCTCATCTCCTTCCTAAAAGAATGTCCTTTAAATCTGAGGCTGTGACCTCTGGTCCTAGACTCCTCCCACTAGTGGAAACATCCTCTCCACATCCACTCTATCCAGGCTAAACTATTACATTTCCTCCACAGACGCGGCCTGACACACTGAGTTTCTCCAGCACGTTGTGTTCTGCTCAGGATCACTGCATCACAAATATGATTAAACCCAGTGGCTGGGCACATATGTACACCTTTATGTACAAGGCATTGCCAGAGCATTTTGGTACCTTTAAGACATTTTATTTTGAATCCTATCAGCATTACCTTGATAAAAAGATAGGGGACATTTATTGCCTTATTTGAGCAAAGGTAATAAAGTGCGTTCATAAATTAAAATGGAAAATGTAATGAAAAATGTGGTATATGCTATAAAAGGAATAATTTTTCACTGTTAATTACATTTTCTATTCATTTTTATCACAGTTGATTTCTAAGAGAATCTATGGTTAGCACTAGTAAATATAAACAGCCTTTCAGAGAGTTCAGACGTCAGATTTTGGAGATACAGTGTGGTAACAGGCCCTTCAGCCCACCAAGTCTGCACCGACAAGCGATCACCCCAAACACTAACATTATCCTTCACTAGTGCCACCAGCCCACCACAATAAACTCAACTAATCTGAAGAGGTGCAAGTCGTAGAGAGAGAGAGAAAGAGAGAGAGAGAAAGAGAGAGAGATAGAGAGAGATTGTGTGATACAGGGTGGAAACAGGCCCTTCAGCCCAACTTGCCCACACCGGCCAACATGTCCCAGCCACACTAGTCCCACCTGCCTGCGCTTGGTTCATATCCTTCCAAACTTGTCTTATCCATGTACCTGTCTAACTGTTTCTTAAACGTCCCAGCCTCAACCACCTCCCCTGGCAGCTTGTTCCATACACCCACCGCTCTATGGAAAAATATTTCACGATATCTGTTTTATATACTCCCATTCACGTTATTTGGAATGTGAGGGTCTAATTCCCAAAATACAGCATGGCTACCTTGGTTGACTCTCTGCGGTGTTTTGTTGAATGAATGTGCAGTCTGAGCAACTAGTTGAGTTGAGTTCAGTTTACTGTCACATGCACTGAGGTACAGTGAAAAGGTTTTGTTGTGTGTTAACCAGTCAGCGGATAGATAGTTGATGATTAGTCTAGCCACCCAGTGTACAGATACATGATAAAGGGAATAACATTTAGTGCAAGATCAAGCCAGTAATGTCCAGTCAAAGATAGTCTGAGGGTCTCCAATGAGGTAGATAGTTCAGGACTGCTCTCTAGTTGGTGATAGGATGGTTTAGTTGCCTGATAATAGCTGGGAAGAAACTGTCCCTGAATCTAGAGGTGTGCGTTTTCACACTTCTGTACTTTTTGCCCGATGGGAGAGGGAATGACCGGGGTGTAGTTCTTTTATCATTGGGGTGTCCATGAAACAAAACATAACTTTCAAGTCTTCAGTTTGCATGCATACAAATTTATCTAATTGATTAAGTGGGAATTATGTAAATTGAAAACCAGAAGGTCACGGATACATGTTTAAATTAATGACAAAACTTGATGAAAAACCCAATGTTGCAAGATGAAAGACCTTGCCAAGAAATGGCGAGAAGGGAGTGTTACTCAGGATGTGATGATGCAAAGTGAAATTTCTTTTAACCATGTAGATTGTGGGGTGGGGTGAGGGTGAAGATTGGTTCCAAAAATATCGTAGCGTTGCAGCTATTACTATGGGGGCTTGTATGTTGCTGTTTACATTCACTGTGGTGTCCCTGGTTAGTTTGAGGTCACCCCACTGTGACATCATAAAGTGCTGGTGTGGTGACATAGTGGATGAAGATGTGAACCACAGGGCACTTGCTGCCTCTCCATTTCTCACAATCCTGGACAAGGCATCGTTCTTCATGAATTTCGTATGTGTGCCAGCAAGAGCAATAGGTGACATATCAGGAGGCAGGTATTCAACACGGTGCTTTACGGTGGTGGAGGTTGGTTGAGAGGTGGGATCCAGATGGTGTTTTGGAACTTTCTTGAGATGACATTTGCAATGTCACTGATCTTCTTCTTTCGTGTGGCGTGCACAGCCTAAAGTTGTAGGACAACTTGTTCTATTTGATCTTCCGTTTGTGCACATCGAGTTGATTGCATTAGTCGAAACTGGGCAGACCACGTGAAGGTTGCAATCTTCCACCCCATGTCATTGATCATTTGTACGGAGAATTAAGAGAGCCAGGGTGGAAATGTCGAACATTAGAGGGTATAGCTAGGTATGTTACAAAACTTACCTTCAGCGGCGCTGCAGTTCTGTCACTGGCCGTGCGTGCGACTTTGGCGCCTTTGAGGGGAGTGGGAGGGGTTAAAATGCGGTTTTCTCCTGCCTGCCAGAGTTATATTTTCTCGGGGTGCGAGCTTTTGCTGAAGATTTGTTCCGACTGCCGGTCCGTGAATTTTTTTTTTTAATCGCCCGACAATTTCAGCGCTGGAGTAAAATAAAAATTAGCTTCTATATTTTACATATAAACGTGCTTCTTAGGATGCCTTTAATCCGATTTCATGTTGCGAAAAGGTGATTTAGGCCCCATATGAACCGGCAGTATTTTTCCTGCCGATATGGGGTTTAAATTCACCGCAACAGCAACGTTCCAATCGATCGCGTTCTACAAAAACCCACTTGCAAGATGATTTAAATGTCCATTAATTTACGGGAATTAAACACTAAATTTCTTCAATTTGGTCTATAAATTCATGACAATGAGATTTAAAAATCATGTTATATTGTGAATTCTTGTGTGAATGTTATTTGGACACTATTTAAAAATGTTCATCTTTTCTTAAGAAATGGACAGATGTTTAGATCTAGTAATTACATTTTGTAATTAGCTACAATTGGGTAACTAACAAATTATATGCCTTAATTTCAGGTAATTCAAGTAAGATTGTTTCATATTTGTTTCAGAATGCTTCAATCTATAATAACTGAACATTTCTTTCAGTTCTCTTAATTTTTAAGAAAGTTATGGGCTTTTGACTGTCCTCGATCACAGCTTTTGTGTTAAGTCAATGGAAAAGCAATAGGGACAAGATGCTAATTTCCGAGTATGAAAATGGCCATAACGTTTTTAATACTGAAGATATGAAAGTGAATCAGGTGTCAAATTAAACTTCTTTTTATGCTTTATCTGATGGGATAAATGTTGTAACATTGCTAGTACAAGTTGAGAGGGGGGCAGGGTCAATGGAGGTGCGCGGGGCAAGGTTTTTTACACGGAGGGTGGTGGGAGGCCTGGAACGCATTGGCAGGGGTGGTAGTGGAGGCAGATACAATAGTGGCATTTAAGAGCTTTCTTCTTCTTCTTGCGTTTGAGGCAGCAGAAGTCTGCAGCAGGGTGATGCCATCCGATTCGACATCTGTAGGTGCCCACCCTAAAAATGGCGCATGCTCCGGGGGTTGGCGCCAAGCTGCGGCGTTGCTGCTGTCTCTGTTTGTTGTCATTTGCCTGACTGAGGTTCACCATATGCCAATCTAAAAGCTCTTAAAGGGACTCACCACGGGGAGGTCGACAACATGAGCCCCATTAAGAGCTTTTAGATTGCCACGTGGAAGTGCAGGGAACGGGGGGGATTTGGATCACATGCAGGCAGAAGTGATCAGTTGGGCTTGGCTTCACGTTTGGCACAGACATTGTGGTCTGAGGGCCAGTCCTGCGTGATATTCTACTCCCCGTGCTGTAGCAAAACCAAGTTGTTCTTCCAATTGCCCTCACTCTGACAGTGCTGGCTTATGTTGTTAGGAAACACTGATAATGGAAATATGGAACTCCCAACCTCACAGCTTTTGGGGGGAATCCAGACATTCACCTTTCTTTGAAGTGTCCCTGTTGTTTAATGGCCTGGCTCCAACTAAATCTGAACTCCAACTCCTTTATCAAGGACTCGCCTACCAGAGGAAATAGCTTATCTCAATCAACCTAATTTCATTGTCTTACCCATTATAAACACCTTAATATTAAATTGATCACTCAGCCGTCTCTGCTCAAGGATATCCAAACTGAGTGCTTAGAACCTGTCCTCATAATTGAAGACAGTATCCCTGGGTGAAACCTGCTTGTAAGGATATAGTAAAGCGAATGATTAAAAGACATGTGAGCCAACTGGACTTTTATAACAATTCAACAGTTTCTGGGTCACTTTTACTAAGAGTAGCGTTTGTTTCCAGGTCGCTTTAAACCAACCTCCAATGTTTGAATTGCCAATGTCAGATCCTGTTAGACTGGGGACCATTTCCTTTTTATTCTTGGTACATGTGTACCTAAGGAACAGGACTCTTATGATGAGTTAATGGCTTCCGAGAGCTTTAGGAACAGGTGCATTTATTCTCTAAAGCAGCACAGGCAATGAGGAGCCAAAAGTTAGTGCTCTGCAAACATATTTAGCCTGGAAAAGAATCCTGAGACGTACTGGACTATTTTCTTATGCCCTTTTCGCTGACCTCAGTGAGGTTTTTCCTTACCCTGATTCTTTTATTTGATTGAATGTGAATAGCATGCAGCTTTCAAAACAGGTTAGGACTGGGATCAGAATGGCAATAATAACCAAAGCCAATTTAGCCTTCAAACCTGTACGTGTTTGGAGTGTGGGAGGAAACCAGAGTACCCGTAGAAAACCCACGCTGTCATACGGAAAACAATTACAATTACAATTACAATTTAGTTTATTGTCATTTGAACCTCAAATGAAGTTCAAACGAAATTTGGTTTCTGCAGTCATACACCAAAATAAATAATTAAAAAGACGCACAACCAACACAATTTACACAAACATCCATCATAGTGAATCTCCTCCTCACTGTGATGGAAGGCAAAGTCTTGTCTCTCCCTTGCTCTCCATGCTTCTCCCGATGTCAAAGCTCCCGGCGGGCAATGTTAAGTCTCGCGGCCGTTAAAGCCGCGCCGGCGATGTAAGGCCCCGCTCCGGGTCGTTTTCAACCCCGCAATTCGGGCGGAAGAAGTTGCCGTTGCGGGAGCTCCGAAAAGCGGTCTCCCACCGCGAGCTCCCGATGTTACCGTCCACCTGGCCTGCGGCTGGTACAAAACATACAAACTCCGCACAGACAGCACCCGTTGTCAGGATCGAACCCGCGTCTCTGGCGTTCTAAGGCAGCAGCTCTACCACTGCGCCACATTGACGCCCCGTAAACCTTTTCTCCCCGAGTACCTGTCCAATTGCAGTTTAAATGTTGTTATTGTACGTGGCTCCACTAGCTCCTCTGGCAGTGTGTACCGTATACCCACCACCTTTAAAATTGCCTTTCTGATTCTTATTAAATCTTTACATCATCAGCAACATATGAGACTGGTAGTGCCCTAACCAGAGTGAAGGGGAGCGTTGCAATTATTGAGCAAGATGATATGTGACCAAATTTTTAAGAGACCTTCTTTAAACCAGAATAAGCGCAACTGAAAAAGATTGCTTTATAATTCATGGCCATCATCGGCTGCAGTGTTTTCCAGTGGCCACGTTTTAAAAGATAGAGTTAAAATGTGTGGAGTTCCTATAATATTCATGTTAATCTGTTATGGGGATTAGAATTAGGCCAGTCGGCCCATCATGTCTACCCGCCAATCACTCATATATGATCCATTATTCCCTCTCATCCCCATTCTTCTGCCTTCTCCCCTTAACCACTGGCACCCGCCCTAATTACATAATGTATGTAAATAAATAAAATGAAACCTAAATGTTATAATTGTTAAACAGAAAATTTGCTGCATTGTGTGTCTTGATTACAATTGGGGTGATGGGTTTTCAAAGAATATCAGCTCCCCCCACCGTGGTCCTTGGGTTGTTTTACCATTAAGTGGATGTTGATATGGACACATTAGTTGCTTGTTACCGCTGACAAATGTAAACTTTTCATATTGGACAAGCTCAGGTAAAACTACCCTCTGTGACACTGTCTTATGTTTAGATTTAGCTTCTGATTTACAAATAAACATTTGGACAGGTACATGGGTATGAGTGCGTGGGTTAAACGCAGGCAGGTGGGACTGGTGTAGATGGAGAATATTGGTCCTTGTGGAGAAGTTGGGCCGAAGGGCCTGTTTCCACCTTGTAAGACTCTATGACTCTATAAAGATAGGTTTAGAGGGATATGGGTCAAGCACAGGCAGGTGGGGCTAGTGTAGATGGGGCACGTTGGTTGGCGTGGGCAAGTTGGGCCGAAGGGCCTGTTTCCAGGTTGTATGACGCCATCAGAATTTGTTTCAAGGATGATATTTTGCTTAGATTGCCGTGTGCTTTGCCCTGCACAAAAATCTGAAACAAGTCCCTTTCAACTACTTGTCAATTTAGCAAACTGTACACCCATGTCTGGATTTGGATGATCTTAACGTCTGATGGTCAGATTGCAGTTGTGCGCAGTCCTTCTGTGAGTGTGGAGTACACAGCAACTTGGAATGCAGTTCCCGTGAGCTATAAAATGTATTCAGTCCACAAGCTAACATGATGTATGAGTTACTCTCCCTATAAAAGGGACTGGACCCCGTAAAGTTGTATTGAAACCTTTACGTCTACTTTTATTTTCATATTAAAAATATCTGTAACCCTTCTCCGGGAAGGGTTATTATTGAACCACAAGGTAGAATTACAGCAGGCTCCAAAGGCACTAAATAAAGAGGTAAAAGAGGCAACTGTTTTCTGATGGGGAGGTGGCAGGGGTGGGTTGGCGGAGGGAGGGGGGTGGGAGTGGTGGTGTTGATGATTAAAGCTACCAGATTATGGTCCCAAGATCCAGGGGTGGCACAGTGGCGCAGCGGTAGAGTTGCTGCCTCACAGCGCCAGAGACCCAGGTCGATGCTGACAACATGAGCTGTCTGTACGGAGTTTGTACGTTCTCCCTGTGATCTGCGTGGGCTTTCTCTGGGAGCTCCGGTTTCCTCCCACATTCCAAAGACGTGCAGGTTTGTAGGTTAATGGGCTTGGTAAAAAATTGAGAATGTCCCTAGTGTGTATAGGATAGTGTTAGTGTGCGTAGATCACTGGTCATCGCGGACTTGGTGGGCTGAAAGGCCTGTTTCTGTGCTGTATCTCTAAACTAAATTAAAGTAAACTAGACTAAATGAAACTAAAATAAACCTCACATAGAAATAGTTTACACCCTATTGGTACGAACATTGACTTCTCCAATTTCAGGTAGTCCTTGCTTTCTCCTTCTTTCCCCTCCCCTTCCCAGCTCTCCCACAGCCCAATGTCGCCGCCTCTTCCTTTCTTCTTCCCGCCCCCCCCCCCCCCCCCCCCCCACCATCAGTCTGAAGAAGGGTCTCGACCCGAAACGTCACCAATTCCTTCGCTCCATAGATGCTGCCTCACCTGCTGAGTTTCTCCAGCATTTTTGTTCACCCTCAATTTTTCCAGCATCTGCAGTTCCTTCTTAACCAACTCACATAGAAATAAATCCCCAGCCTTCACTACTAATATTCCACTTCACCATTTCATATATGGCTTTCTCCTCCACAGCGCTTTTCCCACTGCCGCTTTGTCACAAATCAACTCTTCTATGCCAAAGCTTCTCAAACCATAGTCCCATTAACACATTGCCGAGAATGAGCCATTCTATTTATTTTAGCAGTTATTATACATACACTTAATTTAATAATGTAAAATGAGCATGGTAAACATTCACCAATAGACAGACAGCACCGAAACAGGCCCTTCAGCCCAACTTGTCCACGTGACCAAGATACCTCATCTATGCTAGTCACATTTGGCCACATTTGTCCCGTATCCCTCTAAACCTTTCCTATCCATGTACCTGCCTGTCCAGCTGTCTTTTAAATGTTGCATTGCCCCGGTGTCAAGCTTCTTCCATACACCTACCATCTTCTGCGTGAAATGGTTGCCTCTCTGCTTCCTATTAAATCTTTTGCCTCTAACCTTAAACCTATGGAAGACAATACATGATTACTTTTAAGCCATCCACCATGTTCAGTTGCATGATAAAGGGAATAACGTCTAGTGTAAGATAAAACCAGTAAAGTCCGATCAAAGATAGTGCAAAGGTCTACAATGAGGGAGATAGTAGTAACTCCGCAGGTCAGGCAGCATCTCTCCAGGACATGGTTAGGCAACATTTTGGGTTGGGACTTTTCTTCAGACTGAACAACGGCCCTGACTTGAAATATCACCTATCCATGCCTCCTTGTCTTCGCAAGATTCCAGCACCTGCTGTTCTTTGTGCTGAACGGTTGAGGACCAGTTTTGCATCCTCTTGGGGTTCCACCAGCCTTGTTCTGATTAGGTGGCACCGGCAACAGGTTCCAAGCCATTGGGCATTGGAACGCTGAGCTCCAGATGCACAAAAACATTCTTTCAAATCTAACATTCCACGTCTCAACTGTCAAAGTTCTGGTGGGTCAAACCTCCATTCTCCATTGATATTGAAATGAAAGAAACCCCATTGCTTCTGGGTTTGCTTTTTCTTCTTAGTTCATCATTTTTCATTCCCGCTGTCTGTTCTTTTGTTTTGCCCTGTGGCGCACCATCTCTCCCCTTCCTCAACCACTTCCCTCTCTCGCCCATGCTCTTCTGAAGACACGTTGGCAATGTCCCTGTGGCCCTGCCCCTGAGCACACGTTGTATGTGAACAAGGGGGTCAGTGTGTCTGGGCAAGCTGGATGCCCCTGAGAGCAGCCTGGAGGTTCAACAGTAAACTGGACAGTGGTGCATCACGAATTCTGTGAACACTCTCTGTCTTAAGTCAAAAGATGGATTCCAGTCGACATCTCAGAAGCTACAAGTGTCATGAGAGGTTTTTCTTGTCTTTTAGCAGAATGAAAGATCCTCTGAGGGGGTTGCCCCCTGGATCTTCAAAGGATGGTCTTCAGAAAGGGAGCTCAGGAGCCTCAAACACCAGCGACAAGGAGGATGACAGGGGGAAGGAATGCGAGACTCCTCAGCATGCTTCCATAACTGGGCTCTTGAGTACCTGCGATCCCCATAAAGCACGAGCTAAGATCATGAAGAAAAAGAGGTAACTAGTAAATAACTGTCAACTGGATCCAATATTAAAGATAGACACTAAATGCTGGAGTAACCCTGCGGGTCAGGCAGCATCTCAGGAGAGAAAGATTAGGGATGTTTCGGGTTGGGACCCGTCATCATGACTTCAGGCTTTTCTACCTCCTGCCTGACAGTAGAAGTGAGAAGAGGGCACAGCTCAGATGGTGGGGAATCGATGATAGATGTCGCAATCTTGAGGCAAAGCCTCATGTAGATGGTTTCAATGGGAGGGTGGGCTGTGCCCGTGATGGCTGTGCCCACCAATACCTGCAGCCTCTTGTGTTCTTGTGCATCGGAATTGCCCTGCCAGGCCATGATGCAACCACTCAGATAAAATTCCACAAGACATCTCAAGATGTTTATTAGAGTATTTGGTGACATGCCAAATCTCCTTAACATGCAAAGAAAGTTGAGGTGCAGACATGCTTTCTCCATGAATCACATGTATGCGCTGGGCCCAGGAAAGGTCACCTGAGATGTTAATGACCCGGAATTTGAATCTGCTAACTTCTCCAGCACCGATCCAGCAAAGAAAACTGGCTGGTGGTCTTCCAACATCCCCTTTCTGATGCCCCTTAAACATCTGTACTGTAGGTTTCTCCACCTCTCTCATATCACCCTGGGAGAGACTAGCTGCCCTTTCTCAGGTGGACTTGGCAGTGTGATCACTTTGGGCACTGGAGAGAGAGACACCTTGCATCTGACCACCACTAAGTATTCACAGAGGGAAGGATTTAGAGTCACAGTGACACAGTGTGGAACCATGCCCTTCGGCCCAACTTGCCTACACACCGGCCAACATGTCCCAGCTACAATGGGTTTGTTTGGGAAATGAGGGACAGAATTATTGGCACCTATAAAGTGAGTTGCTCCTTGATTTGTGGCATCTTGATTAGTCCGCCAACCGAAACATAAAATAACAAATTAGAAATTTCCTGGATTATAGTATAATAACTGGGAATAAACTAATATAAAAATTTTGGAAAAACCCTGCATCCCCTACAATTAAAATGTGGATTATGGAGATGTCGGAGACCTTAAATCTGGAAAAAATTAGATTTGTCTTAATTGACAAACCTGAATTATTTATTAGAATATGGTCGCCGTTTATAGATTATTTGAAGGGGTAGAATGGGCCAGCGCTGAGGCTTGACGGAAGCTTGAACCCAGGACTAGACGAATAGTTTTGTTTTCTTACCTACGGACCTATCTCCTAAGTTGTATTATGGATAGTTTATTTTATGTTTTCAAGTGTCTTTTTTCCTTTCTCTTTATTTTTTCTATCTATTAAAAAAATAATTAGAAAAAAAAAAACATCCCTTAACCCCTTTGCTTCCTCCTATAGTCACTCCAAAACTATTGACCCACAACAAGAACAAACCAGATTGAAGCAAAATTCAGGAATGCTGCTTTTAATCAAAGACAGTAGTGTGGAATTAAAATGACTTGGGGGTAAAAATAGGGAGAAAACGCATTCAATCAGGAAGGTGAAGAGTTATTTAAAGTAATCTGAAATAGACCCTTCAGCCCACCGGGTCCGCTCTAACCAGCGGTCCCCGCACATTAACACTATCCTACACCCACTAGGGACAATTTTTACATTTACCAAGCAATTAACCAATAAACCTGTACGTCTTTGGAGTGTGGGAGGAATGCGAAGATCTCGGAGAAAACCCACGCAGGTGACGGGGATGCTCTGTGCAGACAGCACCGGTAGTCAGGATCAAACCCGGGTCTCCGGCGCTGCATTCGCTGTAAGGCAGCAACTCTACCGCTGTGCCACCGTGGCTGCTTGTGAGCCAATACCCTCAGGGTCGAAGGGGGCAGAGATGGAAGAGACATAAATGACGACATGGAGTGAGAGTTCAGTTACTAGTTAATAGTTAAAGCAGTTTTCAAGTTCAAATAAACCTTCACTTAAATAGAGTGCTTCTAACCTAGAAGCAGCATTCCAAGTAGGAATTACAAGGCGTGTCGTCATGCACGGAACTATAGAAGCCAATACTGAT
Source organism: Okamejei kenojei (assembly GCA_035221665.1). Classification (NCBI taxonomy): domain Eukaryota; kingdom Metazoa; phylum Chordata; class Chondrichthyes; order Rajiformes; family Rajidae; genus Okamejei; species Okamejei kenojei. The sequence goes on from CM069161.1 coordinate 12,423,824, forward strand.
TCTGGTGAAAGGAAGATGTTGTAAAATGCTTCCTGCCTTTCAATACCAGGCAATAGTTAGCCAACTCCAGAAGGCATGTAGTGATGGTGTAGTGACTTTACCATCGTGGATGGGGAAGACCTTGGTTAATTTATTTATAAGAAGACAAGGTTGATATCACCACTAAGGCACACTGTTGCAATCGTTGAAGCAATGCTCCTTGTGTCTGTGTCTGTCTCTTTGTATCTTTCCTGTTTCAGATGAATATGGATTAATCTTTCTAACTGCAAGCAGTCCAGTGGTGAGTATGTACAACTGCATTTGACCCGACACGTGTTTAGGTATGTGTTTAGATTTATTAATGTCTCATGTCCCGAGGTACAGTGAAGAGAGCTTTGCTTTGCATTCTATCCAATCAAATCAGATAACATAAATGCAAAAACAAACTCAAAGGACAATAGGTAGAGCAAAGGGGATAAAACAGAGTGCATTGTAGTGCACCAGTCCCATAGACAATAGACAATAGACAATAGACAATAGGTGCAGGAGTAGGCCATTCGGCCCTTCGAGCCAGCACCACAATTCAATGTGATCATGGCTGATCATCCCCGATCAGTACCCTGTTCCTGCCTTCTCCCCTTATCCCCTGACTCCGCTATTTTTAAAGCCCTATCTAGCTCTCTCTTGAAAGCATCCAGAGAACCCGCCTCCACCGCCCTCTGAGGCAGAGAATTCCACAGACTCACCACTCTCTGTGAGAAAAAGTGTTTCCTCGTCTCCGTTCTAAATGGCTTACTCCTTATTCTTAAACTGTGGCCCCTGGTTCTGGACTCCCACAACATCGGGAACATGTTTCCTGCCTCTAGCGGGTCCAAACCCTTAACAATCTTATATGTTTCAATGAGATGTCCTCTCATCCTTCTAAACTCCAGAGTGTACAAGCCCAGCTGCTCCATTCCGTCAGCATATGACAGTCCCTCCATCCTGGGAATTAACCTTGTAAACCTACGTTGCACTCCCTCAATAGCAAGAATGTCCTTCCTCAAATTACGGGACCAAAACTGCACACAATACTCTGGGTGAGCAAAGTCCAATGTCCGCAATGGGGTAGAGGTGAATCAGACAGTACCCTAACTTATGAAAGAACCATTCAGAAGCCTGATCCAGAGGGGAAGAAGCTGTTCCTGAATCTGGCTTTCAAGCTTCTGTGTCTTCTGTTTGACGGGAACGGTCAGATTCAATTTATTCCTCGTTGAAAATGTAGCAATTCTGAAGCCTGCAAAGATTGGGGAGCTTCAACATCTCTCATTATATGATTATAGCTACGGATTTTGTACTCATTCAAGAAAGAAGCTCAGTGAGTTGTGTGCACCAAACTGTTTGGAGGTTTAAAGAGTGGAAGCAGGACAATCTTCTAAATAAGGACACACTCTCTGTAGCCATCTAAAACATTGCCTGAGAATCTGTGAGAAAAACTCCCATGCCAATTACAGAATTAGTTATTATTGGGGTTATTAGTTTCCAAGCTCCGCACCTTACTTCAATGTTCCTCTCTAGCCAGCGGCAATCTATTGATCAAGGCACAAAATGCTGGAGGAACGCAGCGGGTTAGGCAGCATGTGTGGAAGGAATGGACAGATGATATTTCGGGTCGGGACCCTTCTTCAGATTGTAGTGAGGGGGAGAAAGCTGGAAAAGAGAGGTGGGGGGCGGACAGAGCCTGGTGAATGACTGATGGATACGGTTTGGGCAGATGTGTGGAGTAGGTGGCAAAGACTAGAGGTGAAGGGGAGACTACAGGGTGTCAGATTAGGAGAGAAGAGTAGTGGAATGAAAGCCAGAGGAAGGGATGTAGCGTGGAAGTGGAGGTCAGGAGGAGACACGTGGGCATGGTTTTGGGAGAAATGGGTGCGCAGTGGGGTGCGCAGGGCACAGGAAAGAAAGAGGGAGTGAGGGAGAATTCAATGTTCATTCCATTGGGCTGTAAGCTACCCAGGAGGAAAATAAAATGCTGTTCCTCTGATTTGCATGTGACCTCTCTCTGGCAATGGAGGAGGCCCAGGAAGGTCAGTGTGGGGGACGGGAAGGGGAGTTAAAAAGGTTAGCAACCAGGAGATCCAGTAGGCCTTGGCGGACAGCGGGCAAGTGTTCAGCGAAACGGATGCCTTGTCTACATTACTGATCTCCCGTTTACAGTGATTTATTGAGCTGGGCATTGACTGTTTCCATTACAGTTCGGCGTGCAGCCACGCTGTTTGGGTTGAAAGAGGTCGGTGATGATGAGGAATGGACTCTGTGCTGGAGTGACTACTCGGTGTCTTTGGACAAAGCCATGGAGCTAAAGCGTTACCAGGTAATAAGCCAATTGAGGCCCGGCGATCTCCCCAGAGTCTGCAGCAGAGTGAAGCCCCACACAGCATTTAATTTCCATTACATCGAGGCTTTGGTAAACTATCCGGTAATTGGTGGCACACTTGACCTGGAAGAGTACAGTTTCATATATTTGTGCCCATCTGTGTGCGTGTGTGTATATGTCTGTGTGTGGGTGTGTGCGTGGGTGAGTGTGAGTGCACGTGCGTGTGTGTGCGAGCGTGCATGCATGTATGTGTGTGTGGATGTACGTGTATGTGCATGCATGTGTATGCTTGTGTATGGGCGCGCGTGAGTGTGCATGCGGCGCATGTGAGTGTACATGTGTTCCTAGCGTGCGTGCATGTCTGATGTATGCACGTACAAATGTGTGTGCACATGTGCGTGTGTGTGTTTGTGACCATCCACGTGAGCATGTAACAGTGTAAATCAGCGTCTCAGTGTGTACTAAGTCCATGTCGTGGAGCCTGATGTCCGATTGTTTTGGGCCAATTGCCAATGCACCACATGCCCATAGTCAACCCTTGGTAAAATAAATCATACCCAGACACCTTCCACACAGCCTCCCACATCCTAACGAGCTTTACATCCGGTGACGTACTCAATAACCCATCTCAGCACGAACATAAGTGGCACTAAATTGACCGCAGCTCCCCTGGTGTGCGGCAGTCAGAGACGTTGCTAGTAATTACATCGTGGTAACTCTGGAATGCTGGGAGGGTGTAATACGGAGTGGTGTACATCTCGATGGTAAATTCCCTTATTGTAAGAGTCATGCCTGATGAGTTGGGAAGGATTGCCACAAGCCGTTGAATCACTCCCCATCAAACATCAAAGCCCTTGGGATAGAAACCACAAAATAAAATAACGGAAGTGTGTTTTCCACAGACGGGATATATTGGCAATGTGGATTAACAACTCTTTTCCTTGCACAGAAAATCAATCATTTTCCTGGGATGAATGAGATCTGCAGGAAGGATTTGCTGGCCAGGAACTTAAATAGAATGTTAAAGCTATATCCAAAAGATTACAACATTTTCCCTAAAACGTGGTGTCTACCATCTGAGTAAGTTTAAGGAGATGACTCCTGCAAGGCATTTGATAAGGTCGCGCATGCTAGAAGGTTAGATCGCGTGGGAGCCAGGGGGAGCTAGCTGACTGGATCGAGAACTGGCTTTATGGATGGAAGCAGAGGGTGATGGTGGAAGGCTGTTTTTTGGGCTGGAGGCCTGTGACAAGTGGTGTGCCTCAGGGACCGGTGGTGGGCTCTTTGTGGTTTATAGCAAACGATTTGGATCGGAATGTGGAATGCACAACAAGTAAGTTTGCAGATGACACCAAATTATCGCAGATAGCGAAGAAAGTTGTCAAACATTACAACAGGATCTTGATCAGTTGGGCAAGTGGGCTGAGGAATGATTATTGGAGTTTAACGCAGATAAGTGCGAGGTGTTGCTTTTTGGGAAGTCTAACAGGAGCGTGATTTACTCAGTGAATTGCAGGTTCTCTGCGGAGTGTTGTAGAGGAAAGGCATCTCGGAGCGCATGTGTATAATTCCTAGGAAATGGCATCACCAGTAGATAGGGTGGGTAAGAAGGCTTTATTGTGCCCTTCACTTAGGGTATGGAGTATAGAACTTGAGATGTTATGTGATAGTTGTACAAGACTTTGGTTGGTGAGGTCGTAATTTGGAGTATTGTGTTTCGTTTTGGTCACCCTGTTATTGGAAGAATATTGTTAAGGTGGAAAGAGGGCAGAGAAGATTTGTGAGGATGCTACCAGGACCTGAGGGCCTGAGCTACAGGGAGCGGTTGGGCAGACTAGGGCTTTATTCCTTGGAACGCAAGAGGTGATCTTATAGAGGTGTACAAGATCACGAGGGGAATAGATAAGGCAAAGGCACAGAGTCTTTTACCCACAGTAAGGGAACCAAGAACCTGAGGACAGAGGTTTAAGATGAAATTAATAGGAACCTGACAGGCAACTTTTTCACACAGAGGGTGGTGGGAATATGGAACGAGCTGCCAGAGGATGTACTACAACAACGTTTAAAAGGATTTTTGTCAAGTTCATGGATAGGAAAGGTTTTGATGGATTTGGGCCAAATGCGGGCAGGTGGGACGTCATGGGAAAGATGGGCCCAAGGGCCTGTTTCCATGCTCTATGGCTCTTTGATACTAAAGGACATTTCTGGCGGGCATGGATGAGCCCATTTTGGTTCTTCCAGAAATGCTGCCTGACCTGCTGAGCTACTCTGGCATTTTCTGCTCTATGCAATGGTTACTGTCCTCAGGGGTATCTCAATGGCTGAAATGTTATAGGATACCTTGTGGGTGTGAAAGGCATAACATAAATGCAAGGTTTTTATAAGTTCCTTGAGCAGAATTAGGCCACTCGGCCCATCAGGTCTACTCAGCCATTCAATCGTGGCTGATCTATCTTACCCTCTCACCCCCTTTCTCCTGCCTCCACCCCATAACCCCTGACATGTGTACTAAACTTTCTTTGGAAGATGTTTTCTGGGCTGCTGATGATTGATTCTTGCTGCAGGTACCATGACTTTGTGGCCTACAGCAGAAGCAGGAAAACCAAGACGTTCATATGCAAACCCGATTCCGAATGTCAGGGACGCGGAATTTTCTTGACTCGGAATGCCAGCGATGTTAAGCCAGGGGAAGACATGGTCTGCCAGGTTTACATTCCCAAGGTACTTTCCTGCTGAGTGTGAGCTTGCACAGAGAAGGATTTATAAGCCAATGTAGGTGGTTCAAATGAAAAATGAAAGCCTATAATTGCTGCGTGAATTGTTGCCGGTGGGATCTCATGCATCCGCGGAAAACCGCACCGTCCCCTGAGAGATACCAAAAAACCCAAAGAGGACAACTTGGAACTAGCTAAGCAAGCTCTGCAGGAGATTACTCCCTGATCTCATGAAGCAATCAAATATGGGCGTCCATGGCTAATTGAAACATAGTTATCTGGCAACATTCCCCCATCCGGAGGGGCCTTGGGATGTGAGGTGGTGGGGGGGGGGGCTCATGGAATATAAAAGTGTAGAAGTTGGATGGTCATGAGTATAGAAGTTGGGAGGTCATGCTACAGTTATATAAGACATTGGAGAGGCCACATTTAGAGTATTGTGTTTAGTTTTGGTCACCCTGCTATAGTAAGGATGTTGTTGAACTGGATGGCGTGCAGAGACCTAGAGAGCTTTATTCCTTGCACCGCAGGAGAATCAGGGGTGATCTTATAGAGGTGTCCAATATCATGGGAGGAAGAGAGAGGAACGTAGTCTTTTGTCCAGAATAGGGAAATTGAGAACCGGGTGTGGGGGGGGGGGGGGGAAGATTTAGTAGTAACCTGTGGGGAAACGTTTTTTACACAAAGGGTGGTGGGTGTATGGAATGAGTTACTGAGGTAATTGAGGAAGGCACTATCACAATGTTCAGGAAACATTTAGACAGGTACATGGATAGGATAGGTTTAGAAGGATATGAGCCAAACGCAGGCAGGTGGGACTAGCGTAGATGGCATATTGGTCTGGATGGGCAAGTTGAGGCGAAGGGCCTGATTCCACGCTATGACTATCAAGTCCAGCTGAGATTACACACGGCCATTGTGAGATCTGACCTGGATCAAGTTATCTACTTTTGGTCTGCAGACCTAAGTAAGGAGGTATTTGCTTTGGGGACAGAGGAGATAGGATACAGCACATTTGTCCCTAAATGAAGGGAACTCCAAGGAAAACAGTCTGAGCCTGGTGCACTTATCCTCATTAAAGTTCTCATGCAGCAGATGGTACCTCAATGAAATATCTAAGGTAGACAAAAATGCTGGAGAAACTCAACATCTGATAGTTAAGAGAGTAACAGAATAGATACAGAGGCTGTTTTCTGGATGATGGGTCTATAACTAGAAGTCATATTTGGTCAGTCATTTACAACTGAAATGAAGGAAGGTTTTTTATTTGTAATGTTATAATTTCTTTTAGAACTGCCGACGCAAGATATTCAGCAACTGAGGCTCACTCAATGGTGACACAAGGAACTGCAGATGCTAGAACATTGCCCAGGACACAAAGTGCTGGAAGTAACTCAGCGGGCCAGGCACCATCAGGGGAGGACATGGATAGGTGACGTTTTGGTGTGGGACCCTTTTTCAGACTGATAGTAGGAGGGTCCCAACCCAAAACGTTGCCTGACCCTCTGAGTTATTCCAGCACTTTGTGTTCTATGCAAGATGATAGAAATGTAGACATCAAGTGAACGGAGGGATTTGAGGGTGAGAGTGGGGTGGGTGGTGTAGGGGTGGCCCCAAATCCATAAATGTAATAGGGTGTTGAGGGCACATTAGGCTTGGGCCAGGAATTTACATTGGCACCGATGTGTTTTGTGATGGAATAGCCTCCCTTACATATGATCATCTGGTATCAATTTCCTTTGTTCCTTCCAGGTGCTCGGGTTTCCTCCCACAACCAAAACAAGTGTGGGTTTGTAGGTTAAAGGGCTTCTGTAAAATTGCCCCGGGTGTGTGCGGAGTGGATGAGAAAGTGGGATAACATAGAACTAGTGTGAACGGCTGATCGATGGTTGGCATGGACTCAGTGGGCCAAAAGGGCCTGTCTCCACCCCGTATCTGTAAACTAAACTAGGGTGGACGGGTGATCGATGGTCGGCGAGGACTCGGTGAGCTGAAGGGTCTGTTTCCAAGCTGTAAGTTTAAAACTAAAAGAGTGGTACAAGGGGAAGGTCGACCAAAAAAAAGCTGGAGAAACTCAGCGGGTGAGGCAGCGTCCATGGAGCGAAGGAATCGGCGACGTTTCGGGTCGAGGCCCTTCTTCAGACTGGGGGAAAGTGATCTTTACGGGGAACTGCAGGTTAGAGAAGATGGAAAACACAAGGAAAGGAACTAATGTGTTCAAAGGAAATTGAGTAATCATTGGTCCTTGCAACTCACTAAACCCTCCTCTACTTGTGCAGCCATTCATCTTGGATGGATTCAAGTTTGACCTCAGACTCTATGTCTTAATTACTTCCTGTGACCCACTGCGGATTTATTTCTACGATGAAGGCTTGATCCGGTTTGCTACCATGAAGTATTCTGAACCCACTGAAAAGAATTTAGTAAGTGATACATTGACTTATTTTTTTTAAATGGCCAGCTAAAAAAAAGTTGTATTATTTTCTGCAACGCTACTTCTTTAAGAGCGTTTTCCTCTATTTATAGTCTTCTTCCTTTGAGAAATTTAACGTGCGATTCATCTGTAATTTATATATTGTTTTTTACGTGTGTTTGTCGGATTCTGTGTGGCTGTGATGCTGCTGCCAGCAAGGTTTCCGTTGTACTATACCTCACCGTTCTCGTGCACGTGACAGTAAACCCGACTCGACAACTCAAACCTAACGCGTGGCACAGTGGCGCAGTGGGTAGAGCCGCTGGCTCACCGTGCCGGAGACACGGGTTCGATCCTGACATCGGGCGCTGTCTGTGTGAATTTTGCACGTTCTCCAAGTGACTGCGTGGGTTTCCTCCGGGTACTCCGGTTTCCTCCTGCTTGTCAAAGTTTAGCGGGTTTGCAGGTTTAATTGGCCTCAGTAAAATGTCAAACCTCTGGTGCCAAAGCCGGTGACTCTTTGCGCGCTGGTCCCAGAAGTGGACCTACAGTATATCAAACATTACAATCGCTCCACTCTCTGAAATCTTTATTTCAACAGCAACATTTACCTTTGGAGAATCTTTAATTGTGCTTTATCAGACTTTATCCTGCACTAATTCTTTATTCTTTATAAAGGGTATATTACGGGTACATTAAATGTATACAACTAAACGACTAAATTGTAACCGTGAATAGTGTTCTCATTGACTGGATAGCACGCAACAAAGAAGCTTTTCACTGTATCTCGTTACATGTGGCAATAATATTAAACTAAACTATATGCCCTGGACATGCAGGGAGTGGATGATAAAGCAAGATAATATAAAACTAGTGTGGATGGTTGATCGATGGTCGGCGTGGACTTGGTGGGCCGAAGGGCTTGTTTCCATACTCTTATCTCCAAAGTTGAAACTAAAAACCAAATCACACATATGCATGCAGTCTGCCAAGATCAGTCTGCTGCAGAAAGAGGATGCTATCGCGAAAGGAATAATAGAAAATAGAAACAGATTTGGATATGCACTTGAAGAAATACAATTTACCACTTTGGTTCCCACTAGCTGGAGAGTCAAGGACCATGGGTAATAGCCACAGAATAAAAGGACGTACCTTCAGAAAGAAGAGGAGGAATTTCTTTAGTCAGAGGATGTGGATTTCATTGCCGCAGAAGGCTGTGAGGCCAAGTCAATGGATTTATTTAAGAAGGGGATGGACAGATTCTTGATTAGTAAGGGTTGGCGGGTTATGGGGAGAAGGCAGGAGGATGGGGTTGAGACGGAAAGTTAGATTAACCAAGATTAAATGGCGGAGTAGACTTAATGGGGCAAATGGCCTAATTCTGCCCATATCACTTATGAACCTACATGGTCCTGGGGAAAGAGTGGGGTCATGGATTGAATAGATTGCTTTCAAAGAAGCAATTGACTTGCTTCTGCACCATGTGACAGTAGTCACACTGAGGGAATGCACACTGATGGGAACGCTGTCTTTCAGATGAGATCTTGGATGCTGAAGATCCCATGGAATTATTCAATGAAAAGCAGGAGATTTCCTGTCCTAAACAACATTGCAGTTAACATAACCTTTGGTGTTTTTGTTTGAGTAAACTGGCTACTGTGTTTATTCACCTCAGTGACTGCACACCAGAGGAACAATCTGGCAGCTACATGGATAGGAAAGGTTTTGAAGATATGGGCCAAACACAAGCAATTGGGACCAGCTTAGATGGGGCATATTGGTTGGCATGGATGGGTTGGGCCATACAGCCTGCTTCCATGCTGCCTGATTCTATGACTCTTTGCTTCATCTGCAGTATAAGACCATAAAACATAGGAGCAGAATCAGGCCATTCGGCCCATTAAATCTTCTCCTTCTTTTGATCACGGCTGATCTATGTTTCCTGATGGGTGTCAGAGGTTATGGGGAGAAGGCAGGAGAATGGGGTTAGGAGGGAGAGATAGATCAGTCGTGATTGAATGGCAGAGTGGATTTAGACAATAGGTGCAGGAGTAGGCCATTCGGCCCTTCGAGCCAGCACCGCCATTCACTGTGATCATGGCTGATCATTCACATTCAGTACCCCGTTCCTGCCTTCTCCCCATATCCCCTGATGGGCCGAATGGCCTAATTCTGCTCCTGTTACTTATAACCTTATGACCTTTCCTCTCAACCTCGTTGTGTTGTCGCTTCTCCCTGTAATCTATAGAACCCTTACTATTCAAGAATCTATCAATCTCTGCTTTAAAAATGCTCAATGACTTTGCCTGCGGCAATGACAATGAATTCCACAGATTCACCTCCTCTGGCTAAAGAAATTCCTCCTCACCTCCATTCTAAAGATGCATCGTTTTATTATGAACCTGTACAATCTGATCCTAAACTGCTGGAAACATCATCTCCAAACCCACTCTGTCGGCCTTTCATTATCTGGCGGGTTATAATGACAAACCCCTCTCATCCTTGTAAACTCCAGCGGGGAATGTGCTCGCTGGAGTTTAGAAATATGGGGGGGAGGGGGGGGTTGGTCTCATCGAATGCTTTAGGATGTGCTAAGGCACTGACAATTACTTTAAAAATGCGACCCTTCCTTAATTTTTATTCCCTGGCTGGCTACCTGTCAACTTGCTCTCTGCGGCAGCACAAAGTGAAGCTGACAGGGATGCATTAAGTGGCGTTTGTGCGGGTCCGGTCGCCAACGCTTGAGACGGTGACAGTTTGACACAAATATTGAGGGTGATGTCCCTTGACAGACAAACCAATGGCCTTGCCTTGTGTTGCTCACAGGAGGACGTCTGCATGCACCTCACCAACTACTCCATCAACAAGCACAGCAAGAACTTTGTCCGGGATGAAACCAAAGGCAGTAAAAGGTGAGACTGTATGTTGCAGAGTGAATGTTATCATTGTGAAGCATGAACCAGGGCAATATACAGGCCAGCACATGTGGAAGATGAAGTGTAGTCAAGGCCTTGTAACTCGTTATCTCCCTCTGTTCCGACTATTTTTAGTTTAGTTTAGAGATACAGCATGAAAACAGGCCCCTTAGCCCGACAAGTCTGGTCTGATGAAGGGTCTCGACCTGGAACCTTTTCTCCAGGGATGATGCCTGACCCGCTGAGTTACTCCAGTATTTTGCATCCACCTTTGGCCCACAAAGTCCACGCCGACCATCGATCACCCCGTTCACACCAGGTTAATGTTATCCCATTCTCTCATCCACTCCCTGCATCAATAGGGTCAATTTTGCAGAGGCTAATTGAGCTACAAACCCGCACGTCTTTCGGATGTTTGGAGGAAGCCGGTGCTCCCGGCGGAAACCCACGAGGTCCTCCCACGGGCAAACTCCACACAGTCAGCACCCGAGGTCAGGGCTTAAACCCAGGTCTCTGGCACTGTGAGGCAGCAGCTCTCCCAGCTGTGCCACGGTGCCGCCCCCTATTTTTAAGACACTTTTATTTTCTTCCCCTCTTTAGGTCTCTCCTTGTCACTGACCATGCCCCAAGCTAAGACGGCTATCAGCCAACTCGCTCCCAGGCCGCTGGTCAGCTGGCTGTGAGGAGGTCTATAACCAGCTGAGGTGAGTTGCCCATCTAATTTCTAATTCTTATCCCCCCACCCTGCCTGTGGGTGGTGCTTGGCCTCTTGCCCCAGCCCTCATTGCCATGGCTGGGACCATGAACTGTAGTGTGGGAGGATGTAGAGGTGTCTGAACCCAATGTGTTTACCAGCACCATCTCCTGGTGCCCACCTTTGAACCCTCTGAGGTTATCAGCAGGTGTGACCTACATCTTCTCTATGTCCATTGCCTGGATGGACTTCAGTTCTACTGTCCACCAATGTTCTCCTTCCTCAGCTGAAAGAGTAGATCTACGTTTACAATGACCTTCTGGAATTAAAACCACTCCATCCTCTGTTCACAAGGTGCTGGAGTCACTCAGCGTGTCAGGTAATATCCCTAACGGGTCTAGATCGGTGAAGTTCAAAGTTGGGGCCCTTCTTATAGACAATAGACAATGGACAATAGGTGCAGGAGTAGGCCATTTGGCCCTTCGAGCCAGCACCGCCATTCAATGTGATCATGGCTGATCATCCCCAATCAGTACCCCGTTCCTGCCTTCTCCCCATATCCTCTGACTCTTTTTAAGAGCCCTCTCTAGCTCTCTCTTGAAAGCATCCAGAGAACCTGCCTCAACCGGCCTCTGTGGTAGAGAATTCCACAGACTGGTTTGATCAAAGCACCCTTCAGCTGTATCCACCTATCACTTGCAAGGCCTTGTCCCACCACTACTTCTTCTGCAGCTTTCTCCCCCCTACTACAATCATTCCGAAGAAGGGTCCCGACCTGAAACATTGCCTGTCCATTCCCTCCAGAGATGCTGCCTGACCTGCTGAGTTATTTCAGCACTTTGTGTTTTGCTCAAGATTCCAGCATCTGCAGTTCCTTATCCCTCCATATTCTGCTCAAATAGATAAACATCTTTGGAGCTTTTAAACTTCTGAAATATTCCTCAGCCTGCAGTATTGTGAGAAAACAATGGGCCCAACCATTCAAGAGAGGGAAGCTCAAAAAAACATTCAAATTAAATGTTAAGAGATTGGAAATCCAGTGCCAAAATATTGTCTCATACAAATTTGCAGACTGGACTGAAAATTATATTAAGGAAAGTGTGATGAGGCTTTAGCTTTTGGACATTAGTTGCCACAGTCCCTGTCTTTTTCTATCTTGTACAAAATAGGCTAGGATACAAAGTAGTAAGTTAAACATGTGGATAATAAAATGAGGTTGATTTTATTGAAATGGAGAAGTCCATCATGGGTTCAGGATTCCACTGATTGACTACTAATCAGTAGTAGGGGGCGGCACAGTGGCAGTAGAGATACTGCATTACAGTGCCAGAGACCCAGGTTCAATCCACTGTTCAAGCACTTTAAGTGCTCTCTGTAGGGTGTTTGGTTTCTTGGTTTATTGGTCCACCAAAATATTCCAAATGGAATTTAAACTATGCATGTTCTCCCTGCGACCGCTTGGGCTTTCTCCGGGTGCTCCGGTTTCCTCCCACACTCTAAAGGCGTATAGGTCTGTAGGCTAATCGGGCTTCAGTAAAAAAAATGAAGTGTGTCAGATAATGCTAGTGTCTGGGGTGATCGCTGGTCAGCACGGACTCGGTGGGCCGTAGGGCCTGTTTCCATGCTGCATTTCTAATGTCTGAAGTCTAAAATCCAAAATGGAGCTAACTTGCCTTCATGTATAGTATGACCTTACTGAATAGCAACATTTTTTCAATGTATTTTGGTACGTGTGACAATAATTAACCAAACATTCAGGTTCAGGAATAGCTACAGGAGGTGCTTCTTCTCAACAACCATTGGGGTACTGAACACTGCAAACACCATCTAAACCAAATTATGAACTGTCTTTGTTGCCCGGGAGATTTGGGGCATTTGTTTTGTACTATATTGGGGCTTTTTATTTCTTGAACTTTTATTTTCATAAATTCAGAAGTGATAGGAGAAGAATTAGGCCATTCGGCCCATCCAGTCTACTCCGCCATTCATTCATGGCCAATCTATCTTTCCCTCTCAACCCCATTCTCCTGCCTTCTCCCCATAACCCCGTACTAATCAAGAATCGATCTATCTCTGCCTTAAAAAATATCCACTGTCTTGGCCTCCACAGCCTTCTGCGGCAATGAATTCCACAGATTCACCTCCCTCTGACAAGAAATTCCTCCTCATCTCCTTTCCAAAGGAACGTTCTTTTATTCTGAGGCTATGACCTCTGGTCCTCGACTCTCCCACTATTTGGAAACATCCTCTCACATTCACTTTCTCCACTCTATTTTGGTTTGTTTGTTATTACAATATTTATTGAGTTTTGTATTTACAGGTCTGCTATGCTGCTGCAAAAAATATTTTTACTGTTCTATTTTGGTACATAGGTCAATTAAACACTCTGGACTCTTTTTCCCACAATAGTACAAATGATGACGTGAGGAGATTTATCATATAAGACATTCCACCATGCCATCTGATGGATACATGCTGATTTACAATAGATTGGAACTGATGATTCCGTTCAATATGCTTCTTGCAGAAAGCTGTCCTTCTTTAACCAATACATGGAGAACAATGCCTATGACCTGGAGAGGCTATGGAGCAGTATTGAAGATGTCATAATCAAAACCATTCTGGCAGCGTATCCAGTCCTGAAACACAACTACCTCACCTGCTTCCCAAATCACGTGTCGGGAAGTGCTTGCTTTGAGATCCTTGGCTTTGATATCTTGCTGGACCAGACACTAAAACCCTGGCTGCTGGAGGTAAGCACATCTCTGGAATACGTAAATATTAAGCAGATAGAGTCATAGAGTCACACAGTGTGGAAACAGGTCCTTCAGCCCAACTAGTCCACGCCAACCAACATGTCCCATCTACACTAGTCCCACCTGTCCACACTTGGTCCATATCCCTCCAAACCTGTCCTATCCATGTACCTGTCTAACTGTTTCTTAAATGTTGTGACAGTACAAGCTATTGTGATAGGTGTGATAACAGCAGGATCTGGATCGATTGGATCAGGTGGGCTGAGGAATGGCAGATGGAATTTAATACAGAGAAGTGTGAGGTGTTGCATTTTGGGACGTCTAACAAGGGCAGCACCTACACAGTAAATGGTAGGCCTCTGGGGTGTATTGTAGAGCAGAGGGATCCAGGAGCACAGGTGCATGGTTTCTTGAAGGTCGATAAGGTGGTCAAAAAGACTTTTGCAACATTGGCCTTCATCAGTCAGAGTATTGAGCATTGAAGTTGAGAGGTCATATTGCAGTTGTATAAGACGTTGGTGAGACCACATTTAGAATATTGTGTTCATTTCTGGGAACCATGTTATAGGAAATATATTGTCAAGCTTGAAAGGGTTCAGAAAGGATTTACAAGGATGTTGCCAGGACTAGAGGATGTGAGCTATAGGGAGAGGTTGAGTAGGCTGGGTTTCTATTCCTTGGAGTGCAGTAGGATGAGGTGTACAAAATCATGAGAGGAATAGATCAGGTAGATGCACAGTCTCTCGCCCAGAGTAGGGGAATCGAGGACCAGAGGACATAGGTTCAAGGTGAAGGGGAAAAGATTTAGTAGGAATCCGAGGGGTAACTTCTTCACACAGAGGGTGGTGGGTGTATGGAACAAGCTGCCGGAGGAGGTAGTTGAGGCTGGGACTATCCCATCGTTCAAGATGCAGTTGGACAGGTGCATGGATAGGACAGGTTTGGAGGGATATGGACCAGGTGCAGGCAGGTGGGACTAGTGTAGCTGGGACATGTTGGCCGGTGTGGGCAAGTTGGGCCAAATGGCCTGTTTCCACACTGTATCACCATGACTCTACCTGCCTCAACTACCTAATTTAGTTTAGTTTAGTTTTGAGATACAGCACAGAAACAGGCCCTTCGGCCCATCGAGTTCTAGCCGACCAGCGAACCCCGTACATCCATACTATCCTACACACACTTGGCACAATTTACAATTTTACCAAGCCGATTAACCTACAAACCCGAGTGTTGGAGGAAACCAGCGCACCCGGAGAAAACACACACGGGTCATGGGGAGAAGGTACAAACTCCGTACAGACAACACCCATAGTCAGAATCGAACTCGGGTCTCTGGCAACTCGACCACTGCGCCACCGTTCCATATACCCCCCACTCTAAAAGCTACCCTCAGTTTCCTATTAAATCTTCCCCCCCCCCCCCCCCCCCCCCCCCCCCCCCCCCCCGCCCCCTCACCTCATTGGAAAGAAGATACAGGAACCTGAAAACTGTGACCACCAGGTTGACGGACAAGTTCTTTAACGAACATACCCTTGACTGCTGCACAACATTAACCTCAGCTATAAGCTCTGGACTGTCTTCGGTTGCTCTCTGGATTTTGAGTTTTTTTTGCATGTTTATAGAAGTTATTAATTGTTAAAATGAGTTTAGTTAAGTTCAGAGATACAGCATGGAAACGGGCCCTTTGGCCCACTGAGTCCGAGCCGACCAGTGATCGCCCGTGAACTAGCTCTATCCTACACACTGGGGGGCAATTTACAGAAGCCAATTCACCTACAAACCTGTACGTCTTTGGAGCGTGGGATGAAAGCGGACCACCCGGAGAAAACCCACACAGTCACGGGGAGAACGTGCAAACTCTGTGCAGCCAGCACCCGTGGTCGGGATCGAACCCGGGTCCCCGGCGCTGTGAGGCAGCGACACCACTGCTGCGCCACTGTTTTTGCACAAACATGATCGCGGCTGGTCACTGAGTGATTTCTTGTGGCATCGCGACTTGCCGTAGGAAGCGTGCCAACGAAGACATCAGCCGTACCCTGCCCTGCTTTTCTAACTGGGGACCTGAAGAACCGCATGCCTGTAACCTTTTGCCTTTCCCACCCCCTCCTCCCACTGTCCTCGCTGACACACAAGATGTCCCTCTTTGCATGCATCTTACACATACAGACTTCAGTATTCGTTTCAAGAGGATCGGGGAGCTTTTTCTCTCTCTTTCTCTCTCTCTCTCGTTCTCTCTTTCTCTCTCTCTCTCTCTCTCTCTCTCTCTCTCTCTCTGTGGCCAATAATATATTCTGCTTCTGCCTGGCTGCCACTCAGTCTGTGGCTTTACAGGCTGACACAGCAGAGAGATGGTGACTGTGTTAAATTCAACCTTTCGGGAGTCCACCCTGTCCTGATTTAGCACCAGATTGTGCATGTGCCTCTCGAGCTGGATCTATGCCAATTTACAGTGTAGCAGTTGGTTCATTAGGGATCCTATTTGCTTACGGTGATAAATTAGGTCATATTTCCTCATTCCAAAAGTGGGTGCGGGATGAATTTCAACCTTTTAATTAAATCTTCCTCTTGGCCTTCTTTGCACTAGTGAGAGCAGTGCCAGCTCCCCCAGCCGCTGCATTTAGACTGACATTCTATCATTTCTGGGACACTTACAGTAAATCTCCTTAGTGCCCTTCCTTGAGAGTCGAGCCCAGGAAGGAAGGCAGCACCCCAGCTGTAGTCCAAGCACAGACACAAATGGTCCATCAAGCTTCCTGCCCAATCTCTCACCCCCGTCACTTTATACTGGCTATGTACCCCCTCTGCTCTTCCAATCCACCTGCAGGGTTTTGACCTGAGACATCGACTGTTCTGTTCCTCCACAGATGCTGCCTGTCCTGCTGAGTTCTTTTGTTTTGTGCCAGTCTCCAGCAGCGGTGATCTCTTTTGCCTTCAGGTAAAAATACACCGCAATGAAAACAAAGTGTATTCCATCTTTTCCAGCTTTCTCCCCCTCATTACAATCAGTCCTGGCCTGAAACGCCCCCTATCCATGTCCTCCAGAGATGCTGCCTGACCCGTTAAGTCATCACAGCGCTCTGTGTTTTCATTTTGTATACCAGCATCTCCCAGTCTGAAGAAGGGTCCCGAGGAGAATGGGGAGTGCAGGGGAGAGAGAAGACTTTGCCTTCCATCACAGTGAGGAGGAGATTTGCTGTGATGGATGTAAAGTGTAAACTGTGTTGTGTCTTAGTTCTTTTTATTGTTTGTATGACTGCAGAAACCACATTTCGTTTGAACTTTGAGGTTCAAATGACAACAAATCAATTGTATTGTATTGTATTGTATTGACCCGAAATGTCACCCATCCTTTTTCTGCAGAGATGCTGCCTGTTTCGCCGAGTCACTTCAGCGCTCTGTGTCCACTGTATTTCTAGTATAAACCAGCACCTGCAGTTCTTTGTTTGTACAGTTTCTAGTTGCACTCTGTTCATACTTGATTATTAATATTTTAGGTTAATCATTCCCCGAGTTTTACGACGGACTCCAAACTGGATCAAGAGGTGAAGGATAACCTTCTATACGATACGCTCTGCATGATCAACCTTGCCGCCTGCGACCGGCGGAAAGTCTTGGAGGAAGAGAGACGTAGAACGAACGAGCGGCTGCTTCACATCTACCGCTCACGGGAGGACAGGTACCTACCGCTGGGTGATGGTGACTCCGTGTTCAGTCAAGCTCACAAGCCTTCAGATGAATCTGTCGTCATTCATTGGATTTGCGCATGTTGGGTCATGATGCAAGGATGGGGATGGGCACAAATCGCTGGAGTAACTCAGCGGGCCAGGCAGCATCTCTGGCGAGAAGGAAGAGGTGACGTTTTCTCCAGAGATGCTGCCTGACCCACTGAGTTGCGCCAGCGCTTTGTGTCTATCTTCGGTGTAATCCAGCATCTGCAGTTCCTTCCCACACCTGCACAGATGCAGGCTGGGTGCATGGTTGACATTTTGCCACATTCAATCGAATCCTTTCATAGTGAATCCTTTTATACTGAATGATAATAACCTTAGCACTTACAGAGCATCCTTTATACCCCTTTCAAAATAGACCAAAGAGCTAGCAGTGGTCCAAACGTATGTTCCAAGGGAATGAAATAGCATATACTGTAATATTGGGACTTGGTATTAGTTTATTATTGTCACGTACCGAGATCATTCTATATACGAGAACAAACAAACCATACACAAGTACAGCAGATAGTGCAAAGAGAAAAATACCAAAGTGCAGAATATAATTTTACTGCCTTAGAGTGTTCCTGTTATGGGCCTGTCCCACTTAGGTGATTTTTTTGGTGATGACAGGCGACTGCCGCAAAATATTCAACATGTTGAAATTTTTTTGGCGACAGTGGCGACAATTTTTGCAGTTGTAGGTTGTCGTAGTTGCTGTCGTAGGTCGTCGCCAGGCGTTGTAGGTGAACTAGTCCCTGGCAGTTGCCTAAAGAGTCGTCTAAGTGGGACAGGCCCATTACGGAGAAAATGTCCAATGTCCACAATAAAAGTAGGTTGGAAGATTGGGATAAATGGAGAGACCTTCAGGTGGTATAGCACGTTCCAGTAAATCAAGGGTGAGCCATGTTTCAAAGAAACAGAGCACACAGGTGACCCTGATCTCCCTTTCATACTCAGCCTTGCTGTAAGCTCTTCAAGTTTGGTATAGGGCCAAACAGTGGTGCAGCATGGATTGAAACTTACCCAAGGCCACTGGCACAATCAAGGACCAGTCTCACCCCGGACACTGGTACTTCTCCCCTCTCCCAGCAGGCAAGAGGTGCGGAAGTGTGAAACCGCACACCTCCAGATTCAGGGCCAGTTTTTTCCCGGCTGTTATCAGGCAACTGAGTCATCCTATCTCCACCTAGAGAGCGGTCCTGACCTCCCGTCTACCTCATTAGCGACCCTTTAGGCATCTTTAATTGGACATTACCTTGCACTAAAAGTTATTCACATTATTCCCTTTATCATGTATCTGTACACTGTGGATGGCTCAATTGGAATCATGTATTTATTGTCTTTCCGCTGGCTGGTTACCACGTGACAAAAGCATTTCACTGTAGCTCGGTACACGTGACAATAAACTAAACGGAAACACCATGGACTGTATTGTAATCATGCTCAGCCTTTTTTTCTGACTGGATAGCAAACGTAACAGAGAAGCTTTTCACTGTACCTTGATACGCGTGACAAGATAAACTAAACTAAACTTTCTTACACATGTACTTGTCTGAATGTCTTTGCCATATTCTCCCCCCTTCCCCCCCCCCCCCTCCCCCCTCCCCCTCCCCCCCCCCTCCCCCCCCCCCCCCCCCCCCCTTTTCAGCAGTTCTCAAGTGTTTGAGCCAGACTTATTGTAGGAGGTGGGGGCCAAACTGCAGTTATTTCAGCCACAGCTGGGTCATTCTTCCCCCCCCGCCTACTCCACCGATTGCCAGAGTTTGCTGACGTTTGTGCTCACAGCTGTGCCGGTAGCGTTGGGCCTAATAAAGATCGGCAGTTCCGAGAGCTGTTTTCATTTAACGAAGATTGTCAGGAGACTTCATCTGTCCTGCATCTAAATGACTTTCCCAGTTGCTGGAATGGGTAGATAATAAGGAGAATCCATCATTGAAGTGGACGCAAGGAATTACAGATGCTGGGAACTCATGCAAAAAACCCTCCCAAAAGAACGCAAAAGTGCTGGAGTAACTCGGCAGACTTTGAACAAGGGTTCTGACCCAAAATGCTGCCTGTATATTTTCTCCAGAGATACTGCCGGATACTGAGTTACTCTAGCACAGGGGTGGGGAACCTGTGGCCTTCATGGCCTTTAAGTGCGGCCTTTTGAATGAATCCAAATTTTGTAGAACAAATCCTTTTATTTTTATTATATGTTTTTGTTCGTCTTTTATTATTTTAATTTTAATCTTAAAATGAACGTATTTAAAATACCAAAGAGTACAAGAAGATTCAACTAAATAATCCTCCCCGACTGACGGCCACAATTAAAACATTAGTAAGTCATGAGAGCTATTGTAACGAAATTATGTACATTTTGAAGTATATCTAGACAATAGACAATAGACAATAGGTGCAGGAGTAGGCTATTTGGCCCTTCAAGCCCGCACCGCCATTCAATGTGATCATGGCTGATCATCCCCAATCAGTACCCCGTTCCTGCCTTCTCCCCATATCCCCTGACTCCGCTATTTTTAAGAGCCCTATCTAGCTCTCTCTTGAAAACATCCAGAGAACCTGCCTCCACCACCCTCTGAGGCAGAGAATTCCACAGACTCACCACTCTCTCTGAGAAAAAGTGTTTCCTCGTCTCCGTTCGAAATGGCTTACTCCTTATTCTTAAACTGTGACCCCAGGTTCTGGACTCCCCCAACATTGGAACATGTTTCCTGCCTCTAGTATGTCCAAGCCCTTAACAATCTTATATGTTTCAAGTTGAAGTGGAAGTTTCTTGGATGTGGCTTTATTAGATTACAGCTAACATGAAAAGGTTCCCCACCCCTGCTCTAGCACTTTGTGTTTTATGCTCAATGATCATACAAGGCTGTTGAACCCATTTAAAGTGGAGCTTCAGGTAAAATGTCGCACCAATTGTATCTCTCTTCACCACAACTGCTCCCAGTGTGATAAAACTTCCGCATTCTGCCACTGTTCAGGCTTGGAGGTTCCCCATGAATTTATTGGCATGGAGCTTCAAAGATGAGAAGAATCATGGTGGGGTGGGAGGAATGGAGGGAGTAACCTGAATTGTGGGCTTGCTTGAAAGCAACGCCAATTCTCCCTGAGTGCAAGGAACAAAAGGAGTAATTGTCGCCTCTCCTTTCATTTGAAACTTAGAGCCGACGAGATACGAAGCAACCAAGCGGCCTGGGTGGAGCAGATGGAAAAGTACGAAGACGAAAACCTGGGGAACTTCAAAAGAATTTACCCAAATGACACATCGGAGAAATATGAGAAGTTCTTGAAATGCAAACATTCCCTTTTCCAAGAAACAGTGGCCTCCAAGGCTCGGGAAGAATGCGCCAGGTAGGATTTCACTCAACTTGTCAGTAGACTCCATTGTTCCTCAAGCAAACTGCCCATTCTCAGTCCCTCCACCCTCTCGCTAGTGTCTCTCAACTATTGTTCCATGGTCCCTCGACCATTCTTTTAGAACCTCTCATTCTTATTCTCTCATAGAGTCACAGAGTCATACAGTGTGGAAACAGGCCCTTTGGCCCAACTTGTCTACACCAACTAACATGTCCCATCTACACTCGTCCCATCTGCCTGCATTTGGCCCATATCCCCCTAAACCTGTCCTATCCACGTACCTGTCTAATTGTTTCTTAAACCTTGCAATAGTCCCAGCCGCAACTACCTCCTCTGGCAGCTCGTTCTATATACCCACCACCCTTTGTGTGAAGAAGTTACCCCTCAGATTCCTGTTAAATCTTTTCTCCTTCACCTCAAACCTATGTCCTCTGGTCCTCGATTGCCCTACTCTAGGCAAGGGACCCTGTGCGTCTCCCTGTCCCTCCACCATCTTGCTCTTCAAGGTCCCTCCAGCACCATCCCTCAAAGGCCACTACTTTTTCTCCAGTGCCTTTACTCTCTCCATAACCGTCTTCCAATCACCCTTTCACTTGTACTTCCAATACTGTCACGGCTCTGACCCAGTTGACCATTTCACTTCAGCAACAGTAGAGAGTTGGTTCTATTTAGAAGCAATGTGGGGCTTGACTGCTGTAAGTGTTTCCAGTTCTAATGCTGGGAGCTGGGTCATCTTGGAATATCCTGAAACAATTCCATGTTCAATCCCAAATTAGTCAAGCTCAGCTAGATCAACATGGTAATCCCCAAAGTTCTCTCGTGTTGGGAAAGGGGGGGGGGGGGGGGGGGGGGGTGGGATCAAGACCTTGTATGATTCTCCCAACCAAGGGTATCGTGGTGCCAAGATAATGCAGGGATAGGCTGAGGGCACATGCCAAAAAGCCCAACCTTTCTCATTGTGTGAGCTTACAGGTGACTATTGCCCTCATCATGGCCAGCCATTGCCCTCAAAGATTGCCCATTTCCCTCTGGACAAAAGGGAATGTTGAGGTGGTTAGTTTAGTTTTGTTTAGTTTGGAGATACAGCGTGCAAGCAGGCCCTTCGGCCCACCGAGTCTACGCCAACTAGCGATCCCCGCACACCAATGCTATCCTACACACGCACCAGGGATAATTTGCAGTTTTACCAAGCCAATTAGCCTAGAAACCTGTGTCTCTGGAGTGTGGGAGAAAACCGGAGCTCCCGAAGAAAACCCACGCAGGTCAAGGGGAGAATGTACAAACTCCATACAGACAACACCCGTAGTCAGAATCGAACCTGTGAGGTAGTAACTCTACCGCTGGGACAACTTGCCGCCCACTAGATGGGATGGGGGATTGGTAACCATTGCATGGTTTTGGTACCAGAAGTCTCACTTGCTGTTTCTCCATCCAGGCAGATGCGCCAGGAGATCCGGCAGAGGCAGGAGCAGAAAGAATTTCTTCTTAAAGGGCGGAAGTGCCTCGAAAAGAACTTGCGGGGAGAGTCCCAGATCCAGAAGAATCCCTCTCCGTTGATCTTGGTGAAGCCAAAGTCACCAGAGGAGCTGCAGATGCTTATACCCTCCACTCCTGTAACTATTTCACTTTGTTGATGCGCAAATTGGTTTTGAGACTAACATGGACTGACTCGTGACTTGTGCCGGATGTCATCACCGTCTAAAGGGCCCTCCTGTTGAGTGAGGGGATGGTGGCTTGGTGAGGGTGTTGAGGGTTTGCTGCATTGTCTGCGGCCTCTTTCTGAACTCAGAGCCTATCTGAGGCCTCGTGGATGTCAGGCTGTTTTGTGAAAGGTTATTCTCTGGCTGATAGTTATCCGTCAACCCACAGGGCAGCCTGCAGCACTGCCTTGCAGGTGGAAGGAGTTCCTGCCTCTTTGCAGGGCCTCCTTTAAAGCAAACACAAAGTGCTGGAGTAACTCACTGGGTCAGGCAGCATCTCTGGAACTGGAAAAGGGGAGAGGCAGGATGAAGTATGGCATATAATAGGTTGACATTAGCAAGAGGGGGTGGGGGGAGTTTGGATTGGTAGATGATTGGAACGAAGGCCAGAGATAAGCAAGAAAGGTGAGACTGGACTTACTTTTAGAATGGAGATGAGAAGGAATTTCGTTCACCAGAGGTTGGTGAACCTGTGGAATCTGTTGCCTCAGGTGGCTGTGGAGGCCAAGAGGTTGCGTATTTTGAAAGGAGAAATTAACGGGTACTTAATTAGTACGGGTGTCAAAGGTTATGGGGAGAAGGCAGGAGAATTAGATTGAGGGGGAAAGATAGATCAGCCATGAATAAATGGCAGAGTTGACTTGATGGGCCAAATAGCCTAATTATGACATAGAAACATAGAAACATAGAAATTAGGTGCAGGAGTAGGCCATTCGGCCCTTCGAGCCTGCACCGCCATTCAATATGATCATGGTTGATCATCCAACTCAGTATCCCGTACCTGCCTTCTCGCCATACCCCCGATCCCCTTAGCCACAAGGGCCACATCTAACTCCCTCTTAAATATAGCCAATGAACTGGCCTGAGCTTATGAAATGACGTGAGCTTATGAAAATTGGAGAATTGGGTTGTGAGCAGCCCAAGCTGAATATGAGATGATGTTCCTCCAGTTTGCGTGTGGCTGCACTCTGGCAGTGGATGAGGCCCAGGGCAGAAAGGTCAGTGTGGGAATGGGAAAGGGAGTTAAAAATGGTTAGCAAATAGTTATCCTTTGGCCTGGTCAGTCATGATTTATGGGGGCTCTGAAGTAGTCAAGTCATGTTGAGTTTATTGTCCCACGTGCGAGAACAGGTACGATGAAGAACTTGTTGCAGCAGCATCACATGGAGCATACACCAGAAAAACATACAATTGAATGGCCTGCTCCATGTCTATTCAAGAATCGTATAAAAGACCAGACCCAAATATTTCCTCTCCTGAAGAAATTGAGAAACATTTGTGTTTCATGACAATCCAGTATGTTTTGTGGTTATTAGGGTTGTCTGGTTTGTTGGTTCCAGATTATTAACTGAATTTAAATTCCACAGCTGCTTTGGTGGGATTTAAAGATTCTTTAGTTTAACCCTCTGGATATTTAGTCAAGAAATGTACCACCAAATATGTGTGCCCTAGTTGGCCACCCCGTTATCCGAGTTCCAGATTTGCCCATTTGTGGAGATATCATACTCATCGACATATGTCGTCACACAGCACAGAAACAGGCCCTTCGGCCCAACTCGTCCATGCCGACCAAGATGCCCCATCTAAGCTTGTCCCAATTGGCCCATATGCCTCTAAACCTTTCCTATCCATGTTCGTGTCCAAATGTCTTAAATGTTGTCATAGTTAGGACCTGCTTTAACTACCTCCTCCGGGAGCTCGTTCTATATACGCACCACCCTGAGTGGTAAAGTTGCCTCTCACTTTCATATTAAATCTTGCCCATCCCACATCAAACCAATGTCCTCTAGTTTTTGATTTCCCGACCCTGGGCAAAAGACTATATATTCTCCTTCTGATTTTAGATACCTCTTTTAGATCACCCCGAGCCTGCCCAACCTCGCCACCCTTCCACTACCACCCTCTGCTTCCTTTCATGATCAACTCCAAACAGCTCTGTCGAGCCGCCTCAAGTTCCTGCTGCTTCCACAGGATTTTTATTTTCCAAATCTTGATGACTATAGACCCCAACCTGCTCCAAACTCTCTCTAGAATAACTACAGCCCTCTTCCTAAAAGAGACTAAAGAGGCAATCCAGATGCATTCTTAAAGAGGCAATCCAGATGCAACTTCACATTGCCTAGTGCAGTTGTGCTTCAATTCGTAGATCACAAAGATACATTCCATTTACCTTCCTCATGATCTGCTATATTTGCATGCTAACTTTTGTTCCTTTTCTCCCTCCCTCTCCCTCCCTCTCCCTCCCTCCCCCCTCCTCCCCCCCCTCCCTCTCCCTCCCTCTCCCCCTCCCTTCCCTCCCTCCCCACTCTCCCCCCCCCCTCCCCTCCTCTCCCCCTCCCTCCCTCCCCCTCTCCCCTCCTCTCCCCTCTTCCCCCTCCCCCCTCCCCCTCTCCCCCCCTTTCTCTCTCTCTCTCTCTCTCTCTCTCTCTCTCTCTCTCTCTCTCTCTCTCTCTCTGTCTCTCCCCTTTCTTTACCCCCCTTTCTCCCCCTGCTCTCTCTCTCTCTCTCTCTCTCTCTCTTTCTCTCTTTCTCTCCCCCTCTCTCTCTTTCTTGCCATTTAAACAAATAGTCCACTTTTCTACACAAATAACCACACATGAACCCACACTATAGTCCCACCCACCCACAAAACCTTACATTGAAGGAAATATCCACCTCCCTTTTGAGAACTCCTACTGATTCTGCTGTTTTTTGCTCTTTCACAGAGTGCTTTCCAAATCACAACAGCTTACTACGTTACAAAGAATCGTCTTCACTTCCACTCTGGCCCAGCCTAACCAGAGGTTCAGGCTCAACAAGAATCCTGGGCAGAAATCTAGAAACTGGAAGATCAGTAACCAGTGGAAACAGATATACGGCGTTTTAAGAATTGACTTAAATCTGCTTCCTCTGGTTACCTAACCCTCCTGCCGTTAGAAGCAATTTCTCTTAACTTACTTTTTCAAAACCCTCCATCATTTTGATCACCTCTAATAAATCTGCTTTTATCCCTTGTCTCAAAGAAGAACAAATCTGGTGCTTCTCAAGTCTCACCACATAAATGGTCCCTCATCCACGGGCTGGCTATTCACTGACCTGTTCCGGTATCAGGAGCGGCATTATATGGTGTCATGTTAACCTAATATTATTGAAATAAATCTTATAATACATTATCTTCCTGAGCTTGTGTCATTGTAATGGATTCCTCCACATCCTCTCGGAGTCTTTGATGCAAAAATGAATGATACGCTGCAAACATCAGGCATGTTTTGCACTTTCACACAATATGCTGACACCGGCTGCCAAGACTGTGTGTGTTGAATGTTTAAAAATGACATTTGTTTAAAGCCAAGTTTTTCTTTCTAGACTAGCCAAGTTGCAGTAAAAGTCTCCAGTGCAAGCCAGCAAGTAGGCGAAGCGGCGAAAGAGGACACGGACATTAGAAGTGAATTGCCTCCGGGCAGCGCAGATGTCGACTCAGGGCTGGTTGTCGAAGAACCGGATCCTGAACCAAAAGTCTTCGGCACCGATTGCTCCTCGGAAACGCAAAGCCAATCCCAGATAGAACCGAAGGAACTGGACCAGAGGCCGGAGGAGGCAGAGGGCCCGGTGGCAATCTCGGCTGTGCCGGTTGTCGAAGAGCAGGATCCTGAACCAAAAGTATTCGGCACCGATTGCTCCTCGGAAACGCAAAGCCAATCCCAGATAGAACCGAAGGAGCTGGACCAGAGGCCGGAGCAGCCAGAAGGCCCAGTGGAAATCTCGGCTGAAGCACAACCAGAGGCTAATGCTGAGACTTTACCAGTAACCCAATCAGAGGCACTTGTCCAAGCGCTCCACGCTCGGCCAGAGTTCCAGGCTGAGGAAGAGATTCGAAGGCAGACTTTGTCAGACGTCAGCGCCCAGATTTTGTCAGAGAGCTCAGACAAGGTTCATCAGGAAGCTGTGGACAAGTCTCGGCCAGACACCCATGACCAGTCTCAAGCAAAGGCCTGTAATCAGTCCCAGGCAGAGTTTCAAGTGCAGACCCAGTCAGAGGCACGAGGCCGAGGCCAGTCACCGCCCCAGTGCCAGATGCAACTGGAGGACTTCGAC
Organism: Okamejei kenojei; assembly: GCA_035221665.1. Lineage (NCBI taxonomy): Eukaryota > Metazoa > Chordata > Chondrichthyes > Rajiformes > Rajidae > Okamejei > Okamejei kenojei. Next base: position 12,450,489 of record CM069161.1, read on the forward strand.
CAACCTCTTCAGGAGGACCTGGGTCAGGCTGAGTCAGAGAGTTGTGTCCAGACTCAAGTAGGCGCTAGAGGCCAGGCCCATGAAGAAGCCTGTGAGGAGATCCATGCTGAGGCCTGCGATCAGATTCAAGACCAGCTTCAAGGTGAGGCCCAAAATGGTGCCAAACATGCCGTGAACCATGGTCATTCTCAGGTCTGTGACCATCTTTGCCAGGAGGCTGGAGACCAAGTTGAGCCTCAATCCCTGCACCATCCTCAGTCAGAGGCCCAGAACCAAGACCAGGCCTGGATTCAGGCGCAGCTTAAGGGCCGTGGCCAGGGTGAGACAAGCGCCCAAGACCAACTTCTGCACAAGGCCCAAGACCAGGTTTGTGATCAGGTCAAAATCCTGGCTAAGCATGAGACCCACAGCCAAGTTAATACTGAGGGCAGTGAACAACCTCACCGTGAGGCCCAAAACCAACTTCATGGCGAGGTCCAAGAATTGGATCAGCATGAGGTCCAGGACCATGAGGCCAATGACCATTTTCATCATGAAGCCCAAGATCAGGTTCATCATGAGTCCCAGGGCCTGGTTCGGCAGGAGCTCCAAGACCCGGGCCTACTGGAGTCCCAGATACAGAAGGGGACACACACAGGATCCCAGGCAGTATACAATAAAATATTAGATGCTAAGCCAGTGGATCAGTTGAACACCATGGCTCAGACCCAAACGGAAATTCAAGAACAACAAGGGGACCAATCCCAAGCAGAGGCCCAGGCTGAGCAAGAAGACCAACTGGACGAAGGGCAACTTCAACCTACAAACAAATTTCCAATGGAGATCAAAGTACAGCCCATGATTTGGGCCCAGCCGGCATTTATTTCACCCAAAGAGACTGTGACCAGTGTAAGCATGAGCAGCCTTTTTTTACCAGGTTCTTCCATTTTGTGGGATTTTTTTCTAATCTTTAAAGAAATAATCTTCAAAGGACAAAGAAACGTGGGGGAACCTCATTGAAACTTACCGAAGCGTGAAAGGCCTTGATAGAGTGGATGTGGAGAGGATGTTTGCACTAGTGGGAGAGTCTAGGACCAGAGGCCATAGCCTCAAAATAAAAGGACATACCTTTAGAAAAGAGATGAGGAGGAATTTATTTAGTCAGAGAGTGGAGAATCTGTGGAATTCATTGCCATAGAAGGCCGTGGAGGCAGTCAATGGATATTTTTAAGGCATTTTAAGAGAGTGATGGATTCTTGGATTAGTATGGGCGTCGGGTTATGAGGAGAAGGCAGGAGAATGGGGTTGAAAGGGAAAGATCGATCAGCCATTGTTGAATGGTGGAGTAGACTTGATGGGCTGAATGGCCTAATTCTGCTCCTATAACTTATGAACGTGAACAGGGGGTGCTGGTATTTAGCAGAATTGTCTACATTTAAGGAGAGAGAGAAGCATAGATTTCTAGTCCCGTTAGATTAGTATCTAGTTGGCAAGGTGGCCACTTGAGTCCATGCAAGCTCCTCATAGACTGACCTCATCATTTTCATCCCTCTGCCCTTTATCCAAAAGGGGGATTGACAGATTGGGCAGTGTTTGAATGGTGGACGAGGGGATCAGGAGACCAGCAATGTTTGGGTGATGCGGGGGCGTTGGGACAACATGAATCTGGGAAGAGCGAGCTAGACCCCCGTGTCTTTACCCATGTGAGCAATGCCCTCCGACTTCCTGACTCCAGAAGATGAATGGTGGGAAAAGCCATGGGGGAACCATTTGGGGGCGGCACAGTAGTGCAGCGGTAGAGTTGCTGCCTTACAGTGCCTGAGCCCAGGGCTCGATCCTGACTACTGGTCCTGTCTGTACAGAGTTTTTGCATCCTCCCTGTGACCACGTGGGGCTTTTCCTGGCGCTCTGGTTTCCTCTCACATTGCAAAGTGGGGCGGGTTTGTAGGTTAATGGTCTTCTGTAAATTGTCCCTAGTGTGCGGGGCAGGACTAGTGTCGGGGTGATCGTAGGTCGTCATGGACAGGTGGGACTAAAGGGCTTGTTTCCACGCTGTGTCCCTGAACTTAACTAAAAGTGAACTAAACTAATGGGCAATGTTAGGTTGGTGGCAAGGCTTGTTCAGATGATAAGTCAATGGATGGACTAGCATAGTGGTGATGTGGCGGATTAGCTGCTCAGTGCCTGAGTTTGAATGGCCACCGGGTCAGGAGGCTGTGTGGTTCTGGGTCGTGGCTGGTTCAGCTTATTGCTCAGAGGCTGGTTGTCCAGAGATACAAGGTTAGTGACTCGCTGATAGGCATCCCAGTTTGTGCTGAACCGAGAAGAACAAGAACAGTGCCTTGGACTGACTAGTGATTATTGCTCCTGGCAACAGAGTCATAGAGTGTAGAAACAGGCCCTTCGGCTCAACGTGCCCACACCGACCAACATGCCCCGTCTACACTAGTCCAACCTGCCTGCGTTTGGCCCATTTCCCTCTAAACCTCTCCTATCCCTGTACCTGTCTACATGTTTCTTAAAAAGTTGTGATAGTACCTACCTCGATTATCTCCTCCTGCATCTCGTTCCATACACCTTCCACACTTTGTGCGAAAAAGTTATCCCTCAGTATACTCAATATTCTGACTGGTGAAGGCCAATGTGCCAACAGTCTTTTTGACCACCCTCTCTACCTCTGATGCCACTTGCAATGAACTCTCTACCTGCACTCCTAGGTCCCTCTGCTCTACAACACTCCCCGGACCCCTACCATTCACTGTGTAGGTCCTTCAAATGTTAGTCTTGCAAAAATGTAACATGTGTCTGGTGTGATGCAAACTTAGAAACTGGTATTGGTTTAATATTGTCTGTGTACCGAGATACAGAGATTGTTTGTGTGCTTATCAGTGAAATCATATAAATATGAGTGCAATCAAGTAAAAAAAGAGGTACATCAGGTAGTGCAAAGAGAAAAAAGTGTGGAATATATTGTAACAACATTATTGAGTTATATTTGTCATTATTGCCATTATCGTGTTTAAAAAAAAAATTGTATTATCAATTGGATTACCCTAAAAACATGTGTTCTGTAATTGAATTTCCAAACAGAGAGTTGTTGGCATATTGCAGCACTCAAAATCTAGAGGCTTGAATTAAATTCTGTGCAGTAGAAAACAGGAGGACAAACCTCACACTGGCAGGTGGAGAATTTGAATTCAGTTTAAAAATTGCAACCGTTATGAAAATGCAAGACACTGATGCAGACTTTAAGAGCGGCACGGTGGCTCAGCCGGAGAGTTGCGGCCTCACAGCACCAGAGACCTGGGTTGATCCTGACTACAGGTGCTGTCCGTATGTAGAGTTAGTATGTTCACCCTGTGACCACGTGGGTTTCCTCCGGGAGCTTCGGTTTCCTTCCACACTCCAAAGGCATGAGGGGTTTGCAGGTTAATTGGATTTGGTAAATTTTTAATCCTTCATGTAGGCCTAGTCCTAGTGTAGGGGGTGATTGCCGGTCAGCACGGACTCGGTGGGCCGAAGGGCCTGTTTTCGCGCTGCATCTCTACGGTCTAAAGTCTAAACTTGTGTATGGCAATCGATAGTTGGCATGGACTCGATGTGTGGAAGGGTCTCTATCCATGCTGTATCTCCAAACTTGATGGGCTTGCTCTTGGTCTGTACTTTAATGATTCTATGATTGAGGGATTTTAAATAAAATGCATATTTCAGTAAACAGGAGTGATATCAAAAGTACAATATCAAAAACCCAAGCCCGTGGTTGACTTCTACACTTCGGTGTAGAAAAGCTTTGTTCTGAATCAGAACTAAATATGGCTGGGGTAGAATCTTCCTCTCTCATAAAGTCATAGAGTCATAGAGTGATACAGTTTGGAAACAGGCCCTTTGGCCCAACTTGCCCACACCACCAACTATGTCCCAGCTACACTAGTCCCACTTGCCTGCGCTTGGTCCATATCCCTCCAAACCTGTCCTATCCATGTACCTGTCTAACTGTTTCTTAAACATTGGGATAGTCCCAGCCTCAACTACTTCCTCTGGCAGCTTGTTCCACACACCCACCACCCTTTGTGTGAAAATCGTTACCCCTCAGATTCCTATTCAATCTTTTCCCCTTCACCTTGAACCTATGTCCTCTGGTCCTCGATTCCCTTACTCTGGGCAAGAGACTCTGTGCATCTACCCGATCTATTCCTTTCATGATTGCACAGTGAACGTTTGGAAGTCCCTGCCCCTGAAGGTGGAAGGCAGGCAGATAATTCAATATATTTACGGTGGAGATAGGTGGAATTGAGGAGGCCGAATTGAGAGTCACGGGGCTGGCACAGAGGCACAGTTGAGGCCAGCATAGGTCAGCCATGATTATATTCATTGGATCATAAGATCATAGGTGATAGAAGTAGATTTAGGCCAATCAGCCCACTGTCCACTCCGCCATCTACCTCTCCCTCCTAACCCCATTCTCCTGCCTTCTCCCCATAACCTCTGACACCCGTGCTAATCAAGAATATATCTATCTCTTCCTTAAATATATTCACTGATTTGGCCTCCACAGCCTTTTGGCCTCCACAGAAATTCACAGATTCACCTCCCTCTGACTGAAGAAATTCCTCCTCATCCCCCTCCTAAAAGAACATCCTTTAATTCTGAGGCTGTGACCTCTTGTCCTGGACTCTCCTCCCACTAGTGGAAACATCCTCTCCACATCCACTCTATCCAAGCCTTTCATTATTCTATTTCACTATTGAATGGCGGGACAGGCATGATGGGTTGAGTAGCCTATTCCTCTTATTTCCTTGTATTCTTAACTGAGCTTCTCTCACAGCAGTTCAGAAGGAAAGACCACCAGCGTCCATGCCAATGGCATCCCTGTTCCAAAAATAAAGATTTGTAACTAAGCTTCCGAAAGAAGTAGGTGTTAAATCAGCTGATGATCCTACATTTGGTTTTAAGTTCATAAGACGTAGGAGGAGAGTTAGGCCATTCGGCCCGTCGAGTCTACTCCGCCATTCAATCGCGGCTGATCTATCGTTCCCTCTCAACCCTATGCTCCTGCCTTCTCGCTGTAACATTCAACACCCTTACTAATCAAATATCTATCAGTCCCCGCTTTAATAATGCCCAATGACTTGGCCTCCACAGCCTCCCACAGATTCACCACCCTCTGACTAAAGAAATTCCTCCCCGTCTCCATTCTGTTTTAGTCATGATGATTTAATATGGCTTAGTGGTAAGGTAAGGCCAATCCTATTGTCAATGATTCAATGGCTTTATTGTCACGTGTGTGAAGTGCAAACACACAGTGAAATTATTTTCCAGTCCAGTAGAGTATCAGCATACCACCGTCAATTAGCAATTGTACTGAAATAGTCTACTGAGCCCGCAGGCTCTTCCTGCGGCTGACCTCGAGGGCGCAGTAGTCCCGACCCCAGTTCCCGCTCCTTCCGGCCTCTCTCCCCTCCCGTCGCGGCCGTTGTCGCCGGCTCCATCCCTGGTCTTCGGGGGATGAGGCAGGGACGGCTCGGCGGGCTCCCCCGCTTCCAGGCCGCGGTGGGCTTCATTTGTCCGGCACCGGTGGGCCGGGGTCTTTTTGAGGTGGGAGATGGAATACATTTACCGTCAGGCCGTCGAAAGATACAGCACGGAAACAGACCCTTCTGACCACGCTGACCAACAATCACCCATTCATACTAGTTCTATGTTATCCCGCTTTTGTTATCCCGCTTTTGGGGCACGTTACAGGAGCCAATTAATGTATAAGCCGGTGTGTCTTTGGGAAACCAGAGTACTTGGAGGAAACTCGGTGGGGCAGCAGTATTGTTGCTGCCTTACAGCGCTTGGAGCTCCGGAGACCCGGGTTCGATCCCGACTATGGGTGCTGTCTATGGAGTTTGTACGTTCTCCCCCTAACCGCGCGGGTTTTCTCCGAGATATTTTGCTTCCTCCCACACTCGAAAGACGTACAGGTTTGTAGCTTAATTGGCTTGGCATAAGCGTACGTTGTTCCTAGTGTGTGTGGGATGGTGTTAGTGTGCGGGGATCGCTGGCCCATGCGGACTCGGTGGGCCGAAGGGCCTGTTTCTGCGCTGTATCTCTAAACTAAACTAAACCTAAACAAGGAGAACTTGTAAATTCCACACAGCCAGCACCTGAGGTTAGAATCGAACCTGGGTCTCTGGCACTGTGAGGTAGCAGCCATACCCACTGTGCCACCAATACTGATAGATACTTCGAACCTGTTTAGTGATTAACTTTTCTTGGTTACAAGTGATGCTATTGCATGGCATGCAATAATTTTGATCTTATGGGCTGAACCGCTTCAAACCCACTGCTATTGTTTAATCTCGGCCGTAACTTCAATCTGCATTTATTTTTTATCCCAGTCAGATATCTATGAAGAGATTGACAAGCAGAGCGAGATCAGTGAGGAGGAGGCCAAGGGAGAGGACTCGTTAAGCAGCACATCACAGAAAAGCACAGAGCAGATTCGGAGCTCAGGCCGATTGCAGCCTGAGACCCAGAGTTCCTTCAGGTTCCAGTTCTTGGCCAATGCCAAGCCCCAAGATAGTTCTGAAGTCCAGCCTTTAATTCCAGGTGGGCAGAAGGTGACGAAGGAGACTTTGAACACACCACACGACGTTACCTTCACCTCACAGATGATCAGGAAGGTGTCCATGGCCCTGAAACTCAATCGCAACAAGGTGTGTCCACCAAATGATATCAATTCCTTTGTGCGGACTAATGCCGCAGAGAACATGATGGAGGAGGTTTCAAACTCGAGTGCCGATCAACGCGAGACAAACTGCAGCTGCTGGAGAAGAAGTAAGTGGCACACAAGCTTGTAACATTTTTCTTGAGGTGAAAAGCAACAGAGGGTCAATCACTGAATTAGTGGGAAAAGGTCTAGAGAACGAATTGTCCCTGACGGCGTGAACTGCCCATTTAGCACAGGGTCTGCTGACCAGTTGCAGGAAAGCCCCTGGTTCTGATTCATAAGTTCAAGGGCCCATCAAGTCATTCAATCGTGGCTGATCTATGTTTCCCTCTCAACTCCATTCTCCTGCCTTTGCCCCAGAACCCTCGACACCTGTACTAATCAAGATTCTGTTAATCACCTTTAAAATATCCATTGACTTGGCCTTCACAGCCATCTGTGGCAATGAATTTTACAGATTCACCACCTCTGAACAAATTCCTTCTCATCTCCCAACTAAGGGTACCCTTTTTATTCTGAGGCTATGGCCTCTGGTCCCAGACTCTCCCACTAATGGAAACATCCTTTCCACATTCACTCTATCCAGGCCTTTCACTATTTGGTAAATTTCAATAAGGCCCCCCCCTCATCCTTCCAAACTCAAGCGAATACAGGCCCAGTGCCTTCAAACGCTCTTCATATGTTGACTTGATCGTTCCTGGGATCGTTCTCATAAACCTCGTATTCCAAGGTGGATTACACTATCTAATTATTATGTTTCTCTGTTTCTAATACACAAACCGGACAGGATCAGCAATTTTTAACTCTCCAAAACAAAAGCAGGTGGGGAAGTAGCATGTGGGATTTTCTTTGCGAAATTGAGTCATTTTAACATCCAGTGTTTGATGATGTTTCACTGTCCACATGTCCACCTAAGAAAAAAAGGTGAATGACTAAACAATTAAAAGCTGAGAAAGAGGGCCAGGACTGGGTAGCATGAGGCCTACCTGTGTGCTCCACCTTTCAATGTCATGGACAATATTCTACATCTCTTTTCTACTCACTCCTCATATGCCAGAACTTCCTGAGGGAATGTCATTGGTCTCGACATTAAGTTGGTTCAGTGACGCAGCATCCACAGGTCACTGGAGTCGTTGATTCTAAACAGACCATTAGCTGAAGAAACTTCTTAGTATTTCAGCCCTGATTATCTGACCCCAATCTTCTGACACTAGCCTCTCTAGATCTTCCTTTCACACCCACAACAAACAGCCTCACACCATCTTCACTGTCAGGTAAGTTCTTACACTGCTAATGACACAGAAGCAGGCCATTCAACCAAAGGATTTGTGCTGCCTCCCATGGGAGCAATCTGTTAGTCTTACTCTCTACTTATTTTCTGCTTATTCACTCTCCTGCATGTCCATGAACTCCCCTTTGCTCTTTATCCCATTAAATGTTTCAACGTGCTCACCTCTCGACCCGAAACACCGCCTATTCTTTTTCTTCAGAGATGCTGTCTGACCCGATGAGTTACTCCAGCTTTTTGTCTGATTCAAGATTCAAGATTCAAGAGAGTTTATTGTCATGTGTCCCAGATAGGACAATGACATTCTTGTTTTGCTTCAGCACAACAGAATATAGTAGGCATAAATAAATACAGAAGAGAAACATAACAGATCAGTGTGACCATATACCAATTAATATATATATATACACGCATTAGAAAACAGATAAAGTGCAAAGGGCTATTAATGGTCAGAGTTTTGTTTGAGTTGAGTTTAATAGTCTGATGGCTGTGGGGAAGAAGCTGTTCCTGAACTTGGATGTTGCAGATTTCAGGCTCCTGTACCTTCTACCTGAAGGTAGCGGGGAGATGAGTGAGTGGCCAGGATGGTGTGTGTCCTTGATGATGCTGGCAGCCTTTTTGAGGCAGCGACTGCTATAGATCCCCTCGATGGTGGGGAGGTCAGAGCCGATGATGGACTGGGCAGTGTTTACAATTTTTTACAGTCTTTTCCCTTCCTGGGCGCTCAAGTTGCTGAACCAAGCCACGATGCAACTGGTCAGCATGCTCTCTACTGTGCACTTGTAGAGGTTCGAGAGAGTCCTCCTTGACATACCGACTCTCCGTAATCTTCTCAGGAAGTAGAGGTGCTGCTGTGCTTTCTTTATAATTGCATCCGTGTTCTCGGACCAGGAGAGATCTTCAGAGATATATATGCCCAGGAATTTGATGCTCTTGACCCTCTCCCCCATCGACCCATTGATATAAACGGGACTATGAGTCTCCATCCTACACCTTCCAAAGTCCACAATCAGTTCCTTGGTTTGCTGGAGAGCCAGGTTATTGTGCTGGCACCATATGGTCAGTCAGTCGATCCCTCTTATATATTTTGACTCATCCCCATCAGTGATACGTCCCACAACAATGGTGTCATCAGTGAACATGATGATGGAGTTTACACTATGACCGGCTATGCAGTCATGAGTATAGAGTGAGTACAGCAGGGGGCTGAGCTTGCAGCCTTGAGGTGCTCCCGTGCCGATTGTTATCGAGTCTGACACATTTCCACCAATACGAACAGACTGTGGTCTGTGAATGAGGAAGTCGAGAATCCAATTGCAGACGGATGCGCAGAGACCCAGTTCTGCGAGTTTGGTAACCAGCTTGGAGGGGATGATTGTGTTAAATGCCGAGCTGTAGTCAATGAATAACAGCCTGACATATGAGTTTTTGTTGTCCAAGTGGTCCAGAGCGGTGTGGAGAGCCAGTGACATCGCATCCACCGTTGATCTGTTGTGGCGGTAAGCAAACTGCAGTGGGTCCAGGTTTTTGTCGAGGTAGGAGTTGATTTGCGCCACGATCAACCTCTCGAAGCACTTCATCACCACAGGCGTTAGTGCCACAGGTCGATAGTCATTGAGGCACGTCACCTTGCTCTTCTTGGGCACGGGTATAATTGATGCCCTTTTGAAGCAGGTGGGAACCTCAGACCTCAGAAGTGAGAGGTTGAAAATGTCCGTAAAAACTCCAGCCAGTTGGTCCGCACAGGTTTTTAGAACACGACCGGGTATGCCATCAGGTCCAGGCGCTTTCCGAGGGTCACTTTATTTTATGTCAGGTCTTAAATATGAGCATCGTCTGGCCATGGAATATTCATGTTAGTTTATCAAACTTCTGCCTAAATTGCAGTGGACAATCAGACCAGTTCCATGGAAATTCCAGGTGGAGGTATCAGTGATGGTTTGATCATCTGAGTTTCACTAAGACATGGCAGTCATTTACTCTCGCTTGAGAGTGACTGGGGTGAGACTTGTCCTTGATTGTGCTGGTGGCCATGCTGAGGCAGCGTGAACTGTAGATGGGAGTCAAGAAACAAGATACAAGATACATTTATTTGTCACATGTGCCAGTTGGCACAGTGAAATGTGATCACCACACAGCCATATAATAAATATAAAGAACACACCACACGATAGAGTTCAACATAAAACATCTCCACACAGCAGAATCAAAGTTTCCCACTGTGGGGGAAGGCACCAAAGTCATGTTCCTTTAATGGCAGAGAATTCCACTGATTCACAACTCTCTGGGTGAAAAAGGTTATTATTGTCACAAGGTGTGACAAGGTACAGTGAAAAGCCTTTTGTTGTGGGCTATCCAGTCAGTGGGAAGGCAATTACCACCAAGCTGTCCACAGGGTACAGATACAGGATGAAAGGAATAACGTTGAGTGCAAGATGATCAGCCATGATCATATTGAATGGCGGTGCAGGCTCGAAGGGCTGAATGGCCTACTCCTGCACCTAATTTCTATGTTTCTATGTTAATGTTCCTGATGTTCACCCGTGGTCGGGTCAGTGGGAGGGACGTGGCTTTGTGTGATGGTCTGGGCTGTGTCTCCACAATCCTCTGCAGTTTCTTGCGGGCTTAGAGTGAGTTGTTTTCAAACCATGCCGTCTTCTTCTTCTTGCGTCTATGGCGAGCACAGCCTAAAGTTGTACGACAACTTGTTCTATTTGATCTTATTTGATTGTGCACGCCGGGTTGATTGCATTCGTCGAAACAGGGCGGACCACGTGAAGGTTGCAATCTCCCCCCCCCCAAACCATGCTGTGATGCTTCCCAATAAAATCCTTTCTATGTTGCATCTGTCAAAGTTGATGAGGGTTGTTGGGGACATGCTGAACTTCCTAAGCCTTCTAAGGAAGTTGGTGTGCATTCCCCTTACTGTGGTGGTTTAAGATGGCTGTCTAGTACCATCTTCAGTATGGCAATAAAGGATGGGCAATAAAATCCTGGCCTTCCCTCCAAAGCTATAATTTGTGTACGAAATTAATGAAACACTCCGATGTGTGCTAAATTTTATCTCTGCTTTGTGGACTGAGGAGAATTGAATTAATGAGTGTATTTAGTGATTAAAATCTTCAGCTTGCATGACAGACAGAATCTTCTGCGTGGGACGATTACGGGACAATGAGATGAAACCCTGTCTCAAGAACCAGCCCAAGCTCCGGAGAAACAAAGTCATCGAAACGTTTCCAATCCCCGAGAAGGTGATTGAGGACAAGAGCCGGCACAACCTGTGCGTGGTGTCATCCAAAGCCCCCACCATCCTACGCTTTGTCCATCCCACATCGCTCAAGATTAGACAAAAGGATCACAACAACATTGGCAGGTAAAAGGTGAACGCAGGAAATGTTATCGAGTTGTTCTCGTGACCGGAACTGGGCAGCTTCACCCTTTCCCTCCTCGGTGGCTCAACGTCTTAATTCAATCCTTTCGCCTTTTATTCAGGTCTTTGACTCTACATTTAACTGCTAACCCAATTTCCCCCAGTCATCTCTCCTCCCTGGTAGTGGGGAATTGTCTCATCCCATGCTATTTAACTGCCTCAGGTATGCACACAAAGCTTTGCTACCTTTCTACACCGTCCGCATGCTAACCCAGATACCTGTCCACTGAAGGAATGTCGCAATGAAGAGCTGCCAGCATTTGCCTCTCACCCTAAGATAGAGTCATACAGTGTGGCAACAGGCCCCTTGGCCCAACTTGCCCACACCGACCAACATGTCCATCCACACGAGTCCCATGCCTGCATTTGGCCCATATCTCCCATAAAACCTGTCCCATCCATGTACCTGTCTAATTGCTTCTTAAACTTGGCAACGGTCCCTGCTTCAACTACCTCCTTAGGCAACTCGTTCCATTCACCCACCGCCCTTGTGTGTAAAGGTTCCCCCTCAAATTCCTATAAAATGTTTTCCCCTTCACCTCAAACATATCCTCTAGTTCTTGATTCCCCCACTCTGGACAAGAGATTCTGTGCGTGCACCCGATCTATTCCTCCCATTATTTTACACACCTCGATAAGATCACCCCTCATCCTCCTGCACTCTAGGGAATAGAATCCCAGCCTATACTCAACCTCTCCCTATAGCTCAGACCAACGCATCCTGGCAACTTCCTTGTAAATCTTCTCTGCATCCTTTCCAGCTTTCCAACATCTTTCCTATAACATGGTGCCCAGAACTGAAGACATAATCTAAATGCGGCCACATCATCGTCTTATTTAATCCCAACTTCAATACTCAATTGGCGATCGTTTCGCCGAACACCTCCGCTCGGTCCGCAATAACCAAGCCGACCTCCTGGTGGCTCAGCACTTCAACTCCCCCTCCCATTCCGTATCCGACCTCTCGGTCCTGGGCCTCCTCCACGGCCAGAGTGAGCAACACCGCAAGTTGGAGGAACAGCACCTCATATTCCGCTTGGGGAGTCTGCATCCTTTGGGCTTGAACATTGAATTTTCTCAATTCTGTTAACCCTTGCTGTCTCCTCCCCTTCCCACCTCTCCCTCAGCCCTCGGGCCCTGGCATTCCCTCTCTCTCTATCTCCCTCCCCACCCTAGTCGCACTAGCTTCTCATTTTCACACCACAAACAGCTTACAATGGCTTGTTCCCTTTATCATCGATACTTTTTTGCATATCTTTCATTCATTGTTCTTTATCTCTCCACATCACCGTCTATATCTCTCGTTTCCCTGATCCCTGACCAGTCTGAAGAAGGGTCTCGACCCGAAACATCGCCTATCTCCTTCGCTCCTTAGATGCTGCTGCACCCGCTGAGTTTCTCCAGCCTTTTGTGTACCTTCAATACTCAATACTCCGACTGACGGGAGTTAATAAGAAGATGAGAGTTAACAATAGATCTCTCTCAACTCTCTCTCCTTCCAGCTTCACCTCAGGGTGGTAGAATAGATTTTCCCCCATTCATTGCGACAATGAAACATTTCCCCTTTTCTCTTGCAGACGATAAGCAGTCCACGTTGTCAATGAGCTGCAGAGGAACAACCTCAGGTGTTTCCACATCTGCAGAGCACTGACGTGACTGTTCATTCTCCACCCCGCACTGTGAACCTCCTCAATCTTGGACGATGCAGAAAGCACTCGATGATATACTAATTTATCGAGTGGAAATTTTAGGCCTTTGCCCAGCAATTTTGAAAACATATCTCTTTACAAAACGTATTAAATATATTTAATGGTTATGAAACTGCAATGCTGCATCAATTATTTTGCCCCCCTGCAGAATATACGGTATTAGTATTATTTTATTTCTGTGGCTGAGGGAAGATGGAAAGACTCAAACCCATTTACATTCTCCGACATTCCACTCTTCCTCTCTCCTGCTCCATGTATCAATTCTATCCGCAGTCCCCCCCAAACACTCACTCACTTGTAGAAATCTGATCTTGCATCGGTAACAGCCTATCTTAGTACATTTGGAGTATTTGCGTGCTGTTTTGGTCACCCCATTACAGGAAAGACGTGGAGGCTTTGGAGGGGGTGTAGAGAGATAATAGACAGTAGACAATGGACAATAGGTGCAGGAGTAGGCCATTCGGCCCTTCGAGCCAGCACCGCCATTCACTGTGATCATGGCTGATCATCCACATTCAGTACCCCGTTCCTGCCTTCTCCCCATATCCCCTGACTCCGCTGATGTTCTGAATTAGAGGATTTCAGCTACAGGGAGAGGTTGGATAGACATGGATTGTTTTCTCTGGAACGTCAGAGGTTCAGGGGAGAATTGATAGAATTATATAAAATTACGAGAAGCATAGATAGGGTAGTCAGAACCCTTTTCCCAGAGGAAATCTGCAACACGGCAGAGCTATGAGGTGAGAGGATGGAAGTTGAATGGAGATGTGCAGAGCAAGTTGTTTGCACTGTGAAGGGGGCCTGGGACATGTTGCCATGGGTGTCGTGGTGGAGGCAGATACGACAGTGGTGTTTAAGAGGCTTTTAGATAGGCACATGGAAGTGCATGGACACGAGGGATATGGATCATGTTGAGGCAGATGAGATCCCTGTAACTTAGCACCATGCTCGGCACATGAGCTAAGTTGGAAAATTGGGTCCCCACCCTAACGTATGGAAGGACGGCTCAGAGGTCTGATAACGGAGGGAAGGAAGCTGTTCCTGAGCCTTGTGGAAAGTGCTTTCAAGCTACTGGCCGAAAGAAGTGCACTGATGAAACACAGAATAAAATATATATTTTTTAATTATCAAGTCTCGTTCAAGAAGCAGGTGGGGACATAGCTTGAGTCCAAGTTATGGTATCGACATCAAACATCAAACTATCGACAAGTTTAATTTCAGTCTGGGAAGATCAAACACTGATGAAAAGCTCCAGTAACTCGAGACAGTAAGGTAGTGTGACGGGCGGCTGACCATTGAAGTGGATCTCTGCTTTACCTGTGAAGTGTTATCTTTACTATACATCTTTATGTATCCCTCATTGTAAATGTCCTGAAAGGTTCATATCACAGAGGCACCCACGATAGTTAAATGGCTCTTTGTAGTTAAACTGGAATCTGATCAGCAAAAAGGGCCCTTGACTGTAGTTGTGCAGCCGTCATTTTCTCACAGAGTCACGTGTTTGGTTATTCCTTTCCATAGTTTTCATCTCCTGGCCTCTTTTTCTGTTCCTTATTTCTCTCTCTCGCCCTCTTCTTTCTCTCTCTCATTCTCCTCCTCCCTCAGCGGTTCAATGGCTCTTTAATATCTCTCTCTCTCTCTCTCTCTTCCCTCTGTTCTTTCTCAGGAGCCCTTTGCTCAAGACATTATCTTCCACCTTGAATCTTGCCAGTTGGATTTTCCCTGCATATGAACATTGAGACCATTAGCCAGAAGGTGGTTTGCTTTGTTAAGCCATGGCCCTGTACTTGTAAGAGCACAGATCCATTGCTCCCCCAGGGAATGGCGAGGATGTGAAGCTCACTGCAATATGTAGTGCTTGTGGCAAATGATGCAGACATGTTTAAAGCATAGATGCACAAGTGCATGTGGAGTGGTAGTACTTGTGCCCTAGAAGTGAAATTGTGTTTAGTTTAGAGTTTGGGGATAGAGCTTGGAAAAGGCCCCTTCAGCCCAACGAATATACAACGAATATGAGCTGCCAGAGGAGGTAGTTGAGGCAGTTATTATTACAATAACTACCTTACAAAACATTTGGATGGGCACATGGATAGGATAGGTCTGGAGGGATAGGGGATAAATGCAGGCAGGAAAGACTAGTGTAGATGGGGCATATTGGTTGGCATGGGAAAGTTGGATCGAAGAACCTATTTCTACCCTATATAATTCTATAACTTTACCTGGTTCATTGTCTTAGTGAAGGTGGTTGCTTCCCCAACAATGATCCCTGATGGATTATTTCATGAGATGCTCAAGTATATTCCCAACCCCCACCCCTCCTCCCCCCCTCCCCCCCCCACCCCCCCAGCAAGACAACTGCCAACGCCGGAAGTGCCCCTCAAGAGTCCGGCTGTCTATTCCACAGTCCCTAGACTAATTGTGAGGCCAAACCCCCTGACTTTGACTCAATAACATATTTGACCATCCTTCGATATCCACCCAATAATGAGTTTATTCCCTCCCCCACCCTGGCCCATTTTTCAATGTGCTGTTTGAATTTTACCCAACAATAAAATAAATATTACATTTCAGTTGCATTAACTTGGTTTTATCTGGTAAACCTCTTAGTTTAATTTCATTTAGTTCCGCGATAAGGCGTGGAAGCAGGCCCTTTGGCCCACCGAGTCCATGCCAACCAGTGATCATCCGTTACACTAGTTTTATCCCACACACTTTAGGGATCATTTACAGATGCCAATTGACCGATTTCGTGTGCGTGGAAACCGGAGTACCCGGAGAAAACCCACAGCGAGAATGTGCAAACTCCGTACAGACAGCACCCATAGTCATGAACGAACCGGGGTCTCTAGCAGGGTAAGGCAGCAACTCTACCGCTGCACCACCGTATCGTTTCTCTTCTCCCTTCACATCGTCTTGCTGTATTTGGGATGTATTTTTTTACCATTTTTATAACAGCAAATAAGATTGATCTGAAACACTAACAAGGCTTTATAACTTAAAAAAATAATGATTCAAACGAGATGTTTGTCATTTCATATAGATATGAAACTTATACATGCAATATGGCAAAAAATTAGGACAAAACTTTAAAGATTGTAATATTCTTTCATGAAGGAGGATATCAATTTAAATTTATGAAGCTGATGATTAATTGAGCTTTCATGCTTGCTTAATTGGGACATGATTCTAATTTACTGTTCACACTACAATTTCTTTTCTTCATACCATGAATCGGAAATTAGTTGTTTCTTTCCATCTGTTTAAGTATAAGATTTTAATTAGGTTTGGACATGATTTCGCTCATACACCTAATTTGGTTAGAGTATTAAAAATCTTTTTTGAAATACGGTTAACAACACAGTCATTAATATGGAATTTGGAATAAAAATAGAAAATGCTGGATATTCTTCGAGGTTAGGCTGTCCCAGCAGGCTAGAAAAACAGGCTTAACATTACAGGTTGAAAACCTTTCACTAGAAATCAATTAATTCACTTATGATGTAAGGTCATTGACCTAAAATAATAAATCTGTTTCTCGCTCCATTAATGCTGCCTGACCAGCTGAGAATTTAGAACAATACTTTTTTAAAATTTCTAATTTCTAACAACTACAGTTTTTTTTACATTTTTTATTTGAGACTATTCCTCTGAAGGGAGGAACTAATGGAAATCTTAGCATGTCAGTTACTTAGATTTGCACAAAGCAATCTTAAGAAGAGCTTCATAATTTTTCTGCAATAGGATGTGTAAAGTGGGCATCAGCCAAGTAACTGCAAGCAAAATATAAATTTCACCCATTTAATAAGGGAAGAAGTGAGACAGAACTTTATGGTATGGCAATAATTTACAACTTGCATTTATGGAGCTGATGATTAATTGGGCTTTCGTGGTTGCTTAATTGGGACATGAATTTAAATTACTGATCATGGAAAACAGTATGTAGGTGATCGTGGTTCTTGATGGGTAGGATAGTGTTCTTAGAAAACACTGATATTCATAAAGACAAATTCCTCTATAAAACAATCGCTGCACTGGTTTCGAATTATTTCGGATGCATATTTTTACCAAGATACTTTTAAAATTTTTTATAGAATGTGACTGAGATTCTTGTTGAGATATGAATTCAGTCTGCTAGCTGGCAAATCTGTTTTCACAGTCAGCAAGTCTACGGCACCTGATATTCCCTGGTGGTCCGGTATCCAAGTACTCTCCAAGCCTAAGTCTATTTAATTGGGCACACACAGGAAGTGCAATAAGAACACAGATCCATTGCTCCCCCAGGGAATGGCGAGGATGTGAAGCTCACTGCAATATGTAGTGCTTGTGGCAAATGGTGCAGACATGTTTAAAGCATAGATGCACAAGTGCATGTGGAGTGGTATTCAGTTAAGGTACAGTAAAGAGAGGTGAAAGAGCGTGTGTGGTGCATAGACACTGACACGAACCATTGCACAGATAGTTTAGTTTCTTTGCTGTGATAATGGTCTCGATGATCGCAGATATGTGATTTCACAAGTTGGACATCAAACTGATTATAAATCTGAAAGAAACAAATAACGTGGAGATAAACATTACATTGGACATCACTATTGAATGCAGATAGAGCTTAATTTTGGAGAATGTGGTGTAGCATAATGTCCTATAAATACAGTACATGTGGCTATCTCTTTAAGTGGTAAGATTGATGATGAAAATTATTCATTGCATGTAATCAGCTTATGTCTTGTGAAAGAAAGGCTATGTATATGCTCTATGCTAACCTATTAATTGATTCATATTAACATGAACCTTAACTATGAATATATGGAATGTAATTAGTCGCACACATACAAATGCATATTGCAGAATGAGAGATGGTTTAATAATTTGTGCTAAACAATTAATTATGCCCTGTTTTATTGATAGATGTACAAGTACTAGAAGATAATTCCTCTCAGCAAGGTATTAGCTCCAAGGACTAAATTGACAATAGCAGCATTTTCAGCTTTGTTAGTTGTAGTTGAGTGAGTCATTCTCGTTGTGGGTTGAAATCGCACCGTACAGATAATGTACAGAATCAGTGTATTGGTGAAGCAACATTAATGCAAAATTCTGGAGTAACTCAGTGGTTACTGAGCTTTCAAGCGAGAGCTAGATAGGGCTCTTAAAAATAGCGGAGTCAGGGGATATGAGGAGAAGGCAGGAACGGGGTACTGATGGGGGATGATCAGCCATGGTTACATTGAATGGCGGTGCTGGCTCGAAGGGCCGAATGGCCTCCTCCTGACCCTATTGTCTATTGTTAGGCAGCATCTGTGGAGAAGAAGTGCGAGGTGATGTCTCAGGTCGAACTCTTCTTCAGTCCGAAGAACTTAGGGGTTCCGACCAGAGTTTCAGACTGAAGAAGGGTTCCAACCCGAAACGTCACCTATTATTTTTCTCCCAAGATACTGCCTGACCCACTGACTTACTCCAGCATTTTGTGTTTATCTTTGGTATATACCAGGATCTGCAGTGCAGTTGCATTCCTACGCATATTAGTGAAGGAGTGCTGCTTGGTTGGAGGTGGTCTTTCAGATGAGATTTTAATCCCATATCCTGTCAACACTTGCAAGTGGTGTATAAACGGTCACGTGGCACTATCGTGAAGAAAAGCAGGGAAGCTTTCTCAAAGCTAATAATTATACCTTGGCCATCATCACCAAAACTAAGTCTCTGGTCACAAGAGACTGATGTTTGTCAGAGTTGTCTGCTCGCTAGGATGAAACTCTTAATAATTTCTCGTTCCATGACCAGTGCCTTACTTGGACCAGAGGCAATTGGAAAAAGGGGAATTAATTAATTTACACTTTACCATCTTATGCCCCTGTCCCACTTAGGAAACCTGAACGGAAACCTCTGGAGACTTTGCGCCCCACCCAAGGTTTCCGTGCGGTTCCTGGAGGTTCCTGGAGGTTTTTGTCCTCCAGCAATCACCTTCAACTAGCATCGCAACTGGCGTTGACTAAAAAATTTACCGATTTTTAAAACAGAAACCACTTTCGACCATTAGGGAGACTGACAAAAACCTCCGGGAGCCTCCGGGAACCGTATGGAAACCTTGGGTGGGGCGCAAAGTCTCCAGAGGTTTCCGTTCAGGTTTCCTAAGTGGGACAGGGGCGTAATAATTCAAAAATATTCACTGCTGCAGAGTTGGAAATTGTGGTTGCGTTCTCTGTATTTTTGTTTGCTGTAAATTTGTGGCAATTAACCCAAGCAAATATTTGAAGACTCTTTTCTGAGATTGCATGTGAACAAGTATTTTAAAACATATATTATTTATACATGCCCCTGCTACAGTCTGGAAACTCTGCTTTTATAGCCAATAACACATAAAACTTTCATTTTTGTCCCATCTCATCATTGGTATATTCAGCAAATTTCACAGCTATAAATATTCTAAAAACCGGAGTAGATATGTTAATGTTTCCCACAAATTCTATTTCAATAATTAAAATTTAAAGAGTTAGCAACTGTAAAACTGTCAAGTTAACATTGCAATTTTCTGCAGTGTTGAGACAGGTGTCAACATTTAACAGATAGATACCACAAATAGGGTTGTTCCTTCTATGATGCTTACATTGAACTTAGCACCTTGAAATAATTCCACACTATCTTTACCAAAAACTAAAACACTCAAAAAGGTTTTCCAATTGATATTGTCGGGATGAAATGTGAAATTATACATTTTGGCCCCCAGTAGAATATGTCTAGTCAAGTTGAGTTTGTTGTCAGATGCACAGGCACGGTGCGGAACAGGTACAATGCAAATCTTATTTTCGTTGCATCACAGACACACGTGAAACATAAGATATATATATATTGTAATAAATTACACGTCAGTGAATTTAAAAAGACTGTGCAAGACAAGGCAAAACCACAATTAATATTATTTATATTATTGGTGCAAAACCACAATTAAATATTATTATTGTTACATTTTATTACAATCCTGGCGATTAAACAATATGTGCTTATTATCTCTCCCATCCATCCAATCCCCAACTCATCCACTCATCCACACATCCATCCACCCATCCGTCCATCCGTCATTGCGGCAAAGCCAGAATTGATTATCGATTTCTGATGCGAGGGGGGGGGGGGGGGGGGGAGGGGGAGCCACCTTCTTGAACGACCGCGTTCCTTCTGGTGAAGGTGCTCCCACATCACTGTTTAGGAGGGGGTTCCAAAATTGAGACCTTCTATTGAGGGAAGATTGGTGAGATGTCCCCAAGTCAGAATAAGGCATGAGAGGGGACAGGGGTTTGCAGATGCCAGTGCTCCCGTACAGCTGAAGTGTTTGTCCTTCTGAAGACATCAGTGGCCGTGACCCAGCCGAATAAAAGCACTGATGCCGAAATACTTAAAGTCTCGTATGAAGGAAAATGGAAATGCGACATGTTTGGTCTCGCTCCCCTCAGCTAACTCAATGAAGACTGTCTCTCTCTACTAAATTCTGTACTTTCTTTCTGGTCTTCCCGCCCTCCCAGTTCCTCTCTTGTTTTTCAGATATAAATCAAATTAATGACATTTTCCCGACTGAAAAGTACTGCAGTTCGAGCGTTGCCCACGAAGTTGTTTCATTGAAGCTGCAAACACATTCAGCGCCTGGAATAATTAGGTCAGGAACATTTCTCCACGGCGGCCTTTTACCTTTCCGTCAGGTTAGAAGGAGTGCACAGCAGATTCTCTCAGTGTTAGCTGTCTACATATGCATTGGTACCTTCGAGTGGGCCAATAACCTTTAAGCAACTTTGGCATTGCTGTTGCATCTTGTAGAATCGATTGGGTGCCTGTCCACTGACCTAATTGAAAGGTTTAGTTTTAGTTTTAAATTTAGGGTTAGTAGTGTCACGAGTAAAGAGGTAAAGTGAAAAGCCTTGTTTTGCATGCTTTCCAGACAGATATACATAAACACAGTCAAACTCGTCAAACTCAAGTCCAATAGATAGAGCCTCCTTAAATCGCGCATCCTTACAAGCAGTGAATTTCAGATCATGCAACGCCTGCATAAAACATATTTTCTTACCGCCCCCTCTGTATCGCTAGCGCATCACATGGAGTCAGTGTCTCTTTTTCCCTGAGCCTCTTCTCTCTCCATATGTCTGTCTGAGCTCACCAGAATCTTGTCCATCTCTACTGAGGCACTCAAGTTAACAGAAGTGATATCATTTGTTTCCGTGTGAAGCCAATAATGAGACGGCCGAGGCAAGGGTGCGGGATGATACCAACATTAAAGAGATAAGCTAATTGGCCGAATGACTGAAAGGAATTGTTTACACAGCAAGTTCGAGGGTATGATGTTCACCATTCTGATTTTTTTTTTCCCGCTGCATTTATTGAATATCTCGTATCATAATTTAAATCCGGTCCTCAAGGCAGGGCCAGTAACACATCACTGCCAACTCCCAGTTTGGGATAGAAACATAAAACACTGCGATATAAACTTTAGTTCACTGGAGACTTCCTCTTTTTCGCCGAAGTCAACCTTCCTGAATAGAATCTTTAAAGAAATCTTGGTCATTATAAGCAAGTGAAATGGGAACGCGAAAACTGAAATTAAATATTCTTTCAGTAATCGGCGACCCCACATTATAAAATTTCGTTACAGAGCTAGATTGTAACATATTTTTGGTTGTCTAAAGCCTTCAAACATTCAATTGGTAAAATCGGTAAAAGCCAGTTTCAAAACAAGTACATACTCCTGACAAGAGCAGGACGATTTAGAATCTTCCCGACTGGTTGGGAAAGCTTTGTCTGTCGATTTAATTTGAAAGCTGGGAATGCGCAGGAGACGAACAAGAATTCTGGGAGACAGTGGCTTCAGTTAAACATCCTCCCCTCTGTACCGCCACCCTCCAAGTGTGTATTCAGGAGAGAGTTAGGTATAGCTCTTAGGGCTAACTGAATCAAGGGACATGGGGAGAAAGCAGGAACGGGGTACTGATTTTGGATGATCAGCCATGATCATATTCAATGGCGGTGCTGGCCTATTTTCCATGTTTTTATGTAAGTCAATGCTGATACTGTGTCTCTGAGGAGAAGCCAACATCGCTGCAATGCGGTTGCAATGTTGGCCTATGCTCTGTCTATAGTGCTTGAGTTTGAACCAATTGCATCTATATATGGTATATCTGATCTGTTTGCCTAGCACACAAAGATGTTCACTGTACCTCGCTACACGTGGCAATAATAATAAACCTAAACCTTGTTGGTCAGACTGCAGGGAAATCTAGCATGCAGACCTGTTCATTTCGCAGGTCCTTGCATTAAAGTTCAGCTCTCGCTCACTAAAGACAATACTCGAAAGGAATTATATTACAAAAATATATTGAAATAGTTAATAAATATATAATAGTCAAGAATAATTATAGAATCGAATAAAGGTCAGTCGATATATAATATATAAATAATAGTTAACCTACAAATTGCTCCAACTGTATATTTTATTTTAAAGGCAAATATAATTGAGATTAAACTTCGTTCGTATCAAGGCGCTTAGGTATTTACAATTGTGTGGACAGTTCCAAGTCATCTGTAAACCATATGTCAAGTCCAACATTTTGTGCTAGGAATCAGTTCGAAAGCCCGAGGGGCAAAATCTGTGAATCAAATTATAATTAAATTATTTGCCGCATTGGATTGTGCAATTGGATTCAATGTTTTGTTTTTGCGCTTGGAAGTCAATGACTGAGAGAAGAATCAAGAGTCGGGAGTGTTTCATTGTCGTATGTCCCAGATAGAACAATGACTACTTCCAGCAGCACAACAGAATTATATAAACATGTGTAGGAAAGAACTGCCGATGCTGGTTTAAACCGAAGATAGACACAAAATGCGTCGAGACCCAATGAGTCTGAAGAAGGGTCTCGACCCGAAACGTCACCCATTCCTTCTCTCCAGAGATGCTGCCTGTCCCGCTGAGTTACTCCAGCTTTTTGTGTTTATCTTCAGAATATGTAAACATAGCACACTGTAACCACTATAATAAACGAGAAAATAAAAATCAATGTGTATATATACTTACACAAACACATATATACAGATCACATATATATGTATGTATGTATGTGGATATATATATATATATTTTACATATTACATATATACACACACAAGTACATCTATAACTATGCCTCTATATATAACAGATTACATATATACACACATATACATATACGTACACATTAAAAAAAAAAACAATATGGAGAGTTTAAGAAGGAACTGCAGATGCTGGAAAATCGAAGTTAGACAAAAATGCTGCAGAAACTCAGCGGGTGAGGCAGCATCAATATAGAGTAGTTAGGTATAGTTGGATTTATTCCAGGAATTCTGTAGAATTATTTGATATTATTGAACATTTAAAAGACAGATACATGTGGAGGGAAGGTTTAGAGGGACGTGGGCCAATCGCGGGCAGGTGGGACTAGCTTAGATGAGACATCTTGGTGGGCATGGACGAGTTGGGCCGAAGGGTCTGTTTCCCAGCTCAATTACTATATTGGGAATCTGGCCTGATGATAATTTAAACTTGTGGAACCTCCAGTGATGTACAGTTGAAACTCGCAGTTAGACTGCAGGGAGAACCTACCCAATGTCTTAAAATGGTTTCAACTGTTAAAAGGTTTGAGACACTTCTGAACGACACTTCAGAAAGAAACGTTGCCGTTTCCTTTGTTGAACTCATTACATTGAAACTGAATTTCGCTCTGAAGCTACGTTTTGTGGACATGTTTTCGGACCTGTCGGGGGCTACTGACCGAAGGCATTTGACAACAAATCCATCTCCAATTTTGTTAATCGTCTGCAATAAGACGAGGTGGCGCAAGGTTTAGAGAACACGGAAGGCATTTGGTTTGTGTAAATGAACTCTTGGCCAATGCGGCAAGAACTAGCCCCTCCCCTGCTGATTTTATATCACTATGGCACTGAAATGTATCGACCATCTGTACTCTCAAAACCCTCCTCCGCCCGATTACTTACTCCCCTAGGTTTCGTTAGTCTCGTTGCTTGGGTGAACTGGCTTTGAGCATTGTATGACAACAGGCTTCATTCACATCGCCTCGCCTAACACACATCATTAAACATGGCCGATGCAGTTTTTCACACACTCACGCACAAACATCCACCCGCTCTCCGCCTGGACGGGGGTAACGACGACACTGACATCCATTTCCGTTGCTCGTAAATTCTCCTTGTGCATCCTCTTGTCTGATCTCGGCCAGCGAAACCAGTAGATAAACGGCGCATCATAACCGAAAAGAAAAACATTTACGATTCATTGGTTATTGCGGACGGAACTGGCTGCGCATGTGAAAATATTCGGACAGCAAAGGCAGCAGACTGATTATTCTTTGAACATGAGAAAGATTGTACTTAATGCAGTCACTCAGATATAGATTAATTACGCGATTTCCCAGCCTCTCTGGCCGCCACCCCGAGTGTCTCTCAGTTCCATAGCAAGAGCAGAACTGAATCTAGTTGAAACAATTAAATTTAGCAAACAAAAATGAATTGGTTGGGATATGAACATTAATTTTTATAATTGCATACTTTACATTTAAGACTGGGAGGGGTGAGGGTCAGGGGAAAGACAGAGTTACTGAAAGGTGGCTGGGGAGTAAATGTGGATTAAAGGGAGATTGAACGCAGCCTTAATAGAGATGAGATAGATGGAGAGGGAGAGTGTGTGTCTTAACATAGATTAGAGAGATTGAACCCAATGAGATGAAGGACGCTAAAACTGGGGAAAGCGTAGAGAGAGAGAGAGAGAGAGAGAGAGAGAGAGAGAGAGAGAGAGGCAGATAGACAGAGACAGAGAGAACGTGGGTTGATGGTGGTGGTGGGGGGGGGGGAGACAGGGAGACAGAGAGCGAGAGAGAGGGGGAGGGGGTTGAAGGACAGAAAGAGCATCTGAGAATAGGAAGGAGCACCCATTGTTGAATGTTTTTAAATAGACAATAGACAATAGGTGCAGGAGTAGGCCATTCGGCCCTTCGAGCCAGCACCGCCATTCAATGTGATCATGGCTGATCATCCACAATCAGTACCCCGTTCCTGCCTTCTCCCCATATCCCTTTAATCCCCTATCTTTAAGTGCTCTATCCAACTCTCTCTTGAAAGCATCCAGAGAATCGGCCTCCACTGCCTTCTGAGGCAGAGAATGTTTGATAAAACTGATGTTTGCATAAAAAATTTCTAAGAAAACGCCCTTGAGGAATACCCGGGATGGATTTTTTTCGTCGGGGCAGGTTTGCATGTTTCAGGTGAAGATGGGGTTATAAGTCAGGCCTCCCCACCCCCACATCTACTCTCCAGGAGTGAATCAATTTAATTGTCACAGTTCAGAAAGGTAGTTGGAATTAAGGACCGCCGCGACATTGTTGGGGTAAGCGGGTGCGAGTGGATTCATGTCTCGGATTCCCCTGCATGTTCCATTCCCCTCGCCATTGATGGACGCTTTGATGTCGAGTCTGGTTAAACGCGCTGCTATCTCATGCCATAAAACCTGTTCAGGTTATCTGATTGAAAGGTCATCTGGAGCCTGCACATCCGTAATATTTATCTGGATGAGTTATGTGATGTATAAAACGTCAGTGTTGTAATTCTGAAGGTATTTTCGTTGCTCAGGGGGGCATTATGGAGTGAGCAGGTAATTCGTCCAAAGCGCCTAATTGACGGAGGGCAGGTTTCACAATCCCGCTTAAAGACCGAACACAACAAGCACCTCTTGGTCGCACGGATCCGAGATCCGATTTATGGTTGAGGGTCCCTTTGACAGCATTACTGTACCGGGGATTTGCCACGAAGGTGGCATTCGCAGGTGTGTGTGTGTGTGTGTGTGTGTGTGTGTGTGTGTGTGTGTGTGTGTGTGTGTGTGTGTGTGTGTGTGTGTGTGTGTGTGTGTGTGTGTGTGTGTGTATGTGTGTGTGTGTGTGTGTGTGTGTGTGTGTGTGTGTGTGTGTGTGTGTGTGTGTGTGTGTGTGTGTGTGTGTATGTGTGTGTGTGCGCGCGTGAGTGTGTCCGTGTGTGTGTGTGCGTGTGTTTGCGTGTGTGCGTGTGTGTTTGCGTGTGTGCGTGAGTGTGTCCGTGTGTGTGTGCGTGGGTATGTCCGTGTGTATGTGTGTGCGTGTGTGCGTGTGTGCGTGTGTGTGTGCGTGAGTATGTCCGTGTGTATGTGTTTGCGTGTGTGCGTGTGTGTGTGCGTGCGTGTGTGTGTGCGTGCGTGTGTGTGTGCGTGCGTGTGTATGTGCGTGCGTGTTTGTGTGTTTGCGTGTGTGTGTTTGTGTGTGTGTGTGTGTGTGTGTGTGTGTGTGTGTGCGTGTGCTTGTGTATGTATGTGCGCGCGTGTGTGTGTCTGCATGTGTGTTTATATGTGTGTGTGTGAGTGTGTCTATCTGTCTGTCTGTCTGTCTGTCTGTCTGTCTGTCTGTCTGTCTGTCTGTCTGTCTGTCTGTCTGTCTGTCAGTCTGTCTGTGTATACGGGGCTATCGGAGGGCTGGACACAAAAGAGGGAGGAATTAACACAGAGAAAGTGATCAAGAGTGCACATTTCAAACTCTTTATGATTCAAGGAAAACTTTCCTCATGTTAAACGATTGATCTTACTGCATTTCATTTTGGTCCATTAAAAAAAATCCCAAGCATCAAATAAGGTTTACAGATGGATGTTAGCAAAAGTTGTCCATTGTCTATTGTCTACAACTACAACAGTATATTACTCCAAACGTCGGTGGGAAATGATAATTATCGCCAGGCTATCTTTCGTTATTTCGAAATTAAAAGAACACCTATCATGTCAAAGGCATTTAGACAGGCAAGTGGATTTGCGGCGATTAAATCAGTAGGAACCGCACGTAGGTAGTGAAGATTAGTTTAACTGAGCATTAATGTGCTTGCACTAATGTAATGGGCCTCCGGATCTTTCCCTGTACTGTTCTATGTTCTATGTTCTATGTCCTATTTTATATGTTAACATGTTTAACAATCTATCACATTTTAATTTCACAAAAACCCTGAAGATTATGCACCTGGTGATTCTCAGGATTTTTATATTAATAATTATTATGTTTCTTCTCCGTTCTACTAAATATTTTTTAGACTTGAGTATTATAAGGCCCTCCATTCTAAGGATTTTTTTTGGAAAAAAAATGTACTTACTTGAGTTTGAGTTTAGTTTATTATCACGCGTACCGAGGTACTGAATACTGGCTCAATGTATCTAATACGTATCTAAGTGCTTATGTACAGTGGCACTTGTACTGAACTGTATACAACAATGAATTTCACTGTACCTTGGTACATCTGACAAACAAAGTACCGTACATACAGTGAAAAACGTTTGGTGCATGGTAACTAGTCAGCGGAATATACAATTACAATCGAGCCATTCGTAGTGTACAACTTACTTCGGATTGACGGCAGTATGCATGCATTTACTCATCTCGCTGACTACACTTTGTTTCTTCATTTACTAACCAGGATCTGGGTTAGACCAGCATTTATTGTCCTTCCCTAATTGCCCTTGAGAAGGTGCTGGCGAGCTGCCTTCTTGAACTAGAATGCCGCTATAGGGCAAGAGGTTCCAGCATTTGGACACAGCGACAACAATGAACTGGTGACACATTTTCAACCAGGCCAGCTTGCGGTATAACAACGCCGCTTGGAGATTAGAGGTTCCTGTTACCCAGACATTCAAATTTGTCTCGGAATTTTATTCTGTTCAGATTAGACGCAGGGGTTCCCAACCTTTATCGTCCCGTTTGACCCCTGGCAACTTTAATAGCACAAAACAATATTATTTCACTTATTTATGAACAACTAATGATGAACAGATACCGGTATACCAGAACCAAAAACAGTCAGTCAATGAGAAAAATATGTACAAATCCAGAATCAACAAATTTACCCCCTGGGGTAATTTTACCCCAGATTGGGAACTCTTAGATTCGAGCATAGGACGACAGGAGATTGCTTACGTTTAACATGTGGGGAAAGGAGGAAAATATTGGGGCTCTTTCCTTGAGACAGACGGACTGAAGTTGGCCTGATCCATCTTTAATGTTACAGAAATATTTGGCAGGCTTAAGGCAGGGACATGGGATGGCCAGATCTATATCAGAACCCACGCTTGTGATCGGTTG
This sequence comes from Okamejei kenojei, assembly GCA_035221665.1. Lineage (NCBI taxonomy): Eukaryota > Metazoa > Chordata > Chondrichthyes > Rajiformes > Rajidae > Okamejei > Okamejei kenojei. The sequence continues at coordinate 12,478,771 of CM069161.1, forward strand.
TTAATAAATCCAAAAAGAGCATTGTGGAAAAATGCCGTGGTCAATGATACGAAAAGCGAAACTTAATGCCACGGGAAAGGGTTGAGGTAAATAACACGTTGGTCTGTGAAGAGGTTTAATAAACACATCAGGGCGAAAAGCAAGGAAGAGTGGTGTGAAATTAAGAGGAATGAGACGAAGTTGTTCAATATGTGAGGTAGAATTACCTAAATTTGTATTGTACATGCATTTGTTTGTACCCTAAAGTGGCTAAGTATTCTTAATATACAAAACGGAGTGCATCTTGATTTAAGAGTCATCTTATGTTTTACATAAATATCATATAAGTATACTATTATAATTTATTAAATGGATGTTAATATATTCTGCATATATTACATATTCTGCATATATTACATATTCTGCATTATATTCTAATATATTTCACAGGTCATCATTTTCTTTTTCACACCATATTAAATTGAAAGACAATTGATAGATTTAATACAAAGGTCAAAATAAACTAAGACGTTTACAATGGTTCGCTGCGACTTACTGGAACAAGTACATTTGAGCAGCAACAAATAAGAAGCGATCAGGTGCAACTAACCTTTTATATTATATTACAAAAACACAGAAACAAAACAGAAATATTGACCATGACCAAATTTTCACTCAAGACCAGGAACCCGAATCTTGGGACATATTTCCAGGACTTGAATTGTACAGCACCTTTAATTTTGGTTGCACCTCACGCCGGCATGATTCAGGAGTGGGACCTTTATAATGGAAATATAAAATGCTAAAGTCACTCAGCAGGTCGTGGCATCATCAATGAAATGAGAAACATAATTATTCTCAGAGCGAAGCCGCTGTTCGCAATTTTTAGGAAAAAAATATAAATAATAATATGTTGCGAATTTTCGATGTACTTTTAAACTACGGCTATCTATTGCTGGGATCGGAAATAATAATGTTAATTGTCCTTGTTAAGGTCCAATGAGATGTTTGACACAGAATGCTGGAGTTACTCAGTGGGACACGCAGCATCTCTGGAGAGAAGGAATGGGCGACCCTTCCTCAGACATTTATACCAGTTAGTCTGAAGAAGGGTCTCGACTCGAAACGTGGCCTATCTCCTTCGCTCCTTAGATGCTGCTGCACCCGCTGAGTTTCTCCAGCCTTTTGTGTACCCCCTATACCGGTTAGTTGGTTAGTTTAGTTCACTGTCACGTGTACTGAGCTACAGTGAAAGGCTTTTGTTGCGTGGTAACCAGACAGGAGATAGTCAATACATGATTACAATCGAGCCATTCGCAGCGTATACAGGATACAGGGTAAAGGAAATAACCCTGTGAATAGCGTTCAGTGCAAGACAAAGCCATTAAAGTCCGATCAAAGATAATCCGAGGGTTAGTCCAGTTACAGTGACAATTATTGGCCAGTAGGCCAGTTTGACACTGCTTCAGAGATGAAATGTCAGCCAACAACAAATTTATTCCAGGAGACTTTCCCAAATGCTTGTATTCTAAGTTTTTAAAACAGAACTCCCAGTAAATACCTATAATGTATATATTTTTAATAAAACTTTAATGCATCTAGTAATCTCTTCCAATTGTGACAATCTTAGAACCGAGTAAAGAAAGAATGATGCCTCGAAGTTAAGATCAGGAAATGTACTATGTTGGGAAACGTTTCCGAGATTCTCTGGTATATTGTCAACCCGGTTTAATTTAAGTGCTGAAACATGTAGCAGTGACGTAAGGTGAATAAAGCAACGGGGAATCATTACTAAGACTTATTTTATTTCCATTTAAAATGGAAATGATCCATTCTCTCGAATACTATTGTGAATCACATGCCCAACTTCGATATCGCCGAGAAGCAGCTCAAAGATTGCACTGAAGAGGCGGGTGGATAGTATGGACTTGAATAAATGTCATATCTCTGGAGGCGCATCCCGTCATCCGAAGCATTCAAAGTCTTGGTAGCAATCTCCATCAAAAAGAGTTTCAATAAATCGGAACTGTCTTCTATAATGGGACCTACACAAAAAGCTGGAGTAACTCACCGGGGCGAGCAGCATCTCTGGAGAGAAGGAATGGGCAACGGTTCGGGTGGAGACCCGCGTCATCCATGCCTTCTATCCGGAGATGCTGTCTGTCTCGTTGAGTTACTCCAGCGTTTTATGTCTACCTTTCCCCATTCAGATGTTACTGGTGGCGTTCGGTCCATCTAACCGTTTGATTTTGGTCCATTAATTAATGTGTCCAATTCTATCTTGGTAGATCACTTAGTTGTCTGAAATAGTCTGAAGAAGGGTTTCGGCCCGAAACATTGCCTATTTCCTTCGCTCCGTAGATGCTGCTGCACCCGCTGAGTTTCTCCGGCACTTTTGTCTACCTGTCTGAAACAATATATATCTTCCTTGACTATACCACACAGCACGGCAATTGACATTCCACAATGGGAACATCTTTATATTTTGGAATTATAGGTAATGTCCCTAGTCTAATCAGCATTACTGCATTCCCCCTCTCTCCACCCATTTCCCACCCAAGTCGGACCAGATTCTCGTCCTCACCGACCGGCCTGTTTCCTTTATCGTCGTTACTTTTTTTTTGTATTTCTTTCATTCATTTGTTCTATATCTCTTTACTTCACCCTCTATACCTCTCGTTTCCCTTTTCCCCGACGCCAGTCTGAAGAAGGGTCTCGACCCGAAACGTCACCCATTCCTCCTCGCCAGAGATGATGCCTGTCCCGCTGAGTTATTCCAGCTTTTTGTGTCTAGCAACGCGTTGTGCCTCAGTAACCAATATACAAGAATAAATTAAGTATTGATTTAAGTTGCGACTGATTTGTTGGTGAGGATGCGAAGGCTGTGTAAAAATGACCGCCAATGCTGTATTTGACAAGACTGGGGACACAGTAGATCCTCTCGATAGTCGCCATTGACTAAAGATCCTTATTGCTTTTGGTGAAATTCAGGTTTACAACAGGTAAACTTTAATAGATTTAATAATAGCGACGGCTACACATTTAATATATAATTTATTTCCTCTGCACACACGGATAATTGAACCCTTGTCCCGAAACGTCCACCCATTCCTTCCCTCCAGAGGTCCTGCCTGTCCCACTGAGTTACTCCAGCATTTTGTGTCAATCTGCGGTTTAAACCAGCATCCGCAGTTCCTTGCTACACCCGAGTAATTTAAATGGTGCTCCAGGAAATCTTCTTCCTCTATAACGGCGAAGAGAACGAAAGCTAAGACACAGTGGCTAAGTAAAAACCTCTGCAACAAAAAAACGAAAGTTAGACGTAGAGAATACAATTCTGAAACATTATTAAACAGTTACTTCTATTTTTGTTTTAGTCTCTGGGACACATACATCCAATCGGAGATGGGGGGGGGTTTCAGTGTGTCAGTTTATGTAGAGATGAACTTAACCCCGAAGAAGCGAAATTTACGAAGATGTTCTTAATTCTTGCTTTTATTTTACCATTAGAATTAAATTTTGTGGACAACCGATCCCCGGCGCTTATTCCTTGTGTCGTCGTCAACCTTATCAAGCATTTGCGCGTCAGTTATACCGTAATTACCTGCAGTGTAGGTTTTAGCTAGTCAAGATTCAATGGTCCAGAGTGTTTATGTCATATGTCCCGAAACGGATCAATTACATTCTTACTTGTAGCAGCACAACGGGCATGTAAATATTGTACTCTGTAAAACCCATAACAAGTAACAACAAGTTCAGTATGCATATAAAATACAAACAGACAAATAAATAGACAATAACAGCACAAAAACAATGCCCCCGAGTCTATGTAGTTCGGAGCGTATTTGTAGTGTTTAATAGCCTGATGGTTGTAGGGAAGAAGCTGTTGCTGAAACTGGACATTATAATTTTCAGGCTCCTGTTCCTCCTTCCCGATGGCAGGAGTGAAACGAGAGAGTGGCCGGGGTGGTGGGGGTCTTTGGTGATACTGGTTGCCTCTCTGAGGCAGCGACACTTGATGTGATGGTGGGGAGCTCAGTGCCCGTGATGTGCTGCGCCGTGTTCGCCCCTATTTGCAATCTTCTTTGTCCCTGGGCGTTCGGGTTGCCGAATCAGGCCGGGATGCAACCAGTCAATATGCTCCCTACTGTACACCTGTAGAGGTTTAAGAGATTATTTATTAACATACTGAATCTCCTTAATCTTCTGAGGAAGGAGAGGCGTTGATGGGCTTTCTTTACACCCAAGGTTCGTTTGCAATTGCATTCGTGCGCAGGCGAAAACTCAGTTTGCATTGATAACCCCATTGTGAAGCTGTTGCTCAGGATTAAAGAGACCTTAAACAACGCATAAAATAAATTCAACTCTATCCCCCAGATCCCATGCCCAGAGACGCACGATGCGGTGAGCTCAATAAACTAAACTGAACTGCTGCTGAATTCAACTCAAATTTATTTTATTTTCCCCTTGGTTCTCTGAATTCCGTAATTTAAAACAAGCTGAATGGTTACACTAAAAAAAAGGGAACCTGTATTGCTATGCACTTACTGCAGATCTGTCGCTGAAATATTGTTAATATGGAGGAAATAAAGCGCCCGGGTCTCTGTAAAGCGTTGTAAATCGACAAAGCGCATCGAGGATGCAGATAGATAAGGTAGAGACAACTTTGAGATTTAGTACAAATTCCATCGGATTTTTCTCTGACAAAACCCTAGAAAATTCAAGGACAGATAGAAATGGGCAATTAAATGCTGGCTCGGATTACAAATACCACATCTTTTGAAGAAGAAAAATATATTCCTACACATATATTGTTGATGCTTATGGGAGCTACTTTGCAAAAAATAATTGCTTCAATTAGTTAGAACACTGATAACATTTCACCGGATGCACATTGCTATTACACATTGAATATTATTGATATGCTTAAGGATTATTTAGGCAAAGCGTAATGCGGAAGAAGTAATAGATATTGATATAGCAAGTATATATTGATGGAATCTATATTTAAGGCGCGGGTGTCTGGTAAATTATGTTGGATAGCGATGTGCTCTTGTATACATTCGGATTGCATTTACCTCGGTTTGCATTACAATTACGTTGTAATTCCGAATCAGAAAGTAATTGATTGCTATCTGCTATGTACACCTATGAATACCAATCGGAAGTCTCTTTATCTTTCGATCGAAACATTTTCTAATTTAAACCCCGTTTAATCTTTCGAAAAAATAACCTAAACCCTGCAACGTTGAACATATTTTTAAATCAACTGACATTCAGCATTCTGGACATTGAAGGCGTCCCTACATCATATAATATTTCAAACTACTATCCTTATGCAATCATACTTCGGAGGTTTAATTGAACTGTCGTTGGAGGTTTCATTGAACTGTCGTTGGAGGTGAAGTGGCAAACGTATTGAACCAGGAGAAATTTTAAAAGGTAACAAATGATGCCGCATTACCCACATATTGGACATCAACCGGGTTTGGATGGTGGACGTCAGTGGAACCCGCCCGTCAGAAATGCAGTTAGCAATACATTGCAGTGATTGCGATCCGACGGACCAGGTTAACACGAAATTTACTTTGAGTTTCTCCAACGCCATGCGTTAATTAGCAAACCATTGGCGGCACAGAGATGGAGCCAGTGAGCACCTGGAAACATTTTGAGTTCAGCATAGGTACAAACGGCCGAACTCTGAAGCAGGGTATCGATCCGAAACGTCACCTATTCCCTTTCTCCAGTGATGCTGTCTGACCCGCGGAGTTTCTCCAGATTTTTCTGTCTCTCTTTAGAGAAATGTATGTTTCTTGTTGTGCCTATAATTTGAGGTTACAACTATAGTTTCGAGAACTGTGTCACATTTTGCTGATCTTCAATACCTCGCAAATTATGTGGGAGAGGAACGTGTTCGATTGACTGTGCATCTGTAAATCTTTAAATCACATTATATAACTGATCCGACTAATTCTATTCAGCGGATTGGTGATTATATTACACGCCAGCCTTCTTCCACCCTCAATATATGCGTCCTCCACTTCCCTCTTATGTCTTTGCCCAAACAAATCTAACGACCGCCAATGGAATCCAATCCGTGTAATAGCACGTTTTCCGATTTCATTTATGAATCTATGTTACTAACTCATTGATAGTTACACTATTAAATTCAGTATCGTAGAGATATTCAAGGGTTTGTCTTTCGTTGCCATTTTTATGAAAGGCAAACCTTAAATGTAATTAACAGAGAGCTACTGGTCCCTGGATGGAGGTGAGGGAGAAGTTGTAGGGGCACGTATCTGGGTTTGGGGCAGTTTGGATGAGAAAGGATGAGTGAACGAATGCATTGTGTAGGGTGCGATCTATGCTGAAAGTGGAAAGCGGTGGGGAAAGGAAGATACATCTGGGGGCAGGATTATTTTGAAGGTGGCGGAAACGTCGGAGAATCTTGTGTTGGATATCAAGGCTAGTGGGGTGAAAGGTGAGGAGAGGAGGAGCGAGAGAAGAGCTGCGGGAGATAGATAGAGGGGAAACGGCTGAGATCCATCCACAACAGCATGGGGGGGAAACCATATCAGCTGAACAAAAATGAGGTATGAGGATGTCTTAGAGTGGAAAACCTCATCTCGTGAGGTTGCTGCGAAGGTGGAGAAATTGAGAGTGCGGGATGGAGTCCTTGCAAGAGGCAGAATAGGAGAACTGTTAACTGTGAATGGGCTAGCGGTAGAGGTCAGTAGATAGTCTTTACTCTGTGAAGGAGAGATCGAGAAAGGGATCTTTAATTTATCTTTATAGATAGGGGAGGACTCAAAAGATATGTTGCTGACGACGAGGACAATTTCCACCATGGGAATGAGATGTTGGTTGGGAGGAACTGACTGGATCTCTGTTCAAGGAAGAATTCGGCGCAGAAAGACTGGACATCCATGGTAAAGATAAGGTGACGGAGGTTAAGGAATTGAATGTTAATGAAGTTGAAGAGCTTGTGAGGTGTCTTGGATGAAGATCAGAATGGGCTAGACAAGGGGTCAATATGAAATCGAGAGATATTAATAAGGATAGGCTGGGCAGGCTATTTTTTTCAGGTGAAGTGTAGAAAACGAAGAGGGAACCAAATTGAAACATTTTATATCAAGAAGACTCAATAGGCGAACGTTATCCATCACATAAGATAAAACTAGGCTTCACTATTTACGACTAAGGATCTACCTTACTTCCTAGGCCAAATCCCAACACGTGGTAGCAGCCTTGACACATAAACCTTGACACTACTCACGAGCACAGCTCGAAAGGCAAACCCGCTCAATTCACCCCAACAACCAAACATTTCTCGAGAGAAAGCAAAACAGAAGTCTCACATAACCTCGGAGCTCAAGGACCTCTGGCAAGAGAAAATGTAAGAGCGTCTTAGATTTATGGCCATTGACCTTCACTATAATCTATTGCAAAAAAAAACTCCACTCACCCAATGGAAAATATCCTTCTTTTATACACATGAGTCAGCTATTTCCTGTCACGTGGTAAGTTCGCATGACATAGCTTAATAGCAACTATCTTTATCAATCTGTTGCCGACATTTTCAACACATTAACCATTAAGATTCCAATGTTTTCTTTTGTTACAATGTTAGTGGCCTATGTCACAAATGTTTATCAACCAAGGCGAATCCACAATATCGCTATTCTCACTCAATCACAGAGTTCTTGCCATCCTCCACTTTACACTTCAGAGTGCAAAAACAACAGCACAGTTTTAGTTTCAGTTGACGTTTTACAATCCTGAGATCTGGAATGGATGGGATGTCCTATGAGAGTATGAGAGATCTCATGTTTGCCAACTGCAATTTAGAAGAGTGAGAGAAGATGGAATTGAAATGTTTTCGACCAAGTTGCGTCTTGTCAGGGTGCAAATGGAGAGGATATTCGCTTTTCTCTCAGAAATTCAAACTGGTGGTCACTCTTTAAAATTTAGAAAGCCAATGAGCCTGACATCAGTGGTAGGAAAATGCTAGGATTTTTAATTCATATATTTTTAGTTGGAAAATAATAGGATTTGGCAGATGCAGCATGGATGTTTGAAAGATAATTCATATTTGACAGATTCGTTAGAGCTTCCTGACATTGTAGTAAGCGGATTTGACAAGAAGGAAGAAGTCGGCGGGGTATATTTAGGGGACATTTCATAAAGTGGCACACAAGAGGTTAGCAAGCAACATGAGAGCAAAATGCATTTAGGGTAGGGTAAAGGTGTCGATTGTGGATTGGTGAATAGACTAAATGTGGAGAGCTGAAATAAGATGGCAGATTTCTAATTGGGAAACTATAAATTAGTGGATGCCACAATCGATATTAATGATTTGGATAAAAGGATGGTTAAATATATTCAATCATATATTCCACTTTACTGTTCCAAAATACGCGGGAAAGTGCATAGTGCAGAAAAACTTAAAGAGGATAGGCTATGTACATGGGTGAGAATTGGTCTTTATTTGTCATCCACAGAGAGATACTCTTAGCACGGAGAATGAGTAACATTTTCTATCTTATCCAGTGGTTCTATGCAAAAGGTAGCTTTTTCACAGTTTTGGCGGCTGCAATAAATAACAATAACAAATTAACATATAAACATGGCTTATTTTATGCCCTCTCTGCATTTAAACTCAAAAAGGGTTTTTCGGTTTGTGCGTGAAGCCAGCATCGATCTGAGACTACACATTCAATACCACAATACACCGCAGGACAGACACACGTACATTTCCGGATCGACCATTTTTGTAGATCCATGGCAAGTTAAAAACTAATCTCACTCTCTCTTACATTGTTCAGTTTGATAAGGGGCCAGTAACGTCCATTCAACAAAGTGGCAGACAATATACATCTCCATCAAAAGAGATCTAATCACCTTCTCATGGTATTCAATGCCATGCCATTGTTGCCACTGAATACGTCACCCACCAATGTTCTGGGATAGAAGTGCCATTGTTAGGAAGGTCATGTGGACTAACCACGTGTGTGTACTAGAGCAGGTCCAAGGCTGCAGGGATAGGTCACCTCCTACAACCCCGAAACCTTTCCACCTCGGCACATGCTGGGACTGCCGTAGAGTTCTATTCACTTGCCTCAACTCAACGCGAACTAGGTCAAATGGACAGCTTCCTGCACCCTGAACATTCGCCACCAGTGCACAACAGCTTCGATATTTGCCCTCTTCAAAATGCATCACGCCTACTGATCCTCTGACCACTTGGCTATCACCTCCCACACCCATGACCATCAAGAAAGACAAAGGCAGGGGTAACATGGGAGCGTCAGTCCTTACACTTATTCCTCTACGTTGAACATCACACTGGCTTGTAAATGCATAGCCTTTCTTCATGATCGCCGTCTTTTTAATATGAAACCCTTCTCAACCGCAGCGTAGGATTACATTCATTGGAAGGACTCAGGCTATTCGGGAAGGCGGATCAACGCCACCTCCTCGAGAGCAAGTTGAAATAATCAATAAATGCCAACAGCGCTAAAATGGCCACATCGTTTTATTTTTTAAAAGCATACTGGCTTATTTAAAAAAAAGGACATTTCTATTTAAAAAAAGATTGGAATAACAACATAAATCGTACGTGCGTAGATAGGTGTGCAATGTTGAAATGAGACATCGTGGAGCTCCTATAACAGGCTCCAAAGAAATGAAATAATTGAAGTTTCTCGGCAGGGAGAATAAAAAACCGATGTGAAACAATTATGGAACGTTTTGTGGAGAGTGAGAGGAAAGGGAGACTTTTAAACAAAATCGGCAGCTTTCTGATAGAGGGCCCTAATAATCTAACACAGCAATGAAGGGGGGAATGCATTTTCAAATACGGTCCGTACATTGCCACGCCTGTAAAATTAAACATCTACTAAATGCTAGATAATAATATATACACCCACTGTTTCTGCTTAATAAATTCCCGTCTGAATTCAAAGTCTTCAAAATAACTCTTCAAATCAGAAGGTTACGTGAAGTTAATGAAGTGAAGACAGATACCTTTAAAGAAAAAAGCTCAACGTGGTCAATTGGTAACTAATTTCTGGAAATGAGTAACAGGATTGTGGATTTCAGCGACTGTTGAACAATATCTACATTCCATTTGAGGTTACAACGTAGAATTGCAGGTACAGTTCCATAGAATCAGTTTCAACTAATCCATCAAACCAGCACCACGGAATTGATCCTTGTGACATTTGTCAATGTAGGCATTTGCAGAGGTTGCAAGGAATGGATGAGACAAACCAATGGATAACTTCGCACTTCCATTCCATCAGACCAGACCAAATTGAATATCTATTTCGAGTTCAATTGATACAATGAGATTTATTTCTGGTGTTTCCAACCATAGCGTTTTAATATGAACCGGGAGAAAATAACGTGACTGCCCTCGCGTATAGGTAATAGAAAGCAACCTATTTAACAAGCAAATTGAAACGCAAGGGATGGTACTCGTGATAAAACAAACTGCGTAAATTCTTTGTGTAAGCGGATGTTGGTTTAAACCGAAGATCGACACAAAAAGCTGGAGTAGCTCAGCGGGACAGGCACCATCTCTGGAGAGAAGGAATGGGTGACGTTTCGGGTCGAAAGAAGGGTCTCGACCCGAAACGTCACCCTTTCTTTCTCTCTATAGATGCTACCTGTCCCACTGGGTTACTCCAGCTTTATGTGTCTATCTGGCGTAAATTATTTTCCATATAGAAAAGTGAAATGGTAAAAAAAAGGCCTTATATTCGTTATGTCTCGTATCATTAGCTTATGAGGAAGTGTTGCCCTTTCGTTTTCCCAATGCGAAACATATTAACTTTTCACGTCTTTCTTCCGTGGAAGGGAATCGAAGATTTTATCAGACGAGTTGTTTTCCTTGTCCAAACCAGATAGGGGAGAAATTATATTTAAATCGAAAAACTACTTTTAGTTATAGTCGCCTTATTGCAATTTCAGAATATTGTTTTAAATAATTTTAATTTGTCATTACTTTGGCGAAGAGGTATTTAGACTGACGCATGTTTTCTGTTGTATTTGAAACTAGTAATGGCACATTCTTCAAATCATGAAATATATCATTTTAGGAACTTTTTTTTCTCAACTTGGTAGCTTTGTTCAACAAACCTCGTGCACATATCTAGCTGCAGCGATTACCAGTTTAATCAGGAAATTGTCGATGGTCTATTAATCGCTATGGCCAGATATTTGTCAGCGATTAGTCCCTTTAGCTCTTTACCTCCTCGACTTTAAAGCACAGCTTATGTTCACACACCCTGAAACATATCTCATTATATTTTTGTCTCATCGGGAAAAATACATTGATATTTGCGTTGTAGGAAAATCAACGGCGTAATGAAAGTGATACAACGCAGGGAAAACGAACATTCCCCATTCACAGTGTAGGTCCATAATTGAACACAGTGCAAACGCAACGCGTTTAAAATATATCTGGCTGCTTTCAACCGAATGCATGTTTTGACTTTTACCTTGCCGTACTTGAAATCATTTTTCGTGCAATATTGTTATTTTAGTAGTAGACTCATCAATGCATCGTGTACATTGTCTGCCAATTCCGAATTCCAACCAAATGATGAGGTTGTTGATGGACTTACCGACTGCTTAAGACTCACACCGAAATACACTGTGTTGCTTCGGTGTTAAGGTTATCGAGTGCATTGGCTGCGCACATGAGGGTCGAGGATTGTTTATACTTTTTAATGTGTGTTTTGAACGCACGATTTCAGCACAGCTTTCAATGTGTGTGATGTGCAGCTCGCCAAATATTTCGGTTACATCCTGCCTGGAAATTGTGTACAGTCTATACTGGTCGTGTACGTGTTTTCTTTAGAATACCATGTCTATTATGTAAGTCAATCAAATGCCTGTTGAGCATATTCCCACTTTATCGTGCCAGCACAGTCCTTGGTCAATTGAAGAAACATGTATTTGGAGACCAAGACCTCAGATCAAACACAATGCCCTTATTCAACTGAGCAGTGGAAGACCCCTGCTCCGTTTGCTTCTGAGACCTCGACTACCAACAGAAGGCATTTCGAAGCATTGAGGAAATACTGCCAAATGCTGTCTGTGTAAAGTACTCTAAATTCAGATGAAGGACCGCCATCGCAGTAATCTCCCAGGTCACAACCCGATCATTTAAACACGGTTCGGCTTTGTTGACTATGCTGGGCTGTCTACATCGTCGACCTGCCTTCTATCTGACTCCTGAAGCTGATTTTTTATTCCAAGATCTGACACGGAAAAGATTACCTATCAACAGAGGGAACGTTGCAAGAATGGGCTCAGAGACTTCTTTGTGAAACCCAAGGTCCATGGTCCCTTAAGTGGGTGATGTTGAGATCCATGTATCAGAAGCTCAAAGAAGTCTTGTGCGGAAGTAACGCACTACATTACACTCTACTCACTTTATGTCTCCTGAACTATCAGAATAGTCTGCTGTTCCCACACTTTCCTATTTCAGCATCAACAAAGCCAATGTGGGCGCCAGTTATTCTCAATCATAAGGGAATGCCTAATACATTACAAGAAGTCATTGTAATGTATCTGAGACTGAGTGTGACATGTATAACATTTAACAATTGTAATTGATAAAGTGCGACAAAAACTATACCCGCCGGTTACCACTGATCAAGGGTGTATCTGCTTGTATGAGGAGACTGTTGGGAAAATACATTTTATTTTAAGGATTATTGAGTATGGACTGGGAATGTCCACGTGGTGGTAGGTTTGGCGGTTTGCTAAAGAATGCTGAGGTGTTGAGTTGGTTCAGTAGAGGATGAGCAGATTTATGCCTTTATGAAATATTGCAACAGGTGGACCAATTCAGTTTATGGAACAAATAACGTGGAAGGGACTTAACTGGGGAGTTTGTTATGACAACGGGAGTTAGCTAGGATTTTTTTAAGTATTATGAATCGGAATATTGGTCTCCTAGGTTTAGGTATTATATTCATAGGTAAAGGCTGATTTTAGACAGCAGGATATATTTATTTTGGCAGGCAGAAATTGCTATTTGCAACAGGCAATTTGGTAGGCATGGACAGATCTTAAAAATAAACGATTGCCGGTTTCCGCTGGCGTTAATGCTAATATTGCCATTGGTTTATTATTATTGTGTTAATTTGCAGATGTAGTAACAAACCTTGTTTTGTGTGTTATGCAAGCAAATTATATCGTACGTGAGTACATCAAAATAGAAAAGTATGCATTGTGCAGAATATCGAATTACATCTACAGACGAAGTGCAGATAAAACAAGAGTTTGGGAGATTCATGAATTCATCCCGAGAAGATTCGAGGTTTGTTCTAGAATCTGATACCTGTGTGGAAGATGTTGTTCTTGCATTTGGTGGGACGTGTTTATAGCTTTTGTATCTTCTGCCAGAAGAGAAGAGGAATTGCCAGGGTGTGAGTGGTCCTTGATTATGTTGGCTGCTTTAGTTGGGTAGTGTGAAGTATAGATGGAGCCCATGGAGCGGGATGGGTGGGAGGCTGGATTGTATGATGAACTGTGTTACGTTCACTTGCTCCCTGTAATTTATCGTGTTGCGGGGCAAAGCAGTTGCCATATCATATGATGTTTCTCTGTTACATCTGTACAAATTGGTAAGCGCCAATGGAGATGTGCTGTATTTCCTTATCCTTCTGGGAAGTAGAGCCAACGGAGTCCTTTCTTGGCTGCAAGGTCAGCGTCATTGCATCAACCCAAATTGTTAGAAACGTGAAACACTCTCAGCACCATCGGTATGGACTGGGGCCTCTTCTCCACTCCACTTCTGAAGTTGTTGACCGGCTCCTTAATGTGACATTTGGGAGAAATTCCCGTCTTGACACCCTATTACTAAGTTCTCTATCTCCTTCCTACATACGAGCTCGAATTTAAGCAAAAAAACAAAGCGCTGAAGGAATTGAACGGGTCGGGCAGCGTGAGTGGAGGGAAAGCACAGGCGACATTCGGGTCTGGACCCTTCTACAGTCTGACGCTTGGTGTACCGCAGTGTTGCATTTCTACAACATATTTGACAAAGGTTCTCAGAAAACAGCTCCATAGCGTTATGGAAGTAGTTGCCAGGTCCAGAATAGAGTGATGTGTGTGTGTGTGTGTGTGTGCGCGTGGGACTGGGGTAACCAAATGCCTGATTATATAAATAAATATCAAGCTCATTAAAGTGAAGCTGCAAGGGCAAATACTGGCCGAGTTTGAAGAAAATGCAACAGTTAGCAACAAGTATTAGAATTAGTCTAAATGTTTAAGAAGGAACTGCAGACACTGGAAGATCGAAGGTAGACAAAAATGCTGGAGAAACTCAGCGGGTGTGGCAGCATCTACTGAAGTCTGAAGAAGGGTCTCGACCCGAAACGTCGCCCATTCCTTCTCTCCAGAGATGCTGCCTGTCCCGCTTATTCTTCTTGCGTGTAGCGTGCACAGCCTAAAGTTGTAGGACAACTTGTTCTATTTGATCTTATTTGATTGTGCACGCCAGGTGATTGCATTCGTCAGGGCGGACAAAGTGAAGGTTGCAATCTTCCACCCCCCCCCCCCCCCCTCCCCCCCCTCCCCCCCCTCCCCCCCCCCCTCCCCCCCCTCCCCCCCCCCCCCCCCCCCTCCCTCCCCCCCCCCCCCCCCCCCCCCCCCCCCCACCCACCCTCTGTACCGCTGAGTTACTCCAGCATTTTGTGTCTACATTTTGTATTTTGAACTTTGTTAAATAGGCGCAGTAGTCGGCTGAGCCAGTTCGGGGTCGACTTATATCAACCCATTTCCTCTCCTCGTTAACTTGCATTGATTCCCCAGACTTAGCACGGTATTTGGGGAATAGGGAATGGCAAAGGTTCATTAACATCTGAGCAAAGATGTTTCCCCTCTTTGCGATTCCCAAATGGCCCTCCCCATAGCCACAGTCAAAGATCCGAATTCAGGATATTGTTCCAGTCTAACTAAACAATGTCCCAATACCCACCAAGTGGAGCTGTTAAGGAATTTGACAGGTTTGGAATAATATTCCTTGAGGAGCAGCTTTAGGCGTTGAATGAGTTCCCGTGTACCACATAAGTTATTGTTGGGAAGCAATGTCGAAGTGGTAAGGTGAAAAATGTCTGTTGTTAGAAAACCAACACAAATGAAAGCACCCACATGAAGTATGGAGAGGAGAGGAGAGGAGAGGAGGGGAAGGACGGGGAAGGCTACGGTGTATGTATGTGTGGGAGCGGGGGTGGGGGGGGGGGGGGGGGGGGGGGGAGGAGGGGGTGATTGCGTGGAAAATAAAATGTTAAAACATTCTTCTGCTCGGAATGCAACCCAAAGTCCACATGTGTTCATTGCAAAGGCTAAAGGAAATATTATGGAGGGAACAAATGCGAATATCCATAAATACCGGCGTTGTAATGGAAGGGTAAACACGCAGTTATTTGCAAGTGATACAACGAGTGGCCTCGGCCAGGTAAACTCACCTGCGTCCCAAAGACCCCACCCGAACACAACCCCCGAACACCGTTATGTGGGCGAATCTGGACACAGTCTTGCTCTAAATAATTCTAATATACCCCATGGCACCGCGCAAACGTAGAAAGTGTGACACCATGTTATACCAAGTTATACCATCTTCCTTTCAAATGTACATTGATATGAATATGATTTATTACTGGAGTTGATCTGCCTTGGGAAAATGCTGGTGGGTGTGGGGTGGGGTGTGAGTAACAAGCCACGATATCACACAGGGGTTGGTGGAACTCCAGTACCGTTAATATGAGGAAAGATTGGTTTACATGGAATGCTAAATTCCACAGCAACGGTCGGCTACACTCGAACATGTTGGATCTTTTTTATAAGGAAATGTTTCAAAAAGATGCAACGTGATTCATATTGGTAAGATAGAATATTGGAACTTTATCGAGTTAATCTCCCTGTGAGGTCATGACTTAAGTTATACTCCAATTTATAGACAATAGACAATAGGTTCAGGAGTAGGCCGTTCGGCCCTTCGAGCCAGTACCGCCATTTAATATGATCATGGCTGTTCATCCACAATCAGTATCCCGTTCTTGCCTTCCCGCCGCATCACTTTGACTCCACTATCTTTAAGAGCTCTATCTAACTCTCTCTTAAAAGCATCCAGAGAATTGGCTTCCACAGCCTTCCGAGGCAGAGAATTCCACAGATTCACCACCCTCTGTGTGAAAAAGTTTTTCCTCATCTCCGTTCTAAATGGCTTTCCCCTTATTCTTAAACAGTGGCCCCTGGTTCTGGACTCCCCCAACATCGGGAACATGTTTATCTGCCTCTAGCGTGTCCAAACCCTTAACAATCTTATATGTTTCAATAAGATAGCAAAAGGATTTGAGTACAAGAGCAGGGGGGTTCTACTTGTACAGGGTCTTGGTGAGGCCACACCTGGAGTATTGCCTACAGTTTTGATCTCCTAATCTGAGGAAAGACATTCTTGCCATAGAGAGAGTACAGACAAGGTTCACCACACTGATTCCTGGGATGGCAGGACTTCCTTATGAAGAAAGACTGGATAGGCTCGGCTTATACTCGCTGGAATTTAGAAGATTGAGGGGGGATCTTATAGAGACTTACAAAATTCTTAAGGGGTTGGACAGACTAGAGGCAGGAAGATTGTTCCCGATGTTGGAGAAGTCCAGAATAATGGGTCACAGTTTAAGAATAAGGGGGAAGCCGTTTAGGACCGAGATGAGAAAATCATTTTTCACACAGAGAGTCGTGAATCTGTGGAATTCTCTGCCACATAAGGTAGTTGAGGCCAGTTCATTGGCTATATTTAAGAGGGAGTATGGATGAGATCATGGATCAGGGGGTATGGAGAGAAGGCAGGTACAGGATACTGAGTTGGATGATCAGCCATGATCATATTGAATGACGGTGCAGGCTCGAAGGACCGAATGGCCTACTCCTGCACCTGTTTTCTATATTTCTGTGTTTCTATGTTTCTAAGATCCTCTCTCATCCTTCTAAATTCCAGAGTGTACAAGCCCAGTCGCTCCATTCTATCAACATATGACAATCCTGTCATCCCAGGAATTATCCTTGTGAACCTACGCTGCACTCCCTCAATAGCAAGAATGTCCTTCCTCAGATTTGGAGACCAAAACTGCCCACGATACTCCAGTTGTGGTCTCACTAGGGCCCTGTACAACTGCAGAAGGACAATTTTGTTCCAATACTGAACTCCTCTTGATTTGATTTTCCCGCGCCATCTCTTGATTCGCCCTTCAGTCTAAAAGTCAACTGTCATATATTGAAAGATTGGAGCGACTGGGCTTGTATACATTGGAATTTAGAAGGATGAGAGGGGATCTTATTGAAACATATAAGACTATTAAGGGATTGGCCACGCTAGAGGCAGGGAGCATGTTACCGATGGTGGGGAGTCCAGAACCAGGGGCCACAATTTAAGAATAAGGGGTGGGCCATTTGAGACGTGGTTGAGGAAAAACATTTTCACCCAGAGACTTGTGAATCTGTGGAATTCTCTGCCCCAGAAGGCACTAGAGACAGATTCTCTTGATGCCTTCAAGAGAGAGTTCTTAAATATGGGGAGAAGACAGGAACGAGGTACCGATTGTGGATGATCAGCCATTGATCACAGTGAATGGCGGTGCTGGCTCGAGGGACCGAACGAACTACTCCTGCACCTATTGTCTGTTGTCTATTGTCTATTATAAGTCTGCCTTAATAATGCTCAATGCACCCACGTCTATCTGGAGTAAAGAATTGTGCTGTTTCACAACCATTCAGACGAACATTCAAATTCCCCACCTCGGAGTTCAATGGTCGCTCCTAAGCCTATGACCTAATATTTAAGAATCTCCTTTGATAGACACGAAACGCTGGAATAGCTGAGCGGGTCACCTCACATTTCTGGGGAAAAAAGGAATAGGCGAAGTTTCAGGTCTTCAGCCTTGAGTTTCGCCCCGAAACGTCACCTATCCATTTTCTCCGGAGATGCTGCCTGAAATGCTGAGTTGCTCCAGTATTTTGTGTCTGTCTTCGGTGTAAACCAGGAAGTGCAGTTCTTGAGAATCTCCAATCCTGGTGAAAAAACAGCACCCGCACTGTTAACTCTTCTTAAAGAAACTATTTCAATCCAATTTTAATGCACTATCGTTCTTCTAAATCTAGGTGAATATGAAATAGTTCGCTCAATTTCTTCGTTACGGCCATCCGGGTATGAGTCCAACGAGATTTCATTGCATCGCTTTCCTTGGGCAAGGAATATAAAAATGGTGAACAATATTACTGGATTTTTCCCCCCAAGGCCCTAAATCATTTCAGTACGACTGGTTTAATCTTGGTTTCTAAGAGCCATCACATCATTTATTTTCTTTATCGCTTGGTCTATGTTAACTTTCAGAATAGCAAGCGACACCCCATGCTTTAAAAAAAAGAACTTATTTTCTAATTAATCAAATTTCTCCAGCTCACAATCCATCTGTCAACTCCTCGTTTAATTATGTGTCAGTAACGGTAAATATGAAGCTAACTGAAGGTGCAAAACCCCATTTGGTTTAGGAATGTCTGCGGGTAATTGAAACTGCTGTCCTTAGCCAGTCCGTGAACGGTGTTGACTCATTTTTGCCTCTTTCGTCTAGTGATGGGTAGCAATGCTGGAGTTATTAGTCACCTCCAATTTCACCTTCAGAGCGAATTAAAAAAAGCTTCCACACCCCTAACTTCCCTAGCTTGTTTTGTATCGTCAATAAACTTGTGGATATTACACGCTCATTTTATTCGACCCATTGGCCGTGGCCCACGTACAGATTCGTGCCATGTTTGTAACCTACCACCCATAATGGTCCCTTTATTCGTGCTCTGTTTTCTGCCAATTGGCCAAGTGTTCGTCCATGCCGATTATAAAAGTGCGAAAGTCAAATGTTTACATTTGAAAAATAATCTTATGTCTACACTGAATCCGTTTCGAACATATGTCTCCAAATAAAGCAATGCTCCCTAATTTGGCATTCCAGCTGCAGGGATATATCTGTGCTGCATCTGCCCGATCGCGTTATCCTTTCCTTAGTGCTCCGCATCCACTCCCTATTGATAGATTCCAGCATTTCCCCACTGTCGAGTTACAAGCACGCAGTTAAGCAATGATTACAATATGTGTAATGGAATGCCTTGCCCAGAATGCATCCTGTCTCGATTGTGTTCGGTGGCGAACTGGAAAGATATGACTAGTATTTCCAACCTGTGAAGAATGGGTACCATTTGGCACATGACATCTAAACTGCAATAATATGATTCGAGAATAAAGAGAACTTAAATCGGATGTGCTTGCAAAAAAAGTACGTTGCCACACCGCCATTGGTCTGTCCATTATATTAACGCGCAGAGATGGGTTGCGTAAAAGTGTACTGTGGTTGTGGTACCTTTGCATGGAGTTTGAATTTACATCAGTGCTGACTATGATGTAATGGGATCTGCTTTTTCTTATTCGAGGGCCCTCCGCTTAAACTTAACTGAGATAACAGACATGGTCTGAGTTTGAAGGGGAGGTCGGAAGGGAAGGCGACAAGCAAAGGGCAAATGCGTCCAAACACTATCTTGCACAGTAGTCAAATCCCATCGGATTCTGCATTTACCCGACAACTGCTTCACAATGATGGAGCCCCGTCGCCTCTCTCTGTCTTTGAGGAGTATTTTGGTTAATTAGACGAATACATTGAAAGTAAAATGAACTTTGCTTGACTCTGCGGCTCTGGGCGATGGATAAATCTGACATTTTCCTCTCTGATAGAGGTTCATCCGGGAAACAGATAATCGATTGACTCCGAGGCGACTGCGTTCACTGTTTCTAAGTGTAATCATATTGTCGCATGTTATAATATGCAACCAACCCGTTATCAAAATTGCAGCTGGAATCTCGGGGCAGGGAATTGAATGCATTTGCAGTACAACTTTAGACTTTGTGGTGTTTTGAGATAATGCCTGAGATTTAGATATAGGCAGTGACCGAGCCTTCTTCTTGATATTTTATTTCCATATTATTTTCCGCATCATGCCTAGACCTCTCGCTTCATTAATATTACAAATATACCTTTCTCAATATGAGTTTATCTATTGTCAGAACAGCTTCATAAAATCGATTACAAATGTTAGCAAACGGGACCACAAAACATGTAGGAGAAAACAATAGACATAGAAACAGAGAAAATGACGTAACAATAGCATCAACTATAATATGTGAAAGATCCAGTTGCATAGAAAAATATAAGAATTCATTATTAAGATAAACTCTTAAGAAGTCCCGCCCAATAATCGCATATCTTTTGCATTCGATTTGCCTAGTTAAGGATATACATATATTGGTGCGTACACCATTCAATAAGTCTATAAAATATGTTGAATAAACCTGCAAAAAATAGATTGTTTTAGGATTGCTGATTCAAATTAATAATTTCAACCTAAACGGTTAAATTCGCCTCTAAAGAATTAAGAGTTGGCCGTCAATCGGAGCGCTGAGTGAGCCAAATCATTTATAATATGCGTGCAATATAATTTTTGGTAACAGAAAAGTGCGCTTGCAGATTTCACTCGAAATACTAATGCGTTAATTTTCGTCCATTCGGAAAAGACGACAGTCATATCATTTCCCCCGTGGTGGAAATGTCTGCAGCAAGGAAACTACTGCAACTAGCAGGTTATTTAGGACGGATATTAAGACATGCAACTGGAAGAGGTAACTGATACAAATGTGGAAGCCTCTGACAAAAGAAAAGGAACATGCTTTGTGGGTGCAATCGAGAATTTTAATTTCAAACCGAGAGGTTACTGTTAAGGGATGAAAAGAAGCAGAGCCATGGAATCAAAACGGGAAATAGTAGAAATGCTTTACAAATGGGGCGATTGGACTACTCAGAAAAATGTAACTTCATATGGGAAGTTATTGCCATGTTTATTTAGACCGTATACTGCACGTTACACGATGTTGTGGTGCCCATTCTGTAACGTTAAACTTTCGTTGTAACAACTAATTGCCAACCAATACTGTACAAACTCCAAGTGTAAAGACGCTGAGCGAGAACTGTGAACAACGGGACGCCGGCTTGAACGTCAAGGTCAGGCCATGAGTCTAACGCTGAGTAGCATTAGGAGTGATCTCCCGTGGTGTGTTCCGAAGTTTAACTAGAACCTTAACAAACGGACTTGTGGAATTAAGCTATCGATGGAAAAAAATACCCAGGAAAACATAGTTAAAAGGAGTATTTTTAAATGTTAATTTCCAATTTGTTTTCAGGCAAATTGAAAATGGAGTAAACAGGATTTGCTCATAGACGGTTCCTTTCGATCTGCTGTTCCAAATAGCGAATCGTAACCGAAAGCACTGCTGTCCACAAATCTTAGCCGGGGGATAATAGATTGTCTAATGAGTCTCGGAACTATAAAGTAACATCTGTCTCCTAAAATTCCGAGATCAAGGACAGTGAGATTCTGATTCTGCACATTAAATATTCCAAACGAAAGCTTTTGATGAGCTAAGAATTACATCTCAATACGTGGTGCAACACAGTTTGAAGTGACAATGGTGCAATTTATTATAGGATCAAAATAACTTTTTTCATGATTGTGTGAATGCTGATAGGACAACACTGAAAACCTACAGAGGCTGAAGATCAGGATCAAGTCGAGGAACGTTTTATCAACACTTTAACAAAACCTTAATCTGAAAGGAGAATGCTATAATGAAGATATGAATGCGAAATATATTTAAAATGCTGACTGTAACCAAAGGGGATTAGTTAAAATATATATTAACTATATATATCCGACATTGAAGGAGTGAATGCTACAGACATTATCATCCACAGGAACCGTGGCACTGCTGAATGTCTGGCCTGATGAGCAGTTGTCTAGCATTTTTAGTTATTACATGAAATTAATATTTTCGAAATTGATTGCACAATGCCAATTCTGAATCTAGCTCAAGGGCGCGAGAAAAGGATTTAGTCAGAGTTTGTCCTCAATATTGAATAATTTTGATTTGTATGGTCTTAGCAAAGAGATGGCGCGGGAAAAATATTAAGTAAATATATCTCAATTTTGGTAATAATTGCGAAATAAATCGAATTCACAGAATAGATTACTTACCTGTAATTAGGGAATTGGCCCCATGTGAATCCGAATGCTTTATTGTTTTAATTTTAATATTTAAAATAAAACAAATATGACTATAAAATATTGAAACAATCACTATATACCACTACTGATGACCACATCCTATGTGAAGTAGTTGGCGAAGTTGCATATAATTATATTGCTTCATGCATAGAATATATCCTGAAAATAGTCCTTGCAGTTAGTAAGCGGAGAATCATCTATATTTCACATTCTGATGATATTTAGAGCAAATTCTATACTACAGTTTCACCGAACTCTTGGCAACTCTTCCAACTCTAAACATGGAAATGATCATCATAGATGATAGGGCCTTTTATAGTTTGCAAATGGTTTCAATTGGTAATCAATCAATCAATCAATTAATCAATCCGGATGAATATGGAAAACATCTACATAACACGCAGAAACATGGAACTGCAGGTGCTGGATTTGAAAAAAATGCCAGAGTGCTAGAGTAACTCAGGATATCAAGCAGCATGTATTTGTGTCTTTACAAAATCAAAATTACCCGCCTTCATCTTAAATGAAAATATTATTGAAATAATAATGAGTACTAACTCTGACGACTGATTTAAATGAAAGTGAGAAGAGAAGTTATTAAGTTACGGAGTAAAGTGCCGATATGAAGCACATGTTTGGTATCGACATAATAGCAGTAAATTGAGCACAGTGCTTACAAATTAAACTTTATCTACGAAAATAATCTGCATGAAATGCATATAGAGCCATGTACTTCAAATATCACCATTGTAGTCGTGCAAGCCTGAACGAAATGTTAGCAGAGCTGCTGATTTATACATCAAAGCCGCATACGGCTATCTCCAGAATAGAAAGCTGTTCATACCTCATACCTCAATTACTGTCATTTCTACAAAAGTCATCCTGCATATTTTAGATTTTATTCCTTTTGGCAGCTGTACTGAGACAATATGTTCGTGAGCAGAATGTATTATTAATAAGAAATTCGACAAGAAGATATTCCGCCATTATGGAAAAGAATTAAAATCTGAGTTACAATTGATGAAACAAATGTAATTCGCACAATATGGTACTTATCTAATTATAGAAGCATGTCTCCTTAAATATTATTTTGCCACATTTAATGCTCGCTGTCAAAATGCCAAAGAAGACTTCTTTAGATGTTATAACTTTTACATTTAAATGTTATTTTCTCCCCACTTATTTGTGCATTTGCATAATTTCAATCTAAGCAACGAAATGCAGCAATGCAATCCATTAACATATATGTATTACGCAGCCCTGTAATTTTCCTGAATAACTCATTAAAATTCAAGGTCAGAAGAATATGTAATTGTACTCACCATCAAAGGAAACAGGAGTTTTAATTTTCTTCCACCGCACGATTGTTTCAAACCACCTTCAACCATTTTGAGGTGAATGAGAAGTGCATAGAATTAGTCTCTGGGTTTAATTGACGCGTTATATAAATAAAGGGTTGTTTGCACAAAAATGAGCACTGCAAGATACATGCTAAGTATTAATACAATTATTTCCGAAAAAACGTTGTTCAAGACTGGATATGCCCCCTTTCTCAAGTTAATAAAGGTCTGTCTAAACTAGTGTCAAGAGGAGGAAATGAAATAGAAGCAGATTGTGGGCCCCTGCCCATTGCAAAGCAGCAAATGAATAGATAGGAAAGCAAACACACAAGGATACAAATTTAAATGCATTATCTGTCAAATTGGCTCATGTGATGTGACAAATTGTTTGAGTCATTCCATAATCGCATTATGACCGGCCAACTATTGGGTACATACATGTACATTTTGCGAAAAGCTTTCCTTAAACAAATTAAGGAATCGCGTTCTCTGAGTTTTATTTTATTAAATAAACATTACACTGTGGATAGTTCGCTTGCATTCTTTCCCAACACGTGCCCATTTTAGTGTGTGTCTGAATGGCCATCGGCGGTAGCGTTACCAGGCCGTGATTGCCAAGTTCAAGGTCAGAGCACTCGCCTTGTCCCTGGATATGTTCCAGTTTGATTGAAGCATTGTACTGCACCACATATTTGCATGATCAATGTAAGTAACCGGGAATATTTTTTCCCAAACAATACATCATGCGCAACATTATCATTCCTTTCTACCACTCGACATAATATTCCCTTTCTGTCGATTTCTTTGTCTTGCTAGAGCGTCTGACCGTGGGGCCTCCGCCTCGGTCTCTGCCTGTGTGCCTGTCCACTCGACCTCCGGCCCTGTCTAATCCAACGTCTTTGTTTCTCTGTTTCCATTTTCACCCACGGCCATGTATTATTGTTCAGAATGTTCTGATCGCCTTCTTCATTCATGCCCTTTTCACTTTTCGAATTCCCAAATTATAACGAGTTATTTGTTGCACGAATTATGAATTTAGACTACTGATGTGATCGGTATTTGAACATTGTTATATTTTTCATTCCGGAGCAGCAAAATTGTGCGGTATTGCATTGTCATCTCTATATTTAAAATAAACGCAAAGGGTCTTTGCCATTTAATCCAAATGTATCATAGAAATCCAAAGATAATTCCGTTTTCATTTTATGGCAAATTTTGAACTGTTGATGTGGACCCAACCAAGGAACGACACATTATTTTGATCATACTATCCGATTAAGATATTGATACAACTCCCGCCCTATCCTCTCGTCCCTGTTGCAATTAACTAATTATATTAATATGTCTGAAGTAAGGAAAATCATACATCATTTTCTCTCTAATAAATTTTATGTGTTTGTAAACTGACATTTGGTCAAATGAGGGGAAAAATTAAAACAAAAAGATATCAGGCGATAAATGCAGCATGCAGAATTTCCAATGAGTAGTGTATCAAAATGGGGAGTTTCAGGGAAATGCTGGATCTGACTAGTTCCGTTCTGCATATTCCCCCTCCCCACCCCCAATCCAGGCACACTGTTTAATATGCAGTGTAGTGCGTATCCAACTTTGGATTCTAATTCACATTCACAAGATGCCAACTCAGCTATCTTTTAAAACTCGTTTGGATTGCACGAACGGGCATGGATATTAATAGGTTTAACCCGAGTTCTCATTTCAGAGAATTTAACATTAGAAACATTTCATCTTGAATTTTGACGGCATACAGCTAATTCAGGCAGCAAATGGATTAAGAAGAATATCGGTTTTATTCGCTACCATTTTAGAATGCAGGATACCATAACAAGTATCGATATTTGAGCCGTTTGTCAGGGCTTTATTTGTCACGAAAAATTCCATAAAGAAGTGATTAGCAAATAATCCATTCAACTGTGGAGGCAGAGAAAACTCTTGATCATTTTGATATGTAACTGAATTAGGAAAAAAAAACTGCATTGGCGAAAGTATATTTGGAGAAAATGTGTGCACTAATAAGGCGGGTCACAGGTCTCTTCTCGTGCTTATGAATTTAGCCATTAATTATTGAATGGTTAATAATTGGACTTTGCGGTGTCATATGTTGTTTGTCTACACGTATTTAAACGAATTAAAATTCTGCGCGCAGATGTAGCTCGCAGTAAAACTACGATTTGCTGGCAAACACAAAAAATAATGCTCGTAAATCCATACAACATGTTGACAACTTTTAAAAGTATGTATTATAACACAGAAATAATAGTCCGAGCAAAGCGTAAAATTAAAAACAATATATTAATTCTGAAAAGCAAATCTAGACAATCTCATGGACGGAAAAAATACTGCGTATTCGAGTTAGAACTAAATTAGCTCGGAGCCAACTTGACCCACTTTTACTTGTAAACGGCGCTATGCAAACTCTGACTTTGAAATTAATTGGGAAATGATTACAGAATTGGCATTTTAAACAATAATAGGTGATCAGAAGTTTTTATTTGATCAAAGAAAGAGCGCTTTGATGCATGCCTTCAATATTTTCTATTTCGCAATGATTTTTTTTCTGCCAATTCTGCAGTAACGCTTATTATCTGTGTTTGCATAGCACATGATTCGCGGGCAGCCAATGAGTGAGTTGGTTTTTTTAACCCGGGTTAGTGCGTCAGCGCAGTTAGCCGGGAGAAATCTGCATCGCACTCAGTTCCTGCGCCTCTTAAAAGAAACTATAGACCCAATGCTGACCGTGATATGACAGTATCACTGCTCCTCAAACCACACTGGATCGACTCGGTGATGTATCTTTATGGAAATAAATCGGATGAGATTAATACGAATAACGGCGTGATGGAAGGGTTTGTCGGTGCGGGGAATTTCGCTGCGAATCAGTGCAGGAATTTGATGGCCCACCCTGCGCTCGGGGCTCATCCGGCACCTTTGGTTCACGGTTCTGGCTACTCGACGGTCGATGTGTCCGGCCCCGGGATGGTGGAACCCGGCAAGCAATGCACCCCATGCCCGGTGCCCCAGGCCTCCACCGCCGCTCCTTTACCGTACGGATACTTCGGCAGCGGTTACTACTCCTGTCGAATGGGTCGGAGTCCCATCAAGCCCTGCACTCAGCCTGCCGCACTCTCCAGTTACCCAGGAGACAAGTACATGGACAGCCCCGTGCCCACCGACGAGTACCCGGGCCGGCCGAAGGAGTTCACCTTTTATCATGGCTATGCCAGTCCTTACCAGCCAATGCCAAGCTACTTGGACGTTTCCGTCGTCCAAACTATCAGTGGCGCCGGAGAGCCGAGACATGAAGGTTTGCTGCCTATGGACGGCTACCAGCCCTGGGCCCTGAATGGATGGAATAGTCAAATGTACTGTCCGAAGGAACAAGCGCAGCCGGGACATCTATGGAAATCCACGCTCACAGGTAACAACTTACATTTTGCCCTTGCCTCTGACAAGGAAAAGCCGCCAAAATAATTGCAAACGTTTAATTACATCGGGCAATGAAGATCTTATTAACTGAAAAATATTCGAAATAACAATAACAATATATGTAGTTTAATCGAAAATCAAATACTTTTATTTTATCCTTCGACCGTAAATAAAACAAACATATTTTAGTGCGGCGATTTTATTTTAAGTATTAATTTGTGGTGGTCACGTTAAAAGTTTTCACTGGTGGTCAATATACGACAACCCTAAATATGGACTGTCTGGGGCGATAGTGAAATGTATTCTGTTGCATGCTGATGCTATCGATTGTGAACGTTTTGCGCTAGTTTTTAACGTTATTTTCAATTTCTCTCCGTGTGTGTGTGTGTGTGTGTGTGTGTGCGTGCTTGCGTGTGTGTGTGTGAGTGTGTGTGTGTGTGTGTGTGTACGCGTGTGTGTATGTCTGTGTGTCTGTGTGTGTGTACGCGTGTGTGTATGTCTGTGTGTGTGTGTGTGTACGCGCGTGTGTGTGTGCGCGCGTATGTGTGTGTGTGCGTGTGTGTACGCGTATGTGTGTGTGTGCGTGTGTGTACGCGTATGTGTGTGTGTGTGTGTGTGTGTGTGTGTGTGTGTGTGTGTGTGTTTTTGGCGGGTGTGTCTACATACGCAGCAGATGTTCCCGGGCACCAACAGGATGGAAGCTCCTTTCGCCGCGGGAGGAAGAAGCGGATTCCTTACACCAAAATCCAACTGAAAGAACTGGAGAGGGAATACGCCACAAATAAATTCATCACGAAAGATAAGAGAAGGAAGATCTCGGCGGCCACGAACCTGAGCGAACGGCAGATCACGATTTGGTTTCAGAACAGACGGGTGAAGGAAAAGAAAGTCATTGCAAAAGTAAAAACCAACACACCTTAATTAAATATATATTTTTGAAAAGGATAAATCAGACTGATCAAGAGGAGAAATGTATCATAGTGGATCGAGAGGAATTGGTGGCCAGGGGTTTAAATGAACACATCTTTCACGGAGTTGTGTCTGCAGAATGCTATCTCATTTTTTCGGTAATGGAGGATTTGTTATGGAATGACATTAAAACATGGACTAAAATACATGGTCAGAGTGTAAATATAATTATAGCAACGCTGTAACCATACCGACATCAATGTTTATTCTGAGTTTTACGTTAGTGAAGGAATGCAACATATGTCTTGGTGTAGAAGCTGTTTTATGTTTTATTTAGATTGCGCATTAAAACTATTGATTGTTGCCTGCAGTAAATCCGCATTAACGCTGTTCTTAAGCAAAAACAGTCGAGGGAAATATTAATAAAACAGGTTTAATGGTTTTGCGACTCTTTTAATTTTGTTGAACAATATTTTACAAGGAATGTCCCCGCATTCCGGATCCATTTAATATTAGGCAAGCAAGTTTAAAAAAAAAAATCAAAGTAGGTATCTGATCATGTAATATTTGGATATTACACATAAAGAGGCGACAATCCTAGTGTTTTAGCACGTGGATGGCACCGAATTCTCGATTGGGCCAGAAACTGTACGGAATATTGGATGGCCTATCATTAAAAATAAAAATATTCGCCTTATTATTTAAAAATAAGCAGGTGCTCGCTATTTGAAATCATAGCTTATGCCGCAAAAC